>JZKD02S2063766.1:68450-98111 GCA_000966675.3 Picea glauca
TACAAACCCTCGTTTGTCTTGAATGTTGTCTTCCATTCATCTCCCTCTCTCATTCGGATTTGATGGTATCCACTCTTGAGATCAATCTTTGAAAAATAATTTGCCCCGCTCAGGCAATCCATCAAGTCGTCCATCCTCGGCAGTGGAAACCTATACTTGATGGTGATCTTATTAATCGCCCTGGAGTCTGTGCACATCCTCCAGCCTCCATCCTTCTTCGGACTCAGTACTGTCGGAACAACACATGGACTAAGACTCTCCCTCACTAGTCCTTTGTCCTGCAGATCCTGTACCTGCCTCTTGATCTCTTTGTTCTCCTGGGGTGTCAACCTGTACGCTGCCTTATTTGGTAGACTTGCTCCAGGTATGAGGTCAATGTGGTGACTCACACTCCTTATCGGTGGCAACGAACGAGGTAGTTCGTCTACTATGATGTCAGCAAACGCTCCCAGCAGTTGCTGAATCTCCTCCGGCAAGTCATCCACGCTCGTGCTTGTTAGAACAACCCTCAGCTTCCTGATAACAAAGAACTGTGGATCTTCATCCTTCTCCAGCTCTATGAGAAGATCCTTCCCACTCATGAGAAGTATCATGCTGCTAACTTCTGGTTTCACTTATTTATCCTTCATCGGCAGCAACATATGGGTTTTCCCATCCTTCTTCAAGGTATATGTGTTCATCCTCCCATCATGAACAAAATTTCTATCATACTGGCATGGTCTTCCCAATAATACATGACAGACATCCATGGGAATGACATCACACAGGATTTCATCCCTATATTCACCCATTTTAAAATTTACTAAGCATTGTTTTGTAACACGTACCTGGTGTCCTTTCTGCAGCCATGTCACCCTGTATGGACTCGGGTGTTTGTGCATCTTCAACTCCAATTTCTCCACCATCTCGGTCGAAACAAGATTGTCTGTGCTCCCACTGTCCACTATGACCTTCCATTTCCAGCCTCGGGTCTTGCAAGTCGTCCGGAACAGTCTACATCTATGAGCTGTATCCACTTCTTTCTCAGGTTTCAAGAGAACCTTATGTACTGTCAGTGACTTCCCACTTCCAGTATTTTCATCCTCACTCTCAACATCACGCCTCGGTTGCGCCTCAGCAATGTGAGCTCTTCCTCTGTCCACCTTCCTCTCTGGATAGTCTACGGCTTTATGACCGTCTTTACCACACGTGAAGCATGTGATAAGTCCTCCTCAACCTCTTCCTTTGCCTCGGGCACGAGGAAATGTATTTGTGTCAACATATCCACCCTGCTGATCATCTTGATGCCTCCTCGGCTCAGAATTTTGCTGCCTTTGCTGTGAGGTTCCACCCCTCTCGGCTTTACCCTGGGGTCCTTTCCAATCCTCCTTGGACTTCTGAATTCTTTCTTGGGCAATAGACTTGCCTCTGAGCTGACTTCTGCCTCGCCCTCGCTGTCCCTGCTTGCGGCTCAGCTTTTCTTCGGCTCTTAGGGCCATCTGGTACGCCTCCTCAACTGTGCAAATGGTGACCATGATCAATTCGTCCTGAATATCATACCTGAGACCATTCAGGTATCTCGCCACCTTTTCGTCATCACTCTCCCGATGACTAGCTCGAATGTTGAGCCGGTAGAATTCTTCGGTGTACTCCTTCACCGTCATCAACTTCTGCCTCAGGTTCTGCATGCGCCTGAACAGAGTGATCTGGTAGTCCCTCGGGATGAACTTTGCCTTCATCTTGGCGATCATCCGATCCCAATTCTTAATCTTTGATTTTCCTTTGCAGCGCCTATCCGCCTGCAATTCATCCCACCATAAAGCTGCATGTCCTTTCAGCTTCGTGACGACGTGCCTTACCTTCTTGTCCTCTTTGATGTCCTCATAATCGAAGTATGTATCGAGCGCTCGGATCCAATCCAGCAACTCTTCTATGTTCAGACTTCCCTCATAAACGAGAATGTCTATCTTCGTCTTCGAGCTCATCCTCGAAATGGCTTTGATCAACCTCTCTGTCGAGGAATCTTCTGCTGCGACCTCCCCCTCATCATGTAAAGCTTCCTCTTCAATCTCGGGATCGCTGTACTCTCCCGCGTCCGCTCCAAGCCTCTTGGTGGTCTCCATATCGTTGAGTCTCGCCCTGAGATCTCGTATCTGACGTTCCATCTCTGCATTCCCTGCTAGATTTCCGCCTGGTCTACCCCTTCTTCGGGCATCCCTGTCTTCGCGATCAGGCGATTGCCTTTCTCTTCGCGGCGGCATTATGTCTTTCCTCTATGCTACCTGAACGAAGAGAATTCCAACTCAGCTCTGATACCACTTGACGGCAACCCGCCTTCTCCACTCCCACGATGGCCGGTCGCTCCACCAGGATCTTCGTGCTCCTTGGCCCGAAGAACTCAAAGGTTCTTCATTCCCCTTGGGAGAATCTACCCACAGTAACCGTTTCCTCTCTCTGGTCCTCCCTACTTGATTATCGGAGGATCTGCTGTCGCGACTTCGCGAGTCCTGCACTTTGCGACGAAGTCCTCGGATCCCCGAGGTCCGATATCCCTGGTCAACCGTTGACTTTCCTCAGCGTATCGAAACATCGCACCATCGCGACTTGCGCACTATATCTTCGGTTTTTCCTAGTCTCGAGATCCGAGACTCCGATATGTCGACCCTTTTGCTTTCTCGCCTTTCGCTAGCTCGCTACTCGCAAGACGAATCTCTGAATTCTTCATGCCCTGAGACCCGATGTCCCGAGATCACCCTTCACATCAATCACTATGACTCACGTTGTGCACGTGATTTCTGTGGCGTCGGCTCTCGCGTTCTCATGCCTGCTTTGGCCAACCTATCAACTCCTCCAGCGCGAAGTGCCGGTATGCTCGAGCTCCGAGTAGAGGAGTGATTGTTGAAGCTCTTCCCAACAACACTCAAGTCACCGATTCTCTTCCTTTTATGAAGAAATCTCCATTCTTCCGCCTTCGTCCTGTATGACCTCCACTGAAGTCGGTTCCACAGTGGACTAAGGGAACTATCCCTCCTGAGATTTTTCAACTCAAACTCCGTCTGGGGGTCTCTCGATCATGGCCCGTACTCCGCCTTCAATCACTTCCTAAATTGATGAAGTCTTCCAGACCTTGTGCATTCACGCCACAACAACTTCGACCTTTTCCTTCTCAGACTTGCTACTGAGACTCAAACCCGACCTACACTCAACTGCAAGGCTCGAATAACTCGACGCACCTCTGAGAAGAGTGAGAACGAAAGTTCAACTGTTTGGTCCTCCCCTCGACGCACTCTATGCGGAGGAATTCGACTGCACTCTATGCAGGAATCTCCTGGCCTAAACAGAGAAACAATTGAAACTCATTCTCTCAGGTTATGAACCTGATACGCAATCACATATGCAGCATAAAGAAGATAAGCATATAAAGAAGCAAGTATGCAGCAAAATAACATCAACAGCACAAAGAATTCAAACACAACCATGATATTGAACCAAGAGTTCCTTCCTATTAATTCAATCTGTACATGGGGTTTCCTCACGAATTCCCTATCCTGTTCTCCCCTTCTCTCTATGCAAGATCCTCCTCCTGATGCTAATGCCAATCTTCTCTAATAATACAAAGGAGGGTGTCTATATCTTGTTTTCCCTCTCAAAAGCTAAATTGTCAAATCTAAACTTAATGGTCCTATCTACCTGCATTAAATCTAATCTTTCTGCATTAAATCTAATAAGTGCCTCTGCTGTACAAGGACGAGAGCTTATCTTCTCCCGGTCTATTTCAGTGTACAAGTACGCCTAAATATAGAGGCTTTTATTTAAACGGCGGTGCACATCAAAATGGTCAAAACCGTGATGCTGGCGTCACCCTGTGATCCTTTTTCCTTTTCCCCACTTATGGCCTCGCGTGACGAGGTGTGGATGCTCCTGCATCACTAGGGAAAGGAGGTAACATAAAAAGGAAAAAGGGGAACTTAAGGGAAAAACCAGGAAGTCAACTTAGTAAAGAATCCACATTTAAGAGCTTTCTAATTTTAAACTTAATTAGCAATTTCATAATAGGGAAATCCTTTAAAACCTGTTAGGGAATCGAGGGACACCTAGGAGTGATTTTAGGAGTAACTCTAGGTTGGTGACGGAAATAAAGTTAATTACTTAATTAAAGAAATTAATTTATGGAGGAATGTAGGGGATGGGGGACACTTGTACGAAGAGAGAATTTTAGGAATTTATTTTTAAAACTTTAATTAAATAAGATCTTAGGAAAGAAAGGAAGTTTGAAACTCTATAAAATAAAGGAAGGAGAAGGATGAAGGATCATCTTCTGTTTGCGTGACGTTACGCTGCATAAATATCGACTTGACTGATTTACTTGTGGGAGTTGGGTTACCCAGCTCGGAGAGGAGTGGTAGCTCGACCTTGGGAGGCGAACTGGGAGCTAGACGAAACCTTTCGATAGTCTGTGTAGCCCCTTTGCAGCTCGGGGGGCTAAGGGGCAAGAAGAGTACCCCTAGAATTGACTAGGAGGTACTAGTGAGGTCTCGACGGTCGGTGAGTGGTAGTTGCATGGAGCGGGAGACGACATTCGAAGCGCGCGATCAGGCAACGGTACGCTTCTTGTTTAAATGATAAAATGTTGTAGGATTTATGATTTAGATCTGCATGTGTATTGGGTAGGTAAACTGATTGTCTAGTTTCATGACTGGAATTTTTATAGCCTAGTTGAATGATTGATTGATTAATTTCCATGACCTTCATCTTCCCGTATGTCGTGACCACCATATGTGTTGATTTGACTTTGAGGTTGTTATTCTTCGTCCCTAGCTCTCTAGTCCTTGCCTGAGCAGTCGTCCAGGAGCCTGATCTACGGTCGCCGCCTTAGTGTTCAAAGACCTATGGATCTCAATGCCCTACTTTTATGTGTGAGGATGGCAAGTGAAGGGAGTTTCCATCAGCTGTCTACCCCTCCTGATTGTCCCTGGCTGGTTGATCGTAGTACGCCCACTTGCGATTAGTTGTTCATTGCTGTGATCTTCTATTGTTTATCCTTTTCACCCTGATGTCACTGCCTACCCTCTACTTGGTTGAATAATGGTAGTTAAGGTTATTGGTAGTTGAATCCCATCCAGGTAAATTAATGGTGAGAGCTTGATTTCATTTGTCGAGTGACCGGTATTGAGTCGAGTTTCATTTAGTTACCTTTACTATTAATAAGTTTCCTTGAGTTAGCCTTTCGTGTGATCCTATCTGTTTAGATCCTCGTGTTCTCTGGTAGTTGTATGTGTAGTTTTGGGGTTATAGCAAGGTAAAAACGCCTTGGTTTCTTGTCTGTATTTTTATATATTTATTGGTATTCTGGAAATAAAAGGATCGATTCAGGTCTACCCCTTTTTTTCAATGTATTCTGGAAATTGAAATAAAAATGTTTCATCTATTTCCTGGCTGCAGATTTTGTTGGGTCTGTAATTTATTTCTTCCATGTTTGATTCATGAAAAACAAATTTCGATCCCTGTCTACATTTGGGTTGAGATGGATGCAATAATCATCCCTTACTATCTATTCTCTTTTTATTTCTTTTGCCAGCAATTCCATTACTGCCAGTTGACCACGAAAGTTTTTGTGTTACACGGATCCTGACTATTTATATATGTATCTTCTCTGCCAAAGAGCTCTCCTCACGTCCCTTTTACTTCCCTTCCGGGTTTACCTTCTTTCCATCATTTTTTGTTTCCTGATCATAGGTTATCATCCTGCCTAGGCCTTTAGTCGTGGGCTCTCTTTTTGACCACCCATCATGCTTTTTGTATTCCTTCATGCTATGAATGTGGATAGATAGAATCAGGATGTTGTAGGTGTTGGAAATCTCGTGCGTGGGAAGGAAATTTGTGTAACGTCAGTGATATGCTCGAGAAGATTATTGGCTATTGTCCATGATCTTCCCTTGGTAGCGTATGGGTTTGACTAGGAATTGGTTAATGGGTAATGATTTGTTTTTCTTTAAAAATGTTGCCCAAGCTAGATGCTTTACCCAAGATCTTCTTGGCTTAATCATTCACTGAATTTGTTGATTAAACGCCCACGTTGCCCACGATTCAACTTGAATTAATGGCCTAGAATTTTGGGTGTAGCCCGCAAATTTCCTTCATGGTGTGGCAGAGACTAGATATAAATATCTCTCTACTTGTTTTTATGCCTCTAGTTGTTCCTACACACTGCAGTATCCGACGTGACTGGACAATCTATGTTTTCCTTGAGGGCATTTTTGTTTGTTCTGTTGAACCACCATTTTTATCAGTGCATGCATTGAAACCACTGGACAGGGAACCCGTGTTTTAATTTGACACTGATTTATAAAAGTATTTGATGCCCGCGCTAAATCAATTAAAGCCATAGCAACAAAATTCACTGTTCTAATATGGAGTTAATGCATTGACACCGTTGCCACCTGGGGACAACGATTTTATTTATGCTTGTATGACAGCCCATTGATTGGTCAGAACTTCTTAAATTGTTGGCAATGACCTTAGATTAGGCAACTAGCTATGATTCAACGATTATGTTGGAGATTTTCCCCTGCCCGGAGTCCTTACCTTTATTTTATTTGGTTACCTGGCAGGGAGTATTATTAATGCCTTATTAATTGTTGTATTATTTTTAAATGCTTTGTCATTTGCCTTACATTAAATTCTCGGTTATTGATCTTAAATGCCTTGTTCCTCGCTTCATTATTCATTTTAATGGTAGCATTCTAGTTTAATATGGATGCTTTTAAATGTCTAATGATGGTGAATTAATGGTTAAATCATAATTTAGACAATCTAGTTAGCTTATAATTAATGATTATTATATGAGTTTTCCTTAGTGTATGGAAGGTATATTATCATAATAAATGTATTATTTGATGTAATCTAGAGTTAAATGTATTTCATGGTTCTCATGTTATTTTGAGAACAAGTTTAAATATATATATATATATATATATATATATATATATATATATATATATATATAGTTTGTTATATAATTCTATTATCTATTTTTCTACGGATATAAATGAATTTGTTCTATTGTTCTTTTTCATAGAAGCTATATATTTTTAGTATATTCTATTTTGAATGTGATTGGTCTTTGTAACAATTGTTTTTCAAAAGAGATAAAAATACTTCTAAAGGTCTTCTTAATTATTTGCCATCATTTTTAAGTTAATTTTAATGGTTGTTATGTGTAAATCCATATACACTTATCAATAGTGGTACTCAAGTTTCATTGTTTGTTAGAAGTTCTTCCCATTTGTAGGGTTATGAAAGTGACTTTGAAAATATGTTTCTTAGTTTTCATTTCATTGAGAGCATGCCACTTTAATAATGAAAAATCTCTCGTGTTGATTTTATTATGTGATACTTGATTGAAAACTCCACATATCAAGAATATTGATAAGTTCGTTGATATAGATTTTAATTTGTGTAATTGTCTGGGGTGCATGGGGTTGTTAGGATGATGGTCCTTAGCTTAGTAAGCTTGGTCTACTTGTGTCAGGTGGGATGTAGAGGCATCCTTGTTCCTCAGAACAATCTCCAACCCTGAGACCTTAAATGGTCAAAATCGATGGGAACCTGGGCGTGAGCGTTGCTTATGTGTCATGGAGGTCTAACCATTGCAGGGTAGGACGGGTGGGTAGTCAGTCTTATTTTTCTTTGTTGATTTTCATTCATTGCGTCCTAATGATTGTTGTGCTTGTTAGGCTGTTATGTGTTGTTGCATGAGTTTCATGCGTCATGTCATCGTTGTGTCATGACACAGAGTATAATATCTTTATTACCCTGGTACCCACACACACAAAATAAAAATAAAAAAAATTTGCACTTGTTATGAGAGGTTGATGTCGTGACGAATGGGAGGTTGTCACATATGGTATCAGAGTTGGTTCAACCTGCGACTTGGGATCGCTACGCCTTTCATTGATATGATAAATTATATTGTTGTTGATCGAGTTGACTTGTGTGCGTGCAGGTAATCATGGTTAGAGGAAGTTGCAGAGGTAGACGACAGGGTGCTAGGGGAGGAGGTGTGACACCTCCAGTAGCATCCATGCCTGAGGGGTCTAACCCGCAGGGATATAAGCAGGTTCTCAGACAGGAGAAGATAGCAGTTGGCGATGTGGTCAGAATGATGAGATCTTTTCAGCGCATGTCCGAGGCACTAATCAGTTGTTTGGATAGAGATGAGGCCAGGGAGCCATCACCCACTGAGGTTCCACCATGTGCTATGGTCAGTATTGGTAGAATTCACCATGAACTCGAGAAGGTCAAATTTCTCGAGTTCTGTGGTGCCCCAGATGGCGCAGCCGCTGAGGCATGGTTGGAGAACATGGTGATGTTCTTCACACTTCGTGATTATACCTCCAACATGAAGGTCCACATGGCGGTATTTCAACTGAAGGGGAGTAGTCTTCTATGGTGGAAGGCGCTCCTACCACAGCTGAAGATGGTCGTCGAAGACGTGTCATGGGAACTGTTGGAGGAACGGTTCCAAGAGAGTTACCTTTCAGAGGAATTTATTGAGTGTCAACTTAATGAGTTCAACGCCTTATGATAGGGAGTTCGTACGGTGCCCGAGTACGAGGCCCATTTTATGGAGCTACTCCAGTATGCTTTGCACCTTAACATGAGAAACTTAAGGTCAACGGGTTCATGTTCGACCGTAACGACATCCTGGATGAAAAGGTTAGGATTTTGATGCCTCAAACCTTGCATGATGTCGTCCAGAAGGCCCTCATAGTAGAGGAGGAGCTTATCAGTGGGGGTCAGACTAGGACTCCAGCGAGACTAGCAGGGCAGGTTCCATCTGGAACACAATAGCACTAGAAGCCAACGAGACATACGCTAGGATATCGTGGCTTCCAGAGGGGATCCACTTTCAGTACACCTCGGCAACCGTCACCTCAGCAGCGAACACCTTATCGGGGACCACATCATCAGCAGCAGTGTCGCTCGCAGTAGTAGCAGTTTAGGCCTGTTCAGCAAAAGAGACCAGGGTTCCAGGCCGGTGGGACATCATTTTCTACTTTGGGTACCAGGACTACTGGGCCGAAGAAGGGTTGTTGGAAGTGTGGGGAGACACACTACCAGCGCGACTACCCTATGGAGAGGGCCAGAGCGTCTGGATCAGCCAGACCCACTATCGTGGGAGATATGGGCAAATCCCATCAGATTCATGCAGTGGTGAATAACCTCCAGGAAGAGCATCAGTCGACTGTGCTCGAGACGACAGGTACCGTCACTGACCAGACCTATAGTATTTTGATAGATCCCAGTGCTACCGAGATTTTCATCTCTAGTGCAGCGCTAAAAAGGATTAAGGTAAAGGAAGAAGAACAGGATGAGTTTAGCTTTGTGGAGATGTATTTAGGAGCCAAACAGAAGGTTGGAGGAAAGGTTACGGGCTGTTTCCTTAACCTGGGAGAGTTTTTCACAAGGGACAAATTTTAAATCACGATCTTAGGATCTTATGATGTCGAGATTGGTATGGACTGGTTGGAATCGCATGAGGTGATACTCAACTGTAAGACGAAACAATTGAGCTTGATCGATGAAAAGGGATAGAGACATGTGATTGTAGGATGGAACCAGGGAGTTTCCCTGAGGTTCATTTCTTCCTTACAACTACGGAAGAGTATGTGCAAGGGGTGAAATCTTTATGCGATCCTTGCGTTAAATGAGAAGGGAGAAGAGGAAGGTCTAAAACACCTTTCCGTGGTGAGAGAGTTTTCCAGATGTGTTTCCAGAGGAGTTACCTGGGATTTTTCTGGAGAGGGAGTTGGAGTTTACCATAGACATAAAATCGGGGACTGAATCGATAGCAAGAACGCCTTATTAGATGTCAACCCCGAAGTTACAAGAGTTGAAAATGCAACTGAAGGAGTTGTTGGAACTGGGGTTGATATGTCCTAGTGTGTCACCGTGGGGTGCACCTGTTATTTTCATATGAAAGAAGGATGGATTGTGGAGGATTTGTATTGACTACCATCAACTGAACAAGGCCATGATCAAGAATCAATATCCATTGCCAAGAATTGATGATCTGTTTGATCAAATGAAGGGTGCGACGGTGTTCTCCTTCATCGATTTGCGATCAGGGTATCACCAGTTACGGATCAAGGAGGATGAAATCCATAAGACCACCTTTAAGACAAGGTTTGGACATTACGAGTTTACTATTTTACTGTTTGGACTGATAAATGCCCTGGGGGTATTTATGAGCTTGATGAATGGGGTGTTCCGTGAGTACTTGGACAAGTTCATCCCAGTGTTCATTGATGATATTTTGATTTACTCTCAAGCGACGGAGGAGCATGAAGAGCACTTGTGCTTGGTTCTACAGTGTCTGCAAGAGCACAAATTATATGGGAAGTTATCCAAATGCTCATTTTATCAATCGAAGATTCACTACTTAGGGCATGTCATCTCCGACGAAGGTATCGTTGTGGATCCAGCCAAGGTCGAGGCTATTATGGAATGGCCTACGCCAACGAATGTCACGAAAGTGCATAGCTTCATGGGTTTAGTAGGATACTATCGACGGTTCATCGAGGGATTTTTGAAGATAGCAAATCCAATCACGGAATTGCAGAAGAAAAACAAGAATTTTGTTTGGACTAAGAAATGTGTGGAAGCATTTTGGATGCTTAAGGAGTTGTTGACAACAACACTGATACTAAAGTTCCCTGACATGGACATAGACTTCTTGGTATGCACTGACATATCCAAGAAAGGCTTAGGCAGAGTCTTGATGCAAGAGGGATGAGTAATCGCTTACATTTCGAGGAAACTGAGAAGGCATGAGGAGAACTACGCGACGCACGATTTGGAGTTATTAGCCATTGTATATGCCTTGAAGGTTTGGAGACACTACCTTGTTGGATGAAAATTTGAACTAAAGACTGATTGTTGTGAACTACAACACATATCTACGCAAAGTCACCTGATCATGTGACAACGACGCTGGTCATAATTGCTTAGCGAGTACGACTTCGAGATTACTTACATAAAATGAATAGTGAACCGAGTGGTAGATGCATTGAGTCGGAGACCACACATATTTTCGGTGTTGCCTCTTTAGACGAATCTACATGAAAATATTCTAACTTTACAACGTAACGGTGACTGGTACAAGGAAGTCAAGGGTTTTATCGGACAAAACACAATGATGGTACCACGATTTGAGGGATTTTCATTTGATAGCGATGGATTATTGAGGTTTAAAAAATGAATCTACATACCACCAAACGACGAGTTGAGGATTTTGATCCTGAGCTAGGCTCATAGAGCAGTTTACACGGGTCACCCAGGAGTCATGAAGATGAGGGAAGATCTTAAACCCTTATTCTTCTGGAAGGGAATGAAGGTTGACATAGTCAACTATGTGGCTAGATATCTAGAATGTCAGCAGGTAAAGGTTGAACATAGACACCCAACAGTATTACTACAACCACATTCCATTCCGAAATCGAAATGGGAGGTTATTTCAATGGATTTTATTGTTCGATTGCCACTGACGGCAAGGAGACATGCCTCAATTTTCGTAGTAGTAGACACTCTGATGAAGAGAGATCACTTTATTCCTGTGTGTACGACGTATCAGGCACCTGACATAGCTAGATTTTTCATCAGTGAGATTGTGAGGTTGCATGGTGTGCCTAAGAGGATTATATCCGATCGAGGATCAGTGTTTACCAGACGATTTTGGATGAGTTTCCAAGAGGCCTTGGGAACCCAACTTAACTTTAGTACTTCGTACCACCCGAAGACTGACGGGCAGACCGAACAAATGAACCAAACCTTGGAGGAAATGTTGTGCATGTACGTGATGGACCAACAAAAGCGTTGGGGAGAATTCTTGCCTCTAGTAGAGTTCGCTTACAACGACAGTTACCAGAGCACCATTAAAATGGTGCCTTTCGAGTTTCTTTACGGGCGACCATGTCATATGCCTTTGAGTTGGGATCTGCTTAAGGATAGGGTCCTGGTGGGACCATAAGTGATCCAAGAAATGGAAGAGAAAATGCAAACAATAAGACAAAGGATTAAAGAAGTGCAGGATCGACAGAAGAGTTATGCCGATGCGCACCGTGTTGACCGTAGTTACGAGGTCGGAGATTGATCCTTCTTGCGGGTTAAACTGCATAAGAGTTCGATCAAATTTGGGAAGGGAGATAAAATCTCTCCTAGGTTCATGGGCCCTTTCAAGATTGTGGAGAGAAAGGGGCCCATGGCCTATCGACTAGCCTTGCTTGATTCTTTGAGGCATATGCACGATGTTTTTCATGTATCTAATTTGAGACATTATATTAGTGATCCTACACATGTTATTGACATGAGTTCCTTGCAGCTATCGGATGAGGGAGCACTCACGGTTGAGCCCATCCGCATCTTAGATCAATGCGTTCGACAACTACGACGTCAAATGGTAGATCAGGTCAGGTTCCAGTGGGACAATTATAGTCCGCAGTCGACGACCTGGGAGGACGCATATGATATGCGCCAACAATTTCTATTTTTGTTTGATAGATAGACATATGATACTATGATACACTTATTTTGGCATTTATACGGTGAAACTTTGGGATGAAGTTTAGACCAAGAGGGGGTGTATGTAACATCCCGCTCTGGCGCACTGAGCGAACTTATTCTTTGAGGACACTTTCTCGCAAGTGATTCAGATTATTATGCTATTAAAACATTTGAATTTGATTATGATGTGTTATGGGTAGATGACATGTTGTTTTACTACATTGACATAGACAGGTGCTATTGAGTCAGTTTTA
The DNA here is from genome assembly GCA_000966675.3 of Picea glauca. Lineage (NCBI taxonomy): Eukaryota > Viridiplantae > Streptophyta > Pinopsida > Pinales > Pinaceae > Picea > Picea glauca. The sequence goes on from JZKD02S2063766.1 coordinate 81,248, forward strand.
CTGAGTGTGCAGGGTTTTGGACCTTGAGGATGCAGAGGCATCGATGGAACCCATGGACTATGGATCGAGTTAGGGAGTGTGTCATTGGGGTTTGATTGTTTTATTGTGATATTAGTGCACCTGACTAGATGATATGATAGGGATATGTTCTGACATGATTTGTTGATGATGTAGGTTGATGATAGCTTGCCGACCAGACTCACGTATGGAGTAAAGGGGTCGCACACAACTACCAAATATGTGAGGGAGAGGTGTGGACAACAGCCCTGCCATAGCCTACTAGCACTCTCATTGTGGCTCGAACTATAGGTTAACAATTACCTAGTTCGAGGGGACCCACGATGTCGTGAGGGTAGGCTGTGACTATTTCTCATGATGATTCTAAGGGGAAGGCAATAAGGCATGGGCCTTATTCCTTAGAAGCCCTTAGTCTCCCACAAGTTCACTTGATGGAGTGTTGACTCCAGGGGTTATTGATGTCTACCAATCAGTCAAGAGGCGAGTGGCACCCTTGGAGCATGTAGTGTGTCCTAAAGGGCACACCATGCAAAGGAATAGATGAGGCGAGTGGCACCCTTGGAGCACCTAGTGCGTCCTGAAGGGCACGCTGTGTTGATGATGATAGAGGGATGAACCTAGATGGCCCTAAGGAAAATAACAGGTTAAGAAATTTTAAAACAATTTCCCTAATTAAATGTCGCCCAGTACGAAATCTAAGTACTAAGTCTAAAAATTTTCTAGGGGTAAAATTTTGTCTACCTTTAAAAAAAATAATTAAAAAAATAAATAAATAAATAAAAAGAGAAAATAAAAGAAAATAATAAAATTTAAAATAAAAACCACTTAAGTAATAATTATGGTCTTCATAAAATTTTGTAACATGAAGGGAGTAAGAAATTAAATTATTCATAAGAAATAAAATATGTGGATATAAAAAGTAAAGAGGGAATTAATTATTTTATCATTTGATAATTTAAAAAAAAATTACTAAATTAATGATAAAAGGGAAAAGTGGTTATATTCCACACTTGTCTTTTTGAGTTCTAAGTAAAAGGGGAAAGAGGGAAAATAAAAAAAAATAGGAAACTAGGGAAAGGAGGTAACATAAAAAGGAAAAAGGGGAACTTAAGGAAAAAGCGGGAAGTCAACTTAGTAAATAATTCACATTTAAGAGCATTCTAATTTTAAATTGTATTAGCAATTTCATAATAGGGAAAACCTTTAAAACCTGTAAGGGAATCTAGGGAGACCTGGGCGTGATTCTAGGACTAAATCTACGTGGGTGAGGGAAATAAAGATAATTACTTAATTAAAGAAATTAATTTATGGAAGAATGTAGGGGATGGGGGACACTTGTACGGAGAGGGAATTTTAGGAATTTATTTTTAAAACTTTAATTAAATAAGATCTTAGGAAAGAAATTTAGTTCGGAACTCTATAAAATAAATGAAGTAGAAGGATGAAGGATCATCTTCTGTTTGTGTAACGTTACACTGCAGAAATATCAACTTCACTGATTTACTTGTGGGAGTTGGGTTACCCAGCTCGGAGAGGAGTGGTAGCTCAGCCTTGGGAGGTGATATGGGAGATAGGAAAAACCTCTGGATAGTGTGTGTGGCCCCTTTGTGGCTCGGGGGGCTAAGGGGGAATAAGAGTACCCCTAGAATTGGTTGGGAGGTACCGGTGAGGTCTCGATGGTCGACGAGCGGGAGTTGCACGGAGCGCGGGATGACATTCGAAGTGGGCGATCAGGCAATGGTACACTTCTTGTTTGAATGATAAAATGTTGTAGGATTTATGATTTAGATCTGCATGTGTATTGGGTAGGTAAACTAATTGTCTAGTTTCATGACTGAAATTTTAATAGCCTAGCTGAATGATTGGTTGATTGATTTTCGTGACCTTCGTCTTCCCGTATGTCATGACCACCCCATGTGTTTAATTGACCTTGAGGTTGTTATCCTTCGTCCCTATCTCTCTAGTCCTCGCCTGAGCAATCGACTAGGAGCATGATCTACGGTCGTCACCTTAGCATTCAAAGACCTATGGATCTCAATGCCCTATTTTTCTGTGCGAGGAGAGCAAGCGAAGGGAGTTCCCATCATCCGTCTACCCCTCCTGATTTTCCCTGGCTGGTTGATCATAGTGCGCCCACTTGCAATTAATTGTTCATTGCTGCGATCTTTTGTTGTTTATCCTTTTCACCCTGATGTCACTACCTGCCCTCTTCTTGGTCGAATGATGGTAGTTAAGGGTCTTGGTAGTTGAAGCCCATCCAGGTAATTTAATGGTGAGAGTTCGATTTCATTTTTCGAGTGACCAGTATTGAGTCGAGTTTCATTTAGTTACCTTTACTACTGATAAGATTCCGTGAGTTAGCCTTTCGTGTGATCCTATCTATTTAGATCCTCGCGTTCTCTGGAAGATGTATGGACGGTTTTGGGCTTATAGCAAGGTAAAAACGCCTTTGTTTCTTGTTCGTATTTTTATATATTTATTGGTATTCTGGAAATAAAAGGATGAATTCAAGTCTGCCCCTTTTTTTCAATGTATTCTAGAAATTGAAATAAAAATGTTTCATCTATTTCCTGGATGCAAATCTTGTTGGGTCTGTAATTTATTTCCTCCATGTTTGATTCATGAAAAACAAATTTTGATCCCTGTCTGTGTTTGGGTTGAGATGAATGCAATAACCATCCCTTATTGTCTTTTCCCTTTTTATTTCTTTTGCCAGCAATTCCATTACCATCAGTTGACCATGAAATTTTTTGTGTTACACGGTTCCTGACTGTTTATATATGTATCTTTTCTGCCAAAGAGCTCTCCTCACATCCCTTTTACTTCCCTTCCGGGTTTACCTTCTTTCCATTATTTTTCCTTTCCCGGTCATAGGTTATCATCCCGCCCAGGCCTTTAGTCGTGGGATCTACTTTTGAACACCCATCATGATTTTTGTATTCCCTCGTGCTATGAATGTGGATAGATAGAATCAGTATACTATAGGTGTTGGAAATCCTGTGCGTGGGAAGGCAATCTGTGTAACATCGGTGATATGCTCCAGAAGATTACTTCCTATTGTCCATGATCTTCCCTTGGTAGCATATGGGTTTGACTGTGAATTTGTTAAAAGGTAACAATTTTTTTTTCTTTAAAAATGTTGCCCGAGCTAGCTACTTTACCCAATATCTTCTTGGCTTAATCATTCACTGAATTTGTTGATTAAATGCCCACATTGCCCATGATTTTCCATGAATTAATGGTCGGCAATTTCGGGTGTAGTCCACGAATTTCCTTCATGGTGAGGCAGAGAATAGATATAAATCTCTCTCTATTTTTTTTTATGCCTGCAGTTGTTCCTAAACACTGCAGTATCTGGCATGACTGGAAAGTCTATGTTTTCCTTGAGGGCATTTTTGTTTGTTCTGTTGAACCACCATTTTTACTGGCGCATGCATTGCATCCACTGGATAGGGAACCTATGTTTTAATTTGACACTGATTTATAAAGGTATTTGATGCCAGCGTTAAATCACTTAAAGCTACAACAATAAAATTTATTGTTCTAATATGGAGTTAATGCGTTGACACCATTGCCACCTGGGGACAATGATTTTATTTATGCTTGTATGACAACCCATTGATTGGTCAGAACTTCTTAAATTGTTCACAGTGACTTTAGCTTAGGAAGCCAGCTATGATTCAACGATTATGCTGGAGATTTGCCCCTACCCGGAGTCCTCACTTTTATTTTATTTGGTTACCTGGCAGGGAGTATTATTAATGCCTTATTAATTACTAGATCATTTTTAAATGCCTTGTCATTTGCCTTACATTAAATGCTCGGTTATTGATCTTAAATGCCTTGTTCCTCACTTCATTATTCATTTTAATGGTAGCATTCTAGTTTAAGATGGATTCTTTTAAATGTCTAATGATGGTGAATTAATGGTTAAATCATAATTTAGACAATCTAGTTAGCTTATAATTAATGATTATTATACGAGTTTTCCTTAGAGTATGGAAGGTTTATTATCATAATAAATGTATTATTTGATGTAATCTAGAGTTAAATGTATTTGATGGTTCTCATGTTATTTTGAGAACAAGTTTTAAAATATATATATATATATATATATAGTTTGTTATATAATTATATTATCTGTTTTGCTACGGATATAAATGAATTTGCTCTATTGTTCTTTTTCATAGAAACTAGATATTTTTAGTATATTCTATTTTGAATGTGATTGGTCTTTGTAACAATTGTTTTTCAAAAGAGATAAAAATACTTCTTAAGATCTTCTTAATTATTTGTGATCATTTTAAAGTTAATTTTAATGGTTTTTATGTGTAAAGCCATATACACTTATCAGTAGTGGTACTCAAGTTTCATTGTTTGTTAGAAGTTTTTCCCATTTGCAGGGTTATGAAAGTGACTTTGAAAATATGTTTCTTAATTTTCATTTCATTGAGAGCATGCCACTTTAATAATGAAAAATCCCTCATTTTGATTTTCTTATGTGATACTTGATTGAAAACTCCACATATCAAGAATATTGATAAGTTCATTGATGTAGATTTTAATTTTTCTAATTGTCTGGGGTGCGTGGGGTTGCTAGGATGATGGTCCTTAGCTTAGTAAGCTTGGTCTGCTTGTGTCAGGTGGGATGTAGAGCCTCCTTGTTCCTCAGAATAGTCTCCAGCCCTGAGACCTTAAATGGTCAAAATCGATGGGAACCTGGGCTTGAGCATTGCTTATGTGTCCTGGAGGTCCTAATCATTGCAGGGTAGGATGGGCGGGTAGTCATTCGTATTTGTGTTTGTTGATTTTCATTCCTTGTGTCCTGATGCTTGTTGTGATTGTTAGGATTTTATGTGTTGTTGCATGAGTTGCATGCGTCGTTTCATCGTTGTGTTGTGATGTAGATTATAATGTATTTATTACCAAGGTACCCACACACAAAACAAAAAAAAAATATGCACTTGTTATGAGAGGTTGATGTCATGACGAACGAGAGGTTGTCACCACATCAGAATATAAATTCAACATATTAAACACAGAAAAAGCACTAAACATTCATAGCATTCAATGTACTAATCAAATTCACACCATAAACATTACAACACAAAGAAAACCATCAACACATATGTGTGGTTCACCCCAGTGTGGGGATACATCCACCACCTGCTTCTTCTTCTATTATTTTGCTTCAATCCCTTAGATTCATCTTCTCCTGTGCACTAAGACACATAGCTAAGCTTCACACTAGATAGGTGATCCATGCACTAAGCACCAGATCAAACTTCCCAAAATCAGGTCAAGGCACAAAGCCAACTCCTCTACTAAGCACAAAACCTTACATACATGGTCTGTTGCACAAAGGAACTAAGAATTACTTGCCTCTTGCACTTAGATAGATACTAATTTGCTTGCACTAAGAACACTTCACTACTTTGATATTGCATTCCTTCCTATATATATTTTTACATCCCTTACAAAAAGGCCTAATCATGGGTAAACCGATGGGTCGACATCCCAAAACCCTAATACAAAAACCCTGATGAACCCCTTTTTGGGTCCACAAAACAAGTGATATCCCGCGATCTAAGCTCCACCTGGGCGCTCCATCTTCGACCACCCTGTCAAAGTCCAAAAGTGGTCAAACCTGACCAATGTTTCCTCAAAACTTGGTCGAGGGCCAACAAGTAGCTTCTGAATTGAGAAAATTCAGTTTGATTTTACAAGAGTTTTAGGTAAATGTTGTATGATTTGATGAGTTGAAAGAAATTTATAAAGATGATCTATATTTTAAAGATGCTTATGTAGTTTGTGAAAATCTAGTAAGCAGAGACAAAAATACATAATTAGATTATATGATTCAATAAGGTTTATTGTTTAAAGGAAACGAATTATGCATTCCAAGATGTTCAATGAGGCAAAGACTTTTGAAGGAAAATAAGAATGGTGGATTAGTAGGACATTTTGGATAGGAATTGTTTTTTCTCAGCTAAGTACATTTTATTTCTGGCCTGGCATGTAGGCTGATGTCAAGAAATTTTTTCAAAGATGCAAGGTTTGCCTGTATGCATTTAAAAGGAATGAAACAAAATATTGGATTGTATCATCCATTACCAATCCTAGACTGACCATGGGACTCTATAAGTATGGACTATGTGTTAGGAATTCCAAGAACTCAACAAGTTAATGATTCAATTTATGTGGTTATTGATAGATTCTAAAAAATGACACACTTTATAACTTGTAAGGAGACCAATGATGCAACTCAGATTGCATATTTTTTCTTTAAAGACGTTTTTAGGTTGCATTGATTACCAAAAAGTATTGTTTATGACAGAGACACACAATTTATAGGTCATTTTTGGAGAACTTGATGGAAAAATTTGGATACCAATATCAAATTTAGTTCAGCATACCACCCACAAAATGATGGAAAAACGAAGGTGGTAAATAGAAGGTTCGGATTTTTTTTTATATTTTTGCTAAGTTAGCATCCTAAACGGTGGGATAATGTACTTTCACAAGAATATTTTACATTAAATTATTCGCCTAATAGAAGCACAATATTAAGTCAATTTCATATATTGTATGGAAATAATCCTAGAGGAATTTATGAGTTAAGGAATACAGGAAAACAATAAATTAGAATTTTTATGGTGAAGACTTTATAGTACGCAGGAAAGAATTGCAGGAAAGGGTCAAGAAACAACTACATGACAATACAACAAGTAAAAATAGAAGGAAAAATTGAAAAGAAGAGAGATGTATTTTGAATTTGGAGACTTGTTCATGTCACACCTCAGAAGAGAAAGGTTTGCTGGGGGGGCACGATATAAAAAATTTAAACTTAAAAAATTTGGGCCACGTAAAGTGTTGAGAAAATTTTCCTCGGATTCTTATGAATTACAACTTCCAGGTAATATTGGAATTTCTCCAATTTTGTACGTATTAGATTTATACCCTTTCAAGGAAGTAATATATAATTCCATATATGCACTTGACAGTGACAACATCTAGACCATTGAATTGGAGAAACAACTACCTATAACACTACATGAAAAAATTGATTCTATTTTGGACCAAAAGGTAGTAAAGAAGAGAAGGGGTAAAGAGTACTGTCCATACTTGATCTAATGGAAAGGAAAACCACTTGAAGATGACATGTGAATGACAACAAAAAGAATGTCTAAGTATTGTACAAGTATATAAGAACTACTACAACAAGACCAAGAAAAAGTATTGTATTCCCTAGGAGTATGATGCAGAAGCATCTTCTACAACAACCTCGTAATTGACCTCTAAGGTCTTAGGAAATTTCTGAGAGGAAGTTGGTTTCCTCATTGTAATTTTTTTTAATTATTTTGTAATCGTCTAGGGTGTTTGAGAAGAAGAAAGTTTTTCCACGAATTTAATAGTAGGTCGAAGACTTAAATAAATTAGGAATTATGTTTGGATTTGATCCTATCTTTTAGGATCATAATTTGTTTGTTTGAGGCTAAATAGATTTTTTGTGTAAGTTTGGTCAAATCTCATCCCATCTCTATGGATTGAATCGATCTAATCCTTAAAGTATTAAAGGTTTCATAGACGAGACAAGAGGGGGTCTGATTGTGTGAGAAGAGTACAGAGTGAATGTGTGAAGTGTTCAAGAAACCAAAAGGAAATGAACTTCATGTTGTAATCATATTCTTTCATATGATGAATTGAATATTATTTGTGAGAATTACACCTATGCATAAACATTCACATTCAAATTTTAAATTTTTGGATAATTGTTGTTGTGTGTAAGTGGTGAATTGTTTTGTGATTGAACGAGAAGGGATTGTGTACAAAGGGGTTCCACATATGAACCAAATCATTTTCTAAATAATTGTTTATTCATGTTTTGAGTTGTTGATGGTCCAGATCGAATCGGCAGGATTAGATCAATATTTCACAACATTTCGCACATCAACATTTTCCTATTGCTTGAATAGGCCTGAAATACCAAATCCATGAGATCTGACACACATGGCATAAATGGGATTGAAAAGAGAATAATTATAAGGAGGATAATGATCCACCATCGAACATGATAGGATCGATGGTTATGAATCTCTAATCAATATCATAAAAGTATTAAAAATAGGACCCACAAGCTTAAGAACTAACCGCTGATTAGAGTGGAATATCCACAATATAGGATTAATGCATATCGGTAAGGTACAAGGAGTTTAAACCAAGGAGGTACAAGAACCTACATCACGGTGGCCCAAAATACATGGAATCCATTTACTCATTTTCATGGTTCCACACACATTTCTATCATGGCCCACATAGGAAAAGTGGGACGACTGAGATTAAATCTTCGAATCTGAAGATAGACGACCCACATCACAGAGGACCATGACCATAAGAGGTTTTAAGGTGTTGGAGGGAATAAAAATTATTGACATTCTGATGATTACATACATTAGGCTGACATCAAGTTCCATGCTGGCCCATGATTTGTATTGAGTTTTGATTAAGAACAATCAATGGTCCTGAAAGGATCCGAGATCCATATCAATGATGTAAATTATATCTTTCCATTTTTGTTGATCGTTGATGAAATTCATGATCTACGATCCAAATTGATTGCATACTTTCGTGCCTAATCCCATGGTCATTAGTATATGGTCATATGATAAAATAGTTTAGTGCCTGAAATTAAGCCCTCGGTTCTAGCGTATAGTTACACAATGAAGGAAAAGATAATTAGCGCCTATTGTGCAAAATTTGAATTTTCTTTTGGTTTGAATTTTCATAAATTAAGCTAGTTCTCTAAATAATATTGATGAAGGTAGGAGATAACTAGTATGGATAGGTCACCAAACAACCAGATGGGAAGTGCACCATTGTCACCTTAGTACATTTTCCCCTACACTTTAGGCCAACTCCTAGAAGCTACTGGGGGTATCCTGAATAATCAAAGTAAATGCACTTATGTGAAATAAAACCATGCAATCATATGATATAATTTAATGAACCAAAAAATATATAACAAGACTATGCACTAGGATTCCAATAAGTGATTACAATTCTCTAAATATATTCAACTATAAACCATTGCATGAACCACAATTACATCCAATTCAAAGGAAGGTTAGGAGATGACATATGTATGTGTCAAATATTATGTATAAAATAAACAACATTAACAATTTTATATTTTCATTTAAGTCTATCACTCAACAAAGACAACTCACAAAAGGTTAGAACCACTTTAAGTTACTTTAAGGAACAAAGAGTGAAGAGATTTAGCATAAATCGAAGGTGCAATGTGTGCTTATGTTTAACACTTGATTATATTTTAAGAGAGGAAAATATTGTCTCTATAATTTTACTTCCAAATCTGATTTATGATTAAAAATCCAGAAATTTTAGATTTGGGTAATGAAACTACCATCCAAGAGAGATATTAAGCACACGAGATATATTTCTTGGATTCTTCCACTTTCGTAATAGATATTATATGCAACAATAGAAAAACATTTTCTAGAGACAAGTTCTAAATATATATAAACATTAAATAAAAAATAACTTGTAAAATGGATGGTGAACTAGCATAGGGTTTCACAAGTTATCACTTGGAATAACCAAATAAAAGATATAAGTAAATGATAAGAAATTATTATCACATTAGAGATTAATATCACGTATAGATATGTAAGATAATATTGGTAAACAATATCAGAATGAATTAGAGGCTAGGTATGATTAAGAAGACACAGTGAAGAACGAAACCCTAGCCTTAGGGTTTCACCAAATCTGATTTTTATTGCTAAAATTTAATTTCCATTTTTGAGAAATTCCTTAAATCAACCCCCAAAATGTTAGATAACACCTTGAAGCTTCCTTCTATAGGGCCTTTTTTCTTCCTTAGGGTTAGAGATAAACAATTTATCATAAGCCTCTGGATAATATTGTATATGAAGTAAAATACATCGTTAACTTTATATTATACAATGAAATAAATCTAAATTAATATCTTTTTTTGCTTTTTCACTATTAGATTTCCTTCTAAACAATAAAAAAAAAATATTCTATTTCATTTTTTTTGGTTGGTTTTTGGATATAGGACAAGTTCCTTTTTTAATCCAATTAGTGGTTATAGGTTCAACAAGTATGCCCATTTAATAATTTGTCATTCCTATATTAACGATTAGGGTAAGAGATTGTAATAATACCTTATCTAATCAGAACAAGGTATGAATACCAAAGAACCTACAAGAAAGGACTTCATAAGGGAAATACCTTCACCAACAAGATCAATTTTGGCTTGAATAAAGTACCTAAAAACTTTTTTAAGGAACCAAAGGAAAGACAAGATATGATATTGAGCGCTTACCAAACCAAGAAAAGGAAGATGGAAGAGAAAGAACCCTAGATGTCCTCCTTCTAAGTAGTTATTTAACTACTCAAATGGATTGATCTTGCTAGTTGGTATAATCCTTGAAACATTCACACCTATGTTTGATGCACCAACAAAATAATGCATAAAGAGAGATCTCCAAGAGTTGGCACCAAAACCTCAAAACATAGATATTCTATTAATTGTATTCAAAATGATATCCAACATTTCACAAAAAAATTTAATGAGAGGAGAGTCGTTATTTATATCTAAGGATTATATATCCTTCTCATTATTTCTTATCTTTTGTCTCCTTAAAATTAACCCAATAGAATCATAAAAGGTGACTTGTAATCAACATAATGAAGGATACTAAGTCAAATACATGTAAAATATGCCACATGTACAAAACAATCTCATGAGAATGGGACATCCCACAAAATTAGGGGTTGATTTAGTGAATATTCTCAATGTTCCCTTGAATAAGTGAAGTGGGAGCCTCAAAACATGGTGAATTATCCTCTCAAGACAAGAAATGTCCAATGAATAGCCTCTAAATGTGGAAAAACCTCATCAAAAGAGTGAGAAGTCCCTCAGAAGGAGGAAATCTCATCAAATAGCATGCTCATAAACCCTCAAAGTGAGTTTCCAAAGAATGAAAATTTCCATATATCATGTAAAGGAACCTCCATAAATAATGGAAGTGACCATCCAAGTTAAAATGTGGTTCATAAAACCCCCAAGAAATAAAGTGACGTCCAAATGAGTGGGATCCACCCTCAAATCAAGTTTAGAATAGATCAAAGGATGACAAAATATGACAACACTCTAGGATCTTGAATGTGGCATCTGTAGAGGTGAGTCATGCAAGTGAAAATAACCCATTTGTGCCTTGGAGGATGTGACCAGTGCCTTGGGATACATGTACTACCTCGATAAATATAAGATTTCCTTGGGAAATGTTAAATTGATTTAGCATTTGTAGAATCATCTCTGATCATAGAAGTTAAAAGTGTGAAGAATAGATAACATAGGGACTCATTATTAAGAGTAATATAAGTGTTATATACATAGGTATGAAAATATTTACAACAAGAGAAACACTTTTACATCACATACAAACAAGTGAGAGAAATTAGTAGCTCCCCCAGATCATGTGTTCTAGTAGATCCACCCAAAAATGATGGCATACCTACCAAAATCATAAATAACTGACACGATGAAAGTTACCAACATTAAGGAGCAGTCAGTTGGAGACATAAGAGAAATTCCTACCTTTAAATGGATGCTAAAAGGAGGGGCCATGATTGATCACAAGGGATCTAGAGATACTACAAAATCCTCCCACCGGTACATAGAACATCTAAGCATGGCCCAATAAAATACATGACTGCAAATACAACCACACTTTTGGTTCATCATGGTACAATGATGCACATAATATTCTCATATGATGGGTCACATATAGTTAAAACATGTAGGGTACACTAAAGTGAATCTGAAGTGTAACAAGGAGGATGTGGTATTAAATAAAATATCTCTCTACCAAGAAAATGTTTTGGTCAATGAATTTCATATAAGAATGATTTCATATAAACAATCTATTCAATGGACCTATAAAACATGGAAACAATAGTTAATGTATTCCCCGATTTATAATATTTTGGCTCAAGGATGGATAAATTTCATCTTTAAGTTTGAAAAAGATGAGGAAATAATAAAAAAAAGGAAACCTATATTGACACAATTAATTTATGTCTATAAAAGCCTAGAATCCTATGTTTGACTATATGAAGGAGCATGAAAACGTGCACCCATTTTGGATTAATCTATATTCTCTACAATTGGAATCATGGTTATAAAGGGTGATCTTATTAACTAGTGACAACCTTGGAAGATTCTTGGACAACGATGAAAATAATAAATACAAGGTGAAAAATTAGTTTCCCACATTTACTTAAAAATGAACCTTGGATAAAGGATACTGGACAAAGAAATGCATCCAATAAATTTAGCATGTATATTAGATACCCTTCCAATGCACAATATATGATTTATATGGTCACTTATGTAGAATATGCCTGAAAAAATAAATTCCAAATGAGGAGGTTATAGGAAACCTAGAGGATGAAGAGGAGGAGGATCACTAATATTCTTGTTATTCCACTTCATCGAATAAAGAGAAGGATGTCAAGAATATGGAATAAATAGGTAAATTTTCAAAACATTATCCAATAGAACCATATATAGTTATGTTATATAGGATCCTCTAAGACATTGTTGTAGAGAAGAAATTAAGTCCTTCCCAAAAAATAAGACAACATTTTGACTCCCATCAAGAAGGCCAAATTGTGCATGGGCACCATATGGATGATATATTAGAGGAAAATTGAATGGAATATCCATACTTTAAGTGAAAGATCCTTTCCTTTTGGATACCATAATCCAAACTCTTATGTTCCTTTGAGATATATGAAAATCATCTTTAGTACTAATATATGTGATTCCTTTGGTGCTGCATGAAATCGGGCCACATGTCCAACTGCCTGCATTACATCTGGTTTGCATGTTGTCACATATAGTAAGCTACCACTCATTGACTTGTATTTCCTATGGTCTGTAGAGTTTGAATCATCATATTTTCTCAACTTGCAACTGGTTTGCATAGGAGTGCTAACTAGTTTGCAATCTTCCATTCTGAACCTCTTTAGCATTTCTCTGATATAATTAGTTTGATAAATAAAAATTTCTTGGTTTCTTTGACATATATCAAGACCCAAAAAGAAGGATAGTCCTCCAAGTAATGAAATTTCAAATTCATTTTTCATATCCTTTGAAAATTTCTGGCTTAACCTGTCATTAGTACTTCCAAAACAATATCATCAACATAAATTTAAATTAATAAAATATTACCTTGAGTTACCTTGATGTAGAGGTTGTTGTGTGTGCTTCCTTTCCATAGTTCGTAGGGATTTTTGTCATTGTTGTTTCTAAGCATTAATATGCTTGGAATGTGAACTGATGTATGCGCTGCATGTGTCCCAAAAATATCTATCAATTTGGAATCCATTAGCATTGTTCGAGCCATTTCTTGTGTAATTATCATCCATTATTATAATGTTCCTTTGTCTCTAAACCACTCTCTGAACCAACCTATGAATCCATTCTCTCGTCCATTATCATATATCTGTCCAAACCTGATAAGTGTTCTTATGAATACATCTATGTCCATACTGTCAAAGAATCTACTTGTGCAACTGTCCATAATGATGAACCATTTATCACTATATTATCATGAAGTCTTTATTAATCTATGAAACTGTACTTCCTCTAACTGATTTCTCTGAATCTATATTCTCAAACTCTACATATGATCAGAGGATGGTTCTTTGGTCTGTCATAGCTATTGCATAGACCCCCCATTTCTAATATTCAAATTACTTGGGAGTCTCTAAGCCAGATGTATCAGAACAATTCATGCTTTGATGTGTATTCATCATCATCTTTATTGGTAGATTCATTATATCTCTGAGCTCTGACTTGTTTATTTTTGTCTATGGATTCATATTTCACTACAATGCCTGAAAGTACAATCTCTTGAACCTGTTCCTTATTTACATGTCCTTCCTTTATTTCAGTTATTTTCCAAACCTTTTTGTATCTAACATCTTTTCTTTTCTCTGTAGAATTTTCTTCATCTCATTTTATTGCCAATCTTGCGATATCTGGTACTTGGTCTTTGTTCACCTTTTCTTCCTGTTTTCTTATCCATACTTTCTTATATTTGATATCAGTATTCTCTTTCATGGAAGTATTGATCATGCTTCTACAATCACTGGCTATGTGTCCATAGTTATGACATTTCTAACACTTAATGTTATGTGTGACCACATAGGAATTTCTTTCTTGGAAATTTCTTTTATAATCCTTGCAATCTACAACCTTATGTCCAAAGTTAGTACATAAAAAAAAATTACCATAAAATAAATTTGCATACTTGGGAGTGAATGATACCATTTGTGGCGTAGTGCTTCTGAATTTTTTCCTTGACTGATCATGATCATCATTGAAGATTATTTGTGTCTTGAACATGGATGGTATTCTTGAAGATGTATCTTCAATAATTTTCTTAGATTTTGGTTGACCATGATTCCTTCCTTTGAGTACTTCTACATAACTCTCTCTATTTTCTTCATTCTTCTTTTCTAGCAACCTAGAGTGATTATGTTCATTATATATAACTGATGTGGATGTTTCTGTCTCTTCAACGTTCTTGTTGAGATTGATGATTTTACTTGTCAATGTGACAACTTATTCTTCAAACTTCTCAACCTCTCCTTCTTTTTTCATTATTTGAGACTTCATGACTTCTTCTGTTCTTTTCGCTTCTTCAAGATGAATTTTTAATGTGATTATTTCTTCTTCAAGTCATTTCTCTTCTTGACCAAACTCTGACTCAAGTTGGTTTAGATCATTATTCATTTTCTTAAGATGATCTATCAATATATTCTCTCTCATTTCTTCTTCTTCCTTATATGCTGCTATGTTGGTTTCCAAACACTTCTTTTGATATTAAATATTTTCTTCCATCTTTCTGTCTTTTTCTAAATTATTTTTTAAGTTCTCAATGAACTGTTGGGATTCTTAAAAAATGTGAATACTTTTCTTTTGTTTCATCAATTATTTCTTGAGTGAATTGTTTTCTTCTCTTCGTTCATCTAAAGAACTAATCAATTCTTCTTCATAATTGTCTTCCTTTTCAATTATTTTTTCTGTCTCATTTCCTTCATGGCATTCTATTTCAAGATGTCCATGTTTTTCACAATTAAAACAAAACAACATACCTATGGTGATTATGTACTCTTCATCTTCTGAATATCCTTGACACGGTGAACATAATTCTTCTTGATTTGTATTTGCATCTTCTTTGACATTTTTTGAATATGTGATGGGTGAAGAATATATGTCATGTAACTTATCCCAAAGTTATCTTTTTGATGAACTTTTACCAACCTTTTCTCTTAGAATATTAGGTAATTCTTCCCAGATGAAATCCATTGTTATTTTGTTATTCTTCCTTAATTCCTCCTTGGTTGCAGTCTTTACCCTTTTTGAACTATCATATCTTGTAACAATTGATAGCCACATATAATGTCCATGTGCCTATAAAAATAATTTCTCCCTTATGCTCCACATCTCATACCTAAAACCATTATGACCATTAAACATTGGTACTCCAGTCTCAGAATAATCCATGATCTCCTTTCAGTGGTTAAAGTTTTTCTTGAAGGAACCTACTCTGAAACCAATTGTTGTATTGCTGAGAGGGGGGGTGAATCAATAATAGAGAAATTTAATTCTTTTTAACCATATAATCCAAGTGTTATATCAATGTATCATTATCATCCAATAACTACAGAGTAAATAAGAAATGAACAAATGAACAAATGAACAATCATACACATACACATTACACCATTGTTTTACGCAGAAACCTAATGTGGGCAAAAACCATAGAATGTTTTTTCTTATATGTCTTGAAGAATTACATTCATTGGAAGCACCAACTTCCTTTGTTTTCCAGCTGCAACTCAAAGGAGGCTCCAACCCCCTTGTTTCTCAGGATACAACCTGAGGGAAGCTCCAACTCCTCAATTCTTTGGCTACAAATAGAAGGAGGCTACAAGCCCCTATGTTCTCTGGCTACAACTACCTGTCCTTGCCCCGTCCAAAAACCCTGGCATATACGTAGAATGATGGAACCATTGTCACACTATCACTATGAGATATATTGTTGTGAACCTGTGCTAATCAACCTACACCAAATAACCTGTACCAATAACCTGAACCATGCAACAACCATGCATAAACATGTACATGAACCTGCAATCAAAATGTACCATAAACAAGTGAATTGTAACGAACCGCCTCGTTACGACAGCTACTCTAGTGCCAGGTGTAANAAGACGTTTCTCTTTTCAACTATTTTGATTCATAGGGTGTTTTTTATCTTGGCCATAGTGGAAAACGTTGGAGCTACTTTGGCCAGGCTCGAAAGAAAGTTTGTTAATAAAGGATAATCCATTTATTTGTTCGTTTTCATTGATGATGAAAATGGATTTAGAAGAAATTGTGTTTTTGAAGTGTGTGTGTGTACATATACAAGTAAACAACCAGGATGAACATCAGAGCTTGACCAAGACGCACGATACGTAACCACATGCATAATGAAGATCACGCGACAAGTGAACTGACTGCTAAAATACGACTGACCGCCCGCCCGTCCTACCCTGCAAGGTTAGGACCTCCAAGACACAGAGTCAACGCTCAAGCCCGGTTTCCCATCGTCTTTAACCATCTAAGGTCTCAGGGCTGGCGACTGTTCTGATGAACATGGAGGTGTCTACATCCCACCCGACGCAACAGACCAAGCAACCAACTGACCACCATCAAGTACATCATAACTAAGAAGAA
>JZKD02S2063766.1:104949-124053 GCA_000966675.3 Picea glauca
AGTGGGGTAAAAGGAGGTTGCCCTCTCGAAGAGGCTTATTATCTAAAATTATCTCTTTTTCAAGGCGTTGAGTACTTTTTCTGAGGTTTTTCTATGCTATATTGATATTTGGTTCTTAACAAAATCAATCTACAATATCACTCTCCAATGGTTGACATCAATGAAAACCAACAATCCATACCAAATATTCATCAACCTAAGTCAACTGTTTGACAATCTCCCCATTTGACATTGATGGAAACCCCAACATTGATGGCAACACTTAGTCATGATAACATTCATGATTTTACTCTTCATCAATGTTTCTATCTCTCCCCCTTTGACATCAATGGAAAAGGGTATCTCCCTTTGGGTATGCTCCCTCTGTTTAAGTGCCTTTGATTTTTCTTTGTGTTTATAAGCCTCTGATTACTCTCTTTCCCTTCATATGAATAATATCTCCCCCTTTAACAAAGGGTATCACTATGAAGTCATATCACTCATTCTTCCGTTGTGACAATCGGTCCCCTTGGAAACATGCCTCTATGCTCTCTCTCCAAGAATTTACCTTTGCATCTAATAAATCTCTCCCCCTTTGTCCTATTTATGGTGCTTCCTTGTGTACATCTAATACATATAAGATAAGCATTCAAAATAATTCATTTTGGAGTAGAAATTACTCCTAGTCTCTTACGAAGATACTCAAGGGCTTCCCGTGGGAGCGGTTTTGTAAATATGTATGTCACTTGTTCTTTTGTTCCCACATATTCAACTCTGATGTTCTTATCTGCAACCTATTCCCATAAAATGTGATACTTGATTGGAATGTTCTTTGTCCTGGAGTGCATCACCTGATTTTTTTAGATAGTAATGGCGCTTGTATTATCACAATAGCTTGGAATGGGCTCATCATACTCAACTTGTATATATGTCAAAGTTTGTTTCATCCATAGAACCTGTGTACAACATGTTAATGCTGCAATATACTAAGCCTCAAATATAGATAAGGATATTGAGGGTTGTTTCTTGCTTATCCAATATACTAAACACTCACCCAAGTAGAACATTTCTCCACCGGTGCTTCATTGGTCATCAATTCAACCTACCCAATATACATCTGTGTAGGAAATAAGTGATATATCCTCTCCTTTTGGATACCATAATCCAAACTCTTATGTTCCTTTGAGATATCTGAAAATACTCTTCAGTGCTAATATATGAGATTCCTTTGGTGTTGCATGAAATCATGCTACATGTCCAATAGTTTTCATTACATCTAGTCTAGATGTTGTCACATATATTAAGCTACCAATCATTTACTTGTATTTCCTATGGTCTGTAAACTTTGAATCATGATCTTTTCTCAACTTGCAATTGGTTTGCATAGGAGTAGTACCTGGTTTGCAATATTCCATTTTGACCCTCTTTAGCATTTCTCTGATATACTTAGTTTGAGAAATAAAAATTTGTTTGTTTCTTTGAC
This sequence comes from Picea glauca, assembly GCA_000966675.3. Classification (NCBI taxonomy): domain Eukaryota; kingdom Viridiplantae; phylum Streptophyta; class Pinopsida; order Pinales; family Pinaceae; genus Picea; species Picea glauca. The sequence continues at coordinate 106,412 of JZKD02S2063766.1, forward strand.
ATATATGAAGACCCAAAAAGAATGATAGTCCTCCAAGTAATGACATTTAAAATTCATTCTTCACATCCTTTGCAAATTTCTGGCTTAACCTGTCATTAGTACTTCCAAAACAATATCATCAACATAAATTTAAATTAATAAAATATTACCTTGAGTTATCTTGATGTAGAGGTTGTTGTCTGTGCTTCGTTTCCATAGTTTGTATGGAGTTTTGTCATTGTTGTTTCTAAGAATTTATCTGTTTTGAATGTGAACTTATGTATGCACTACATCTGTCCAAAAACAATCTGTCAATTTTGAATCCATTAGCATTGTTTGAGCCATTTCATGTGTAATTATCAAGCATTATGATAATGTTCCTTTGTCTCTGAACCACTCCCTGAACCAATCTATGAATCCATGCTCTCATCCACTATCATATATCTATCCAAACCTGCTAAGTGTTCTTACCAATCCATCTATGTATATACTATCCAAGACTCTACTTGCGCAACTATCCATAATGATGAACCATTTATCACTATACTATCATGAAGTCATTATTAATCTATCAAATTGCACTTCTTCTAACTGATTTCTATGAATCTGTGTTCTCAAACTCTGCATCTGCTCGAAGGATGGTTCTTTGGTTTGTCATAGATATCACATAGAATCCCCCTATATAATATTCATATTACTTGGGAGTATCTAAGATGGATGGTGAGAACAATTCCTGCTCTGATATGTATTCATCATCATCTTCATTGGTAGATTCATTATCTCTCTGATCTCTGAATTTTTTCTTTCTATCTGTGGATTCATCTTTCACTACAATGCCTGAAAGTACAATCTCTTGAACCTATTCCTTATTTACATGTCCTTCCTTTCTTTTAGTTATTTTCCAAACCTTTCCATATCTGACATCTTTCCTTTTCTCTGTAGAATTTTATTCATCTATTTTTATTGCCAATATTGTGATCTCTGGTACTTAGTCTTTGTTCACCTTTTCTTCCTGTTTTCTTATCCATACTTTCTTATATTTGATATCAGTATTCTCTTTCATGGAATTATCGATCATGCTTCTACAATCAATGGCTATGTGTCCATAGTTATGAAATTTGTAACACTCAATGTTACGTGCAACTACATAGGCACTTCTTTCTTGGACATTTCCTTTATAATCCCTGCAACCTTATGTCCAAAGTTAGTACATCAAAAACAATTACTATAAAATAAATTTGCATACATGGGAGTGAATGATGTTCTTTGTGGCATAGTCCTTCTAAATTTTTTCCTTGACTGATCATGATAATAATTGAAGCTTTTTTGTGGCTTGAACATGGATGGTTTTCTTGAAGATGTATCTTCAACAATTTTATTAGATTCTGGTTGACCATGATTCCTTCCTTTGAGTACTTCTACATAACTCTTTCTGTTTTCTTCATTCTTATTTTCTAGCAACCTAGAGTGCTTCTCTTCATTCTCTATAACTTATGTGGATGTTTTTGTCTCTTCAACATTCTTGTTGAGATTGATGATTTTACTTCTCAATCTGACAACTTCTTCTTCAAGCTTCTCAATCTCTTCTTCTTTTTTCATTATCTGAGACTTCATGACTTCTTCTGTTATTTTCACTTCTTCAAGATGAATTTTTAATGTGATTATTTCTTCTTCAAGTCCTTTCTCTTCTTGACCAAACTTTGACTCAAGATGGTTTAGATCGTTATTTATTTTCTTAAGATGATATGTCAATATATTCTCTCTCATTTCTGCTTCTTCCTTCTATGTTGCTATGTTGGTTTCCAACACTGCTTTTGATATTAAAGATTTTCTTCTATCTTTTTATCTTTTTCTAGCTCTTTTTTTAAGTTCTCGATGACATGTTGGGGTTCTTCAAAAATGTGAACACTTTCCTTTTGTTTCATCAATTCTTTCTTGAGTAAATTGTTTTGTTCTCTTAGTTCATCTAAATAACTAATCAATTCTTCTTCATAATTGTCTTCATTTTCAATTTTGTTTTCTGTCTCATTTCCTTCATGGCATTCTATTTCAATATGTCCACGTTTTTCACAATTAAAACAAAAAAACATACCTATGGTGATTATGTACTCTTCATCTTATGAATTCTTCTTGATTTGTATATGCATCTTCTTTGACATTTTCTGAATCTGTGATGGGTGAAGAATATATGTAATGTAACTTATCCCAAAGTTCTTTTGTTGATGAACATTTACCAACCTTTTCTCTTACCGGATTAGGTAATCCTTCCCAGATGAAATCCTTTGCTATTTTTCTATTCTTCCTCAATTCCTTCTTGGCTGCAGTCTTTGCCCTTTTTGAACTATCATATCCTGTAACAATTGATACCCAAATATAATGTCCATGTGCCTGGAAAACAAATTCGTCCTTATGCTCCACATATCATACTTAAAACCATTATGACCATTAAACATTGGTATTCCATTCTCATAATAATACATGATCTCTTTCCAGTGGTTAAACTATTTCCTGAAGCAACCTTCTCTGAAACTAATTATTGGATTACTCAGAGGGGTTGTGATTCAGTAATAGAGAAATTTAATCCTTTTTAACCATATAATCCAAGTTTTATATGAATGTATCATTATCATCCAATAACTGCAGAGTGAATAAGCAATGAAAAAATGAACAATCATACACACACACATTACACCAGTGTTTTATGTGGAAACCCAAAGTGGGAGAAAACCACAAAATACTTTTTCTTATATTTCTTGAAGAATTACAATCATTGGAATCACCAACTTCATTTGTTTTCCAGCTACAACTAGAAGGAGGATCCAACCCCCTAGTTTCTCATGCTACAACTCTAGGGAATATCCAACTCCCCAATTCTATGGCTACAACCAGAAGGTGGCTACAACACCCTATGTTCTCCGGCTACAACCACTTGTCCTTGCCCCATCCAACCGCCCTGACGTATAAGTAGAATGATGAAACCATTGTCACACTATCACAATGAGATATATTGTTGTAAATATATACCAATCAACCTGCACCAAACAACATGTACCAATAACATGAACCATGCATCAACCATACATCAACCTGTACTTGAACCTGTAATTAACTTGTACCATAAAAAAGTGCATCAACCATGCACCAACTTGTACCAAAAAACCAATATCAATCACCAGGACAACTCTCAAATATGTGCATCAACCAAGCATAACACAACAACTCATAATCATCACCAATAGCTCATAATAATACAAGTATGCTATATCATCCATAAACCATGCATCAAGAATACTACTAACAAGTGCCTCCAACCATGTACCAAGTATGTACCAATCATGTATCAAATACTCATCAACTATGACTCATCAAGATGTACCAACATCATAAACTATACACTTCATGTATGTGCCAACGCATCAACTACTTGTCTCAACCATGTACCTAACATGTACCTCAACCAAATTCCCTCATCAATTTCATCATTCAAATCTGATTTGTAACTCTTTAATAAACCTGGTTTATATGATCACATACCTGCAAACCTTCCTTAACTTTAAAAACAAGAGACTATCATTTTCATCAAAATTTTCTTTAGTCTCACATGACTAGTTTTGGATTATTCAACAACCATAACTTGAAATAATCATAACTTTGTACCTGTAATGAATAAAGATATGAAACTGATACACAATTTTATTCAATGTGTTTTGTGCCATTCTTCCAGGTGTCACTACTTGTAACCTCTCACAAAAGTAGTTATAGCAAAAATGGAGCACTCTATGAATCTGTCTTCTCAAACTCTGCATCTACTTGAAGGATGGTTCTTTTCTCTATCATAGTTATCGCATAGACTCCCCCTTTCTAATATTCATATTACTTGTGAGTCTCTAATCCATATGGATCATAACAATTCCTTCTTTGATGTGTATTCATCATCATCTTCATTGGTAGACTCATCATCATCTTCATTTCTAGATTCATTATCTCTCTGAACTCTGACTTGTTTCTTTCTATCTGTGGATTCATCTTTCACTACAATTCCTGAAAGTACAATCTTTTGAACTTGTTCCTTATTCACTTGTCCTTCGTTTCTTTCAATTATTGTCCAAAACGTTTTGTATCTGACATCTTTCCTTTTCTCTATAGAATTTTCTTGATCTCTTTTTATTGTCAATCTTGTGATCTCTGGTACCTGGTCTTTGTTCACCTGTTCTTCCTGTTTTCTTATCCATACTTTCTTATATTTGATATCAGCATTATATTTCATGGAAGTATCGATCATGCTTCTACAATCACTGACTATGTGTCGATAGTTATGAAATTTATAACACTCAATGTTACGTGCGACCACATAGGCACTTCTTGCTTGGACATTTCTTTTATAATCCTTGCAATCTGCAACCTTATGTCCAAATTTAGTACAATGAAAACAATTACCATAAAATAAAGTTGCATACCTAGGATTGAATGATCTTCTTTGCGGCATAGTCCTTCTGAATTTTTTCCGTGACTAATCATGATCATGATTGAAGATTCTTTGTGGCTTCAACATGGATGGTCTTCTTGAAGATGTATCTTCAATAATTTTCTTATATTCTAGTTGACCATGATTCCTTCCTTTGACTACTTCTACATAACTCTTTCTATTTTCTTCATTCTTCTTTTCTAGCAACCTATAGTGCTTCTCTTCATTCTCTATAACTTATGTGGATGTTTTTGTCTCTTCAATGTTCTTGTTGACCTGGATGATTTTACTTCTCAATGTGACAACTTATTCTGCAAGCTTCTCAACCTCTTCTTCTTTTTTCATTATCTAAGACTTCATGACTTCTTCTGTTCATTTCACTTCTTCAAGATGAATTTTTAATGTGATTATTTCTTCTTCAAGTCCTTTCTCTTCTTGAAAAAACTATGACTCAAGCTGGTTTAGATCGTTATTTATTTCCTTAATATGATCTGTCAATATATTCTCTCTCATTTCTTCTTCTTCCTTCTATGTTGCTATGTTGGTTTCCAAACATTGCTTTTGATATTAAATATTTTCTTCTATCTTTCTGGCTTCTTCTAGTCGAGTTCTTAAGTTCTTGATGACCTATTGGTCTTCTTAAAAAATGTGAGCACTTTCCTTTTGTTTCATCAATTCTTTCGTGAGTGAATTGTGTTCCTCTATTAGTTCAAATAACACACTAATCAATTCTTCTTCATAATTGTCTTCCTTTTCAATTGTTTTTTCTGTCTCATTTCCTTCATGGCATTCTATTTCAATATGTCCACGTTTTTCAAAATTAAAACAAAACAACATACCTCCAGTGATGATGTACTCTTCATCTTCTGAATCTGCTTGACATGATGAACATAATTCTTCTTGATTTGTATCTGCATCTTCTTTGACATTTTTTGAATCTGTGATGGGTGAAGAATATATGTCATGTAACTTATCACAAAGTTCTTTTGCTGATGAAAATTTACCAACGTTTTCTCTTACCGGATTAGGTAATCCTTCCCAGATGAAATCCATTGTTATTTTGTTATTCTTCCTCAATTCCTTCTTGGGTGAAGTCTTTGCTCTTTTTGAACTATCATATCCTGTAAACACTAATAGCCAAATATAATGTCCTTGTGCCTGTAAAAATATTTTCATCCTTATGCTCCAGATCTCATACTTAAAACCATTTTGACCATTAAACATTGGTACTACATTCTCAGAATAATCCATGATCTCCTTCAAGTGGTTAAACTGTTTCCTGAAGGAGCCTTCTCTAAAACCAATTGTTGGATTAATGAGAGAGGAGGTGAATCAGTAATAAAGAAATTCAATCCTTTTTAACCATATAATCCAAGTGTTATATCATTGTATCTTTATCATCCAATAACTGCAGAGTAAATAAGCAATGAACAAATGAACAATCATACACATACACATTACACCAGTGTTTTATGTGGAAACCCAAAGTGAGATAAAACCACATAATGTTTTTTCTTATATTTCTTTAAGAATTACATTCATTGGAAGCACCAACTTCCTTTGTTTTCCAGCTGAAACTGGAAGGAGGCTCCAACCCCCTAGTTTCTTAGGCTACAACATGAGGGAAGCTCCAGCAACCAGAAGGAGGTTACAACTAGAAGGAGGCTACAACTGGAAGGTGGCTACAACCACATTTCCTTGCCTCGTCCAAATGCCCTGACGTATAAGTAGAATGATGGAACCACTGTCACACTATCACTTTGAGATATATTGTTATAAACTTGTACCAATCAACCTGCACCAAATAACCTGTACCAATAACCTATACCATAAACAAGTGCATCAACCATGCACAAACCTTTACCAAACAACTTGTAATCAACTTTCACCATAAACAAGTGCATAAACCATAGACCAACCTATACCTCAACCTAGAACATGAACAAGTGCATCAACCATGCACCAAACCTATACAAATAACCTATCACAACTACCTATCACAACAAATTGTCCAAACAACCCTTCACAACAACCTGTCTCATCAATATTATCAACCAAATAATATCTACTCACCGATATCAATCACTAAGACAACTCTCAAATATGTGCCTCAACCAAGCATAACACAACTCATAATCATCACCAACAACTCATAATAATACAAGTATGCTATATCATCCATAAGCCATGTATCAACAATACTACTAACAAGTGCCTCCAACCATCTACCAAGTATGTACCATTCATGTATCAAATACTTATCAACTATGACTCATCAAGATGTACCAACATCATCAACTATACACCTCATGTATGTGCCAACTCATCAACTACTTGTCTCAACCATGTACCCGACATGTACCTCAATAAAATTCCCTCATCAATTTCATCATCCAAATATGATTTGTAACTCTATAATAGACCCATTGTATATTATCACATACCTGCAAACATTCCTTAACTTTAACAACAAGAGACTATCATTTTCATCAAACGTTTATTTAGTCTAACATGACTAGTTTTGGATTAGTCAACAACCCTAACTTGAAATAATCATAACTTTGTACCTGTAATGAATAAAGATATGAAACTGATACATAATGTTTATCAGTGTGTTTTTGACATTCATCTAAGTTTCACTACTTGTAACCTCGCAGAAAAAGAGTTATAAAAAAAATGACACACATTGTTGGATTTTGTCTTATTCTAGAGAGAGACATTGTAGAGTGTGCCCCGCACTTAATATTTGTTGAATTGATCTGAAATTGTTACACAACATAATATAGACAACACTCTAACCAAAACATTTATTCTTACTTAATTTTTATCTTTTATGAAGAAGTTATGACATTTTTACCCGAAACACCTAGTTTAGACTAGTTTAAGGACTAGCCACAAACCCTATTTTCCATGGAGTGTAACTCCCAAAATACAACGAACCACAAGATGAATTTCTTAACAAAGATACTTGGATATGTTTCCTCAATGGAATAGAAATTTCACGGTCTGAATCATTTTAGGAAAAACGTTATTGCGAAAATGGTGAGATGACCTGTAATTAACATACCTTAGAAAGCATCATCAAAAGAATTTATCCTTCCTTGAATTCCTGCCTTATTTTCTTCACCTTCCCTCATAAATTAGGCTTAGATATCCTTTGGTTACCCCAGACACCTATAGATATTCAATATTCTCAAGTTTGCTATAAAGTGAGAGAGCCTTTCCTCTTATTTATACTCTCCAAGTAGCTTCCTTAAAAACATCTTCTAGGTCGCTTTGCCCATTTTTCTTATTTTAAGGTTAACCCACTTCTAATTTCTGAATTAAATTTATTGTTTCAATAATTTATTTTGTATTCACTTTGAATTATAGTACATTCATCACTTCACTTTATTATTTACCTTCTAAAATATCTTAAACCACTTTGACTACTTTGACCTTTTGGGGCTTTTCGATGACATATGAGGGTCTTCCAACTTCGTAAGGCCATAACTCTCAAAGCGTAAGGAGTTATGTGATGTTACACATACCACTAGAAATGGAATAACATGAAATGTCCAGATAGAATAGTATTACCTGCAAATATATCATAACTCATACCATTATCCATCAAGCAAACTTAGGTCCATTACCCAAACCCAGGGTCTCCAATTTCACATGGACACAACTCTCTAACCATGAGGATTTATGTGATGTTTCACATACCACTAGAAATGGAATGAAATGTACTATCCATATAGAATATTATTACCTTAAAATATATTAAAACTCATACCATTATACATGAAACAACATTGGGTCCATTACCCAAACCTTTGTTCTACCATATTTCGCTATCATAATTTCTCCAAGGGTTGAAATTAATCACAAAGTGTTGAAATAAATCTACAATATCACTCTCCAATGGTTGACATCAATGAAAACCAACAATCCATACCAACTATCCATAAACCTAAGTCAATTGTCTGACAATCTCTCCCTTTGGCATTGATGGAAACACCGAAATTGACGGCAACACTTTGTCATGATAACATTCATGGATATACTCTTCATCAATGTTTTTATCTCTACCCCTTTGACATCAATGGAAAATGGTATCTCTCTTTGGGCCTACTCCCCCTGTCTACGTGCCTTTGATTTTTATTTGTGTTTATAAGCCTTTGATTACTCTATTTCCCTTCATATGAATAATATCTCTCCCTTTGACAAAGGGTATTACTATGAAGTCATATCGCTCATTATTCCCTTGTGACAATCGCTTGCCTTGGAAACATGCCTCCATGCTCTCTCTCTCCAAGCATTTACCTTTTCATCTAATAAATCTCTCCCCCTTTGTCCTATTTAAGGTGCTTCCTTGTGTACATCTAAGATATATAAGATAATCATTCAAAAAATTCATTTTGGAGTAGAAATTACTCCTAGTCTCTGGCGAAGATACCCTAGGTCTTTCCATGGAAGCGATTTTGTAAATATGTATGCCACTTGTTCTTGTGTTCCCACATATTCAACTCCAATGCTCTTCTTTGCAACCTGTTCCTGTAGAAAGTGATACTTGATTGGAATGTTCTTCGTCTTGGAGTGCATCACTGGGTTTTTTGAGATACTAATAGCGCTTGTATTATCACAATAGATTGGAATGGGCTCATCATACTCAACCTGTGTATCTCTCAAATGTTTTTTCATCGATGGAACCTGTGTACACATGTTGATGTTGAAATACACTATGTCTCAGATATAGATAAGGATATCGATGGTTGTTTCTTTCTTAGCCAAGATACTAAACACTCACCCAAGTAGAACATTTCTCCACTGGTGCTTCATCGGTCATCAATGCAACATGCCCAATCCACATCTTTGTAGGCAATAAGTGATAGATCCTTTCCTTTTGTATACCATAATCAAAACTCTTATGTTCCTTTGAGATATCTGAAAATCCTCTTCAATGATAATATATATGATTCCTTTGGTGCTGCATGAAATCATACCACATGTTCAACTTCTTGCATTACATCTGGTCTGGATGTTGTCACATATAGTAAGCTACCAATCATTGACCTTTATTTCCTATGGTCTGTAGACTTTGAATCATCATCTTTGCTCAATTTGCAACTGGTTTGCAATCTTCCATTCCAAACCTATTTAGCATTTCTCTAATATACTTAGTTTGAGAAATAAAAATTTCTTGGTTTATTTGACATATATGAAGACCCAAAAAGAGCAAAATTCCTCCAAGTAATGACATTTCAAATTCATTCTGCATATACTTTGCAAATTTTTGGCTTTACTGGTCATTAGTACTTCTAAAACAATATCATCAACATAAATTTCAATTAATAAAATATTACCTTGATTTACGTCGATGTAGAGGTTGTTGTCTGTACTTCGTTTCCATATTTCGTAGGGAGTTTTTTCATTGTTGTTTCTAAGAACTACTATGTTTTGAATGTGAATCCATTATCATTGTCTGAGCCATTTCTTGTATAATTATCATTCATTATGATAATGTTCCTTTGTCTCTGAACCACTCTCTGAACCAATCTATGAATCCATGCTCTCGTCCACTATCATATATCTGTTCAAACCTTTTAAGTGTTCTTATGAATCCATCTATATCTATACAATCCATTACTCTACTTGCACAACTGTCTATCATGACAACCCATTTATCACTATAATATCATGAAGTCCTTATTAATCTATCAAACTGTACTTCTTCTAACTGATTTCTCTGAATCTATCTTCTCAAACTCTGCATCTTCTCGAAGGATGGTTCTTTGGTATGTCAGAGCTATCACATAGACTCTCTCTTTCTAATATTCATACTACTTGGGAGTCTCTAAGTTGGATGGCTCAGAACAATTCCTGCTTTGATTTGTATTCATCATCATATTCATTGGTAGATTCAGCATCATCTTCATTGGTAGATTCATTATCTCTGTGAGCTCTGACTTGTTTCTTTTTGTCTGTGGATTCATCTTTCACTACAATGCCTTAAAGTACAATCACTTGAATCTTTTCCTTATTTACATGTCCTTCCTTTCTTTCAGTTATTTTCCAAACCTTTCTGTATGTGGCATCTTTCCTTTTCTCTGTAGAATTTTCTTCATCTCTTTTTATTGCCAATCTTACAATCTCTGGTACTTGGTCTTTGTTCACCTCTTCTTCCTGTTTCTTATCCAAACTTTCTTATATTTGATATCAATATTATCTTTCATGGAAGTATCGATCATGCTTCTACAATCATTGGCCATGTGTCCATAGTTATGACATTTGTAACACTCAAAGTTAGGTGTGACCACATAGGCACTTCTTTCTTGGACATTTATTTTATAATCCCTTCAATCTGGAACCTTATGTCCAAAGTTAGTACAATTAAAACAATTACCATAAATAAATTTTCATACCCGGGAGTGAATGATCTCTTTTGTGGCATAGTCCTTCTGAATTTTTTCCTTGATTGATCATGATCATGGTTGAATATTACTTGTGCCTTGAACATGGATGGTCTTCTTGAAGATGTATCTTCAATAATTTTCTTAGATTATGGTTGACCATGATTCCTTCCTTTGAGTACTTCTACATAACTCTTTATATTTACTTCATTATTCTTTTCTAGCAACCTAGAGTGCTTCTGCTCATTCTCTATAACTGATGTGGATGTTTTTGTCTCTTAAATGTTCTTGTTGAGCTTGGCAATTTTACTTCTCAATGTGACAACTTCTTCTTCAAGATTCTCAACCTCTTCTTCTTTTTTCATTATCTGAGACTTCGTGACTTCTTCTGTTCTTTTCTCTTCTTCAAGATGAATTTTTAATGTGATTATTTCTTCTTTAAGTCTTTTTTCTTCTTGACCAAACTCTGACTCAATATGGTTTAGATCGTTATTTCTTTCCTTAAGATGATCTGTCAATATATTCTCTCTCATTTTTTCTTCTTCCTTTTGTTCTAGCCGAGTTCTTAAGTTCTCGATGGCCTCTTGGTATTTTTCAAAAATGTGAACACTTTCATTTTTTTTCATTAATTTTTTCTTGAGTGAATTGTTTTCTTCTCTTAGTTCATATAAAGCACTAATTGGTTCTTATTAATAATTGTCTTCCTTTTCAATTATATTTTCTGTCTCATTTCCTTCATGGCATTATATTTCAAGATGTCCACGTTTTTCACAATTAAAACAAAACAACATACCTATGGCGATTATGTACTCTTCATCTTCTGAATCTCCTTGACATGGTGAACATAATTCTTCTTGATTTGTATCTGCATCTTCTTTGACATTTTCTGAATTTGTGATGGGTGAAGAATATATTTCATGTAACTTATCCCAAATTTATTTTATTGATGAACATTTACCAACCTTTTCTCTTACCGGATTAGGTAATCCTTCCGAGATGCAATACATTTCTATTTTGTTATTCTTCCTCAATTCCTTCTTGGCTGTAGTCTATTCCCTTTTTGAACTATCATATCCTGTAACAATTGATAGACAAATATAATGTCCTTGTGCCTGTAAAAATACTTTGGTCCTTATGCTCCATATCTCATACTTAAAACCATTCTAATAATAATCCATGATCTCCTTCCAGTGGTTAAACTATTTCCTAAAATAACCTACTTTAAAACCAATTGTTGGAATATTAAGAGGGGGGGTGAATCAGTAATAGAGAAATTTAATCCTTTTTAACCATATAATCCAAGTGTTATATCAATGTATCATTTTCATTCAATAACTGTAGAGTAAATAAGCAATGAACAAATGACAATCATACACACACACATTACACCAGTGTTTTACGTGGAAACCCAAAGTGGGAGAAAACCAGAGAATGTTTTTTCTTATATGTCTTGAAGAATTACATTCATTGGAAGCACCAACTTCCTTTGTTTTCCAACTGCAACTGGAAAGAGGCTCCAACCCTCTAGTTTCTCAGGCTACAACCCAAGGGAAGCTCCAAATCCCCAATTCTATGGCTATAACCAGAAGGAGGATACAACCCCCTTATGTTCTCTGGATACAACTGGAAGGTGTCTACAATCACCTGTCCTTGCCCCATCCAACCGCCCTGACATATAAGTAGAATGATGGAACCATTGTCACACTATCACTAACAGATGTACTATTGTAACATGTACCAATCATCCTACACCAAATAATTTGTATCAATAACTTGAACCATGCATCAACCATGCATCAAACTCTACCTCAACCTGTAATCAACCTGTACCATAAATAAGTGCATCAACCATGCACCAACCTGTACCAAAAAACCTATAATCATTTTTTACCATAAACAATTTCATCTACCATGCACCAACATGTACCTCAACTTGTACCATGAACAAGTTCATCAACCATGCACCAAAATTGTACAAATAACCCGTCACAACAAATTTTCCAAACAACCTATCACAACAACCTATATCATCAATACTATCAACCAAATCAGATCTACTCACCAATATCAATCACCAGCACAACTCTCAAATATGTGCATCAACCAAGCATAACACAACAACTCATAATCACCAACAACTCATAATAATACGAGTATGCTACATCATCCATAAACCATGTGTCAACAATACTACTAACAAGTGCCTCCAACCATGTACCAACTATGTACCAATGATGTATCAAATACTCATCAACTATGACTCATCAAGATGTACGAACATCATCAACTATACACCTCATGTATGTGCCAACTCATTAACTACTTGTCTCTACCATGTACCCGACATGTACCTCAACCAAATGCCCTAATAAATTTCATCATCCAAATCTGATTTGTAACTCTGTAATAGACCTAGTGTATATGATCACATACCTGCAAACCTTCCTTAATTTTAACAACAAGAGACTATCATTTTCATAAAACTTTTCTTTAGTCTCACATGACTAGTTTTGGATTAGTCAACAACCCTAACTTGAAATAATCATAAATTTGTACCTGTAATGAATAATGATAAGAAACTGATACATAATGTTAGTCAATGTGTTTTGTGTTGTTCTTCTAGGTGTCACTAATTGGAACCTCTCAAAAAATGAGTTATAGTAAAAATGACACACCTTGTTGAATTTTGTCTTATTCTAGAGAGTGACATTGTAGAGCATGCCCCAAACGTAATATTTGTTGAATCAATCTAAAAATATTACAAAAAATACTATAGACTACACTATAACCAACACATTTTTTCTTACTTAATTTGTATATGTTATGAAGAAGTTATGACGTTTTTACCTGAAACACATGGTTTAGACTAGTTTCAGGACTAGCCACAAACCCTATTTTCCACAGAGTGTAACTCCAAAAATAAAATGATCCAGAAGATGAATTTTTTACCATAGATACTTGGATATGTTTCCTCAAAGGAATATAAATTTCATAGTCTTAAGCATTCTAGAGAAAATTTTATTGCAAAAATGGTGAGATGACTTGTAATTAACATACTTTAGAAAACATCATCAAAAGAATTTATCCCTCCTTGAATTCCGACCTTCCTTTCTTCAATGTCCCTCAGAAATTAGGCTTATATATCCTTTGGTTACCTCAGAAAGCTATAGATATTCAATATTCTCAAGTGTGACATAAAGTGAGAGAGCCTTGCCTCTTATTTATATTCTCCAAGTAGCTTCCTTAAAAACATCTTCTAGGTCACTTTGCCCACTTTCCTTATTTTAGGGTTAACCCACTTCTAATTTCCCCATTAAATTTATTATTTAAATAATTTATTTTCTATTTACTTTGAATGACAGTACAATCATCACCTCACTTTATTATTTACCTTCTAAAATCTCTTAAACCACTTTGACTACTTTGACCTTTTGGGGCTTTTAGATGACATATGAGGGTCCTCCAACTTCGTAAGGCCATAACTCTCAAACCTTGAGGGGTTATGTGACATTACACATACCACTAGAAATGGAATGACATGTAATATACATACAAAATATTATTACCTACAATTATATCAAAAATTCATACCATTATCCATCAAACAAACTTAGGTCCATTACCCAAACCTGGGTTCTCCAACTTTTCATGGCCATAGCTCTCTAACCGTGAGGAGTTATGTGACATTCCACATACCATCAGAAATGGAATGACATGTACTGTCCATATATAATATTCTTACCTTCAAATATATTAAAACTCATACCATTATACATGAAACAAACTTGGGTCCATTACCCAAACCTTTGTGCTACTAGAATTCGTTATCAGACTTTCTCCAAGGGTTGACATCAATCACTAAAGGTTCACATAAATATACAATTTCACTCTCCAATGGTTTACATCAATGACAACCAATAATCCATACCAACTATCCATCAACCTAAGTCAATTGTCTTACAATCTCCCTCTGTGGCATTGATGGAAACACCAACATTGATGGAAACACTTAGTCATGATAACATTCATTCTTATACTCTTCATCAATGCTTCTATATCGCCCCCTTTGACATCAATGGAAAAGGGTATCTCCCTTTGGGGCTACTCCCCCTATCTATGTGCCTTTGATTTTTCTTTGTGTTTTTAAGCCTTTGATTTCTCTCTTTCCCTTCATATGAATAATATCTCCCCCTTTGACAAAGGGTATTAGTATGAAGTCATATCGCTCATTCTTCCCTTGTGACAATCACTCCCCTTAGAAACATGCCTCTATGCTCTCTCTCGAAGCATTTACCTTTGCATATGATAAATATCTCCCCCTTTCTCCTATTTATGGTGCTTCCTCGTGTACATATAAGACATATAAGATAAGCATTCAAAAGAATTCATTTTGGAGTAGAAATTACTACTAGTCTCTGGTAAAGATACTGAAGGGATTCCTGTGGAAGCGGTTTTGTAAAGATGTATGCCACTTGTTCTTTTGTTCCCACATATTCAATTCTAATTTTCTTCTCTGCCACTTGTTCCTATAGAAAGTGATACTTGATTGGAATTTTCTTCGTCTTGGAGTGCATCACTAGTTTTTTTGAGATACCAATGGCACTTGTATTATCACAATAGATTGGAATGGACTTATCATACTCAACATGTATTTATGTCAGAGTTTATTTCATCGATAGAACCTGTGTACAACATGTTGATGCAGAAATATACTCTGCCTCGGATATAGATAAGGATATTGATGGTTGTTTATTTCTTAGCCAAGATATTAAACACTTACCTAAGTAAAACGCTGCTCCATTGGTGCTTCATCGGTCATCAATGCAACATACCCAATCTACATATGTGTAGGCAATAATGGATAGATCCTTTCCTTTTGCATACCCTAATCCAAACTCTTTTGTTCCTTAGAGATATCTGAAAATCCTCTTTAGTGCTAATATATGTGATTCCTTTGGTGCTGCATGAAATCGTGCCACATGTCCAACTGCCTGCATTACATCTGTTCTTGATGTTATCACATATAGTAAGCTACCAATCATTGACCTGTATTTCCTATGGTATGTAGACTTTGAATCATCATCTTTTCTCAACTTGCAACTGGTTTTCATAGGAGTGGTAACTGGTTTTAAATCTTCCATTCCGAACCTCTTTAGCATTTCTCTGATACACTTAGTTTGAGAAACACAAATTTCTCCATTTCTTTTACATATAAAAAAACCCAAAAAGAAGGATAGTCCTCCAAGTAATGACATTTCAAATTCATTTTGCATATCCTTTGCAACTTTCTGTCTTAACCTATCATTAGTACTTCCAAAAAAATATCATCAACATAAATTTCAATTAATAAAATATTACCTGGAGTTACCTTGATGTAGAGGTTGTTGTATGTGACGTTTTTCCGTAGTTCGTAGGGATTTTTGTCATTTTTGTTTATAAGCATTACTCTCTTTTGAATGTGAACTGATCTATGCACTGCATGTGTCCAAAAAATATCCATCAATTTGGAATCCATTAGCATTGCTTGAGCCATTTCTTATGTAATTATCATCCATTATGATAATGTTCCTTTGTCTCTGAACCACTCTCTGAACCAATATATGAATCCATTCTCTCTTCCACTATCATATATCTGTCCAAACCTGCTAAGTGTTCTTATGAATCCATCTATGTCCATACTCTTCAAGACTCTACTTGCGGAACTATCCATAATAATGACCCATTTATCACTATACTATCATGAAGTCTTGATTAATCTATCAAATTGTACTTCTTCTAAATGATTGCTCTGAATATTTATTCTCAAACTTTTCATCTGCTCGAAGGATGGTTATTTGGTCTATCACATCTATCGCATAGAATCCCCCTTTTTAATATTCATATTACTTGGGAGTCTCTAAGCCGGATGGCTCAAAACAATTCCTTATCTGATGTGTATTCATCATCATCTTTATTGGTAGATTCATCATCATCTTCATTGGTAGATTCATTATCTATGTGATCTCTGACTTGTTTATTTCTGTCTATGAATTCATCTTTCACTAAAATTCCTGAAAGTACAATCTCTTGAACCTTTTCCTTATTTACATGTCCTTCATTTCTTTCAGTTATTTTCCAAACCTTTATGTATCTGACATCTTTTCTTTTCTCAGTATAATTTTCTTCATCTCCTTTTATTTCCAATCTTGCAATCTCTAGTACCTAGTCTTTGTTCACATGTTCTTCCTCTTTTCTTATCCATACATTCTTATATTTGATATAAGTATTCTCTTTCATGGAAGTATCGATCATGATTCTACATTCATTGTATATGTGTCCATAGTTATGACATTTGTAACACTCAATGTTACGTGCGACCACATAGGCACTTCTTGCTTGGACATTTCTTTTATAATCCCTACAATCTACAACCTTATGTCCAAAGTTAGTACAATAAAAACAAAATTAGTAGAATAAAGTAGCAACATCCTTAGAGATAGGAGGGTGCAAAGACTTTAGGAACCATTCTAGAAGAAAGGCCATGGGTATAGGAGTCTTAATCAACTTCTTCCATATATGCCTTTCCTAGATATGATATGATATTTGAGTGTCAATACCCTGGTGCAGAGTCGACAAAAGTTCAAGACCGACATCGTAATGAATGGGCAATTGAGAGTGGTTGAGAAAGGCTATCACCAACTGATGGAATGATCCATATGTCCCCTTAGGTAGCTCAATGTACCATTGTGACACAACTCCAATGAGAGTGCATTGGAATAATTGTAATCTAATAGAATCATGGTTCAGAGAATTGGATGAGCACCAAA
>JZKD02S2063766.1:157572-169269 GCA_000966675.3 Picea glauca
AACATTACTAATCTAAATTACAACTAATGGCATAAATCCGACATAAATAAAATAACATTACTAATCTAGTATGCCCCAATTAAGTGGTAATGAGCCAATATTAGGGCTTAACATGTGCAAGATAAGAAAGAGGCCTACCTCAATCCAATGTTTGATGATGTTCCACTGTTGAGCACTCCCACCCAAAGATTTATACCTACAATAAGTTCTCAAAAAACAAGCAAAGAAAGTATATAGTGATGATGTAAATGGGTTAGCACATTAGATAGCATAATCCATTAATAAACATTACAAACATGCCCATGGAAAATAATCATATGTTTTCATGATACCAATAGGATGGGAAAGGAGTATTTCTATTAATAATTGATCAACAAAAGTGTCAACATTACAGACTTCCATGTCAGCATAGTTTGAAACCAAGAAACCAAGTTCCTTCTAGCTGGGTCTCCACCACTTCAATCCTCTACCAAAGGTAATCTCAAAAGAGAGAGACAATGAGATTATCTCAACAATAGAGAAAGAGCATGGGGGTTGAACACTATGTTCATACTTGAGGGACAAAGGGATGTAGACTCAATATGAAGTAATTTCTCCAGAGTAACTTTTCTCTCAAAGTTGAATTATTTCTCCTTTTTCCATGGCCTGAAATTTTGCTCTTATAGCCTTGAAAATGCAATTGAAGGGACGAGTCAGAACGTTTCTAGTATATGAAAAGCCAAGGATCAGAGATCTCTTGTCATGACATGGAAACCCAACTCCATTTTGGTATTTTCCAGCACAAATCCCCATGTACGTGGGTTGTAGTGGAGAAGCCTCTGTATACACTTTTTGTATAGCTGATACGAAGCGTATATGTGGAAAAATGTTTATTTTTATCTCTGGATTTGTCAAAAAGAGATGATAAGTCTGCATAGGGAAATGAAAAAAAGGCCCTCTGTGCAAGATAACAATGGTGAGACAAATCTTGATATAACAAACCACATAGGCACTTCTTGCTTGGACATTTCTTTTATAATCCCTGAAATATGAAACCTTATGTCCAAAGTTAGTACAATAAAAACAATTACCATAAAATAAATTTGCATACCTGCGAGTGAATGGTCTTCTCTGTGGCGTAGTCCTTCTGAATTTTTTCCTTGAATGATCATGATCATGATTGAAGCTTCTTTGTGGCTTGAACATAGATGGTCTTCTTGAAGATGTATCTTCAACAATTTTCTTATATTATGGTTGAACATGATTCCTTCCTTTGAGTAATTCTACATAAATCTTTCTATTTTATTCATTCTTCTTTTCTAGCAGCCTATAGTGCTTCTCTTCATTCTCTATAACTGAAGTGGATGTTTCTATCTCTTCAACGTTCTTGTTGATCTTGACGATTTTACTTCTCAATGTGACAACTTCTTCTTCAAGCTTCTCAACCTCTTCTTCTTTTTTCATTATCTGAGACTTCATGACTTCTACTTTTCTTTTCACTTCTTCAAGATGAATTTTTAATGTAATTATTTCTTCTTCAAGTCCTTTCTCTTCTTGACCAAACTATGAATCAGGCCAGTTTAGATCGTTATTTCTTTCCTTAAGATGATCTGTCAATATATTCTCTCTCATTTCTCCTTCTTCATTCTATGCTACTATGTTGGTTTCCAAACACTACTTTTGATATTAAAAAATTTCTTCTATCTTTATGGCTTCTTCTAGCTGAGTTCTTAAGTTCTCGATGACCTATTGGGATTCTTCAAAAATGTGAACACTTTCCTTTTGTTTCATCAATTCTTTCTTGAGCGAATTGTTTTCTTCTCTTAGTTCATCTAAAGCACTAATCAATTCTTCTTCGTATTTGTCTTCATTTTAAATTATTTTTTCTGTCTCATTTGCTTCATGGCATTCTATTTCAATATGTCCATGTTTTTCACAACTAAAACAAAACAACATACCTCTGGTGATTATGGACTCTTCATATTCTAAATCTGCTTGACACGGTGAACATAATTCTTCTTGATTTGTATCTGCATCTTCTTTGACATTTTATGAATCTTTGATGGGTGAAGAATATATGTCATGTAACTTATCCCAAAGTTCTTTTGCTGATGAAAATTTACCAACTTTTTCTCTTGGCGGATTAGGTAATCCTTCCCAGATGAAATCCATTTCTATTTTGTTATTCTTCATTAATTCCTTCTTGGCTCCAATCTTTTCCTTTTTTGAACTATCATATGTTGTAAGAATTGATAGCGAAATATAATGGTCCTGTTCCTGTAAAAATAATTTCGTCCTTATGGTCCACAGATCATACTTAAAACCATTCTGACCATTAAACATTGGTACTCCATTCTCAGAATAATTCATGATCTCCTTCCAGTGGTTAAATTGTTTCTTGAAGGAACTTTCTCTGAAACCAATTGTTGGATTACTGAGAGGGGGGGCGAATCAGTAATAGAAAAATTTAATCATTTTTAACCATACAATCCAAGTGTTATATCAATGTATCATTATCATCGAATAACTCCAGAGTAAATAAGAAATGAACAAATGAGAAATCATACACATACACATTACACCCTTGTTTTACGTGGAAACCCAAAGTGGGAGAAAACCACATAATTCTTTTTCTTATATGTATTGAATAATTAAATTCATTAGAAGAACCAACTTCCTTTCTTTTCCAGCTAAAAATGGAAGGATGCTCCAATCCCCTAGTTTCCCATGCTACAACCCGAGGGAATCTCCAACTCCCCAATTCTCTGACTACAACCAGAAGGAGGATACAACCCACTATGTTCTTCGACTACAACCGTAAGGTGGCTACAACCACCTTTCCTTTCCCCATCCAACCGCCTTGATGTGTAAGTAGAATGATGGAACCACTGTCACACTATCACTGTGAGATATATTGTTGTAAACATGTACCAATCAACCTGCACCAAATAACATGTACAATAACCTAAACCATGCATCAACCATTCATCAACCTGTATCTCAACCTGTAATCATCTTGTACCATAAACAAGTGCATCAACCATGCACCAACCTGTACCAAAAACCCTATAATCAACATGTACCATAAACAAGTGCATAAACCATGCACCAACCTGTACCTCAACCTGTACCATGAACAAGTGCATCAACCATGCACCAAGCCTATACAAATAACCTGTCACAACAACTTGTCACAACAAATTGTCCAAAAAACCTATCACAACAACCTGTCCCATAAATATTATCAACCAAATAAGATCTACTCACCAACATCAATCACCATGACAACTCTCAAATATGTTCATCAACCAAGCATAACACAACAACTTATAATCATCACAAACAACTCATAATAATACAAGTATGCTACATCATCCATAAATCATGTGTCAACAATAATACTAACAAGTGCCTCCAACCATGTACCAAGTATGTCCTAATCATGTATCAAATACTCATCAACTATGACTCATCAAGATGTACCAACATCATCAACTATACACCTCATGTATGTGCCAACTCATCAACTACTTGTCTCAGCCATGTACCCGACATGTACCTCAATGAAATGCCCCCATCAATTTCATCATCCAAATCTGATTTGTAGATCTATAATAGACCTGGTGTATATTATCACATACCTCCAAACCTTCCTTAACTTTAACAACAAGAGACTATCATTTTCAACAAAATTTTCTTTAGTCTCACATGACTAGTTTTGGATTAGTCAACAAACCTAACTTTAAATAATCATAACTTTTTACCTGTAATGAATAAATATATAAAACTGACACACAATGTTACTCAGTGTGTTTTGTGCCATTCCTCTAGATTTCACTACTTGGAACCTCGCATAAAAGGAGTTATAGAAAAAATGGCACACCTTGGTGAATTCTATCTTATTCTAGAGAGTGACCTTGTAGAGAATTCCCCACACATAATATTTGATGAATAGATATGAAACTATTACAAAACATAATACAAACTATACTCTAACCAAAACATTTTGTCTTACTTAATTTCTATATGTTATGAAGAAGTTATGACGTTTTTACCTGAAACACCTGGTTTAGACTAGTTTTAGGACTAGACACAAACCTTGTTTTCAATGGAGTGTAACTCCCAAAATACAACGACACGCAAGATGAATTGATTACCAAATATACTTGGATATGTTTCCTCAATGGAATATAAATTTCATGGTCTAAAGCATTCTAGAAAAACAATTATTGTGAAAATGGTGAGATGACCTGTAATTAACATACCTTAGAAAGCAACATCAAAAGAATTTATCCTTCCTTGAATTCAAGAATTATTTTCTTCACCTTCCATCAGAAATTAGGCTTAGATATCCCTTGGTTACCTCAAAAACCTATAGATATTCAATATTCTCAAGTGTGATATAAAATGAGAGAGCATTGCCTCTTATTCATACTCTTCAAGTAGCTTCTTTAAAAACATCTTCTAGGTCACTTTGCCCACTTTCCTTATTTTAGGGTTAACCCACTTCTAATTTTCGTATTAAATTTATTGTTTAAATAATTTATTTTGTATTCAATTGAAGTATAGTACAATCATCACTTCACTTTATTATTTACCTTCTAAAATCTCTTAAACCTCTTTGACTACTTTGACCTTTTGGGGCTTTTAGATGACATATGAGGGTCCTCCAACTTCGTAAGGCCATAACTCTCAAACCGTGGGGTGTTATGAGGTATTCCGCATACCAATAGAAATGGAATGACATGTACTATCCACATAGAATAGTATTGCCAGAAAATATATCAAAACTCATACCATTATCCATCAAACAAACTTAGGTCCATTACCCAGACCTGGGGTCTGCAAATTCTCATGGCCATAACTCTCTATCCATGAGGAGTTATCTGACGTTCCACATACCACAAGAAATGGAATGACATGTACTATCCATATATAGTATTATTAACTTCAAATATATTAAAAATCATACCACTATACATGAAACAACCTTGGGTCCATTACCCAAAACTTTGTGCTACTGAAATTGGTTATCAGACTTTTTCCAAGGGTTGACATCAATCACTAAGGGTTGAAAGAAATATAGAATATCACTCTTCAATGGTTGACATCAATGAAAACCAACAATCCATACCAACTATACATCAACCTAAGTCAACTGTCTGACAATCTCTCCCTTTGGCATTAATGGAAACACCAATACTGATGGCAACACTTAGTCATGATAAAATCCATGCTTATACTCTTCATCAATGTTTTTTTCTCTCCCCCTTTGACATAAATGGAAGATAGTATCTCCCTTTAGGGTTGGTCCTTTTGTCTACATGAATTTGATTTTTCTTTGTGTTTATTAGCCTCTGATTACTCTATTTCCATTCATATGAATAATATCTCCCCCTTTGACAAAGGGTATCACTATGAAGTAATATCACTCATTCTTCACTTGTGACAATCACCTGCCTTGGAAACATGCCTCTATTATCTTTCTCCAAGCATTTACCTTTGCATATGATAAATCTCTCCCCCTTTGTTCTATTTACGGTGCCTCCTCATGTACATATAACACATATAAGATAAGCATTCAAAAGCATTCATTTTGGAGTAGAAATTACTCCTAGTCTCTGGCAAAGATACTCAAGGGATTCCCATGGAAGAGGTTTTGCAAATATGTATGGAAGTTTTTCTTTTGTTCCCACATATTCAACTCTGATATTCTTCTATGTAACCTATTCCCATATAAAGTGATACTTGATTTGAATGTTATTCTTCTTGGAGTGAATCACCGAGTTTTTTGAGATACTAATGGCACTTGTATTATCACAATATATTGGAATGGGCTCATCATACTCAACATGTATATCTATCAATGTTTGTTTCATCCATAGAACCTGTGTACAACATGTTGATGCTGCAATATACACTGCCTTGGATATAGATAAGGATATTCATGGTTTTTTCTTACTTAGCCAATATACTAAACACTCACCCAAGTAGAAAATTTCTCAATTGGTGCTTCATCAGTCATCAATGCAACTTGCCCAATCTACATATGCGTAGGCAATAAGTGATAGATCCTTTCCTTTTGGATACCATAATCCAAACTCTTCTATTCCTTTGAGATATCTGAAAATCCTCTTCAGTGCTAATATATGTGATTCCTTTGGTGCTGCATGAAATCGTGCCACATAAACAACTGTCTGCATTACATCTGGTCTGGATGTTGTCACATATAGTAATCTACCAATCATTGACTTGCATTTCCTATGGTCTGTAGACTTTGAATCATCATCTTTGCTCAACTTTCAACTAGTTTGCAATACTCCATTCCGAACCTCTTTAGCATTTCTCTGATATACTTAGTTTGAGAAATAAAAATTTATTGGTTTCTTTGACATATATGAAGACCCAAAAAGAAGGATAGTCCTCCAAGTAATGACATTTCAAATTCATTCTGCATATCCTTTTCAAATTTCTAGCTTAACATGTCCATAGTACTTCCAAAAAAATATCATCAACATAAATTTAAATTAATAAAATATTACCTTGAGTTACCTTGATGTAGAGGTTTTTGTTTGTGCTTCCTTTCCATAGTTCTTAGGGAGTTTTTTCATTATTATTTATAATCACTACTATGTTTTGAATGTGAACTGATGTATGCACTACATGTGTCCAAAACATATCTGTCAATTTGGAATCCATTAGCATTGTTCGAGGCATTTCTTATGTAATTATCATCCATTATGATAATGTTACTTTGTCTCTGAACCAATCTATGAATCCATGCTCTCATCCACTATCATATATATTTCCAAAACTGCTAATTGTTATTATGAAATCATCTATGTCTATACTATCCATGGGTCTGCTTGCGTAACGGTCCATAATGATGACCCATTTATCACTATACTATCATGAAGTCTTTATTAATCTATCAAATTGTACTTCTTCTAACTGATTTCTATGAATCTTCCTTCTCAAACTCTACATATACTCGAAGGATGGTTCTTTGGTCTATCACAACTATCGCATAAACTCCCCCTTTCTAATATTCATATTACTTGGGAGTCTCTAAGCCGAATGGCTCAGAACAATTCCTTCTCTGATGTGTATTCATCATCATCTTCATTGGTAGATTCATTATCTCTCTGAGCTCTAAATTATTTCTTTCTGTCTGTGGATTCATCTTTCGCTACAATGCCTGAAAGTACAATCTCTTAAACCTTTTTCTTATTTACATGTCCTTCCTTTCTTTTAGTTATTTTCCAAACCTTTCTATATCTGACATATTTCCTTTTCTTTGTAGTATTTTCTTCATCTCTTTTTATTTCCAATCATATAATCTCTAGTACTTGGTCTTTGATCACCCGTTCTTCTTGTTTTCTTATCCATACTTTCTTATATTTGATATTAGTATTCTCTTTCATGGAAGTATTGATCATTCTTCTACAATCATTGGCTATGGGTCCATATTTATGACATTTGTAACACTCAATGTTACGTGCGACCACATAGGCACTTCTTTCTTGGACATTTATTTTATAATGCCTGCAATCTTCAACGTTATGTCCAAAGTTAGTACAATAAAAAAAATTACCATAAAATAAATTTGCATACCTGGGAATGAATGATCTTCTTTGTGGCGTAGTCCTTCTAAAGCTTTTTTGTGGCTTGAACATGGATGGTCTTCTTGAAGATGTATCTTCAATAATTTTCTTATATTCTGGTTGACCATGATTCCTTCCTTTGAGTACTTCTACATCACCCTTTCTGTTTTCTTCATTCTTCTTTTCTAGCAACCTAGAGTGCCACTCTTCATTCTCTATAACTAATGTGTCTGTTTCTGTCTCTTCAATGTTCTTATTGATCTTGATGATTTTACCTCTCAATGTGACAACTTCTCCTTCAAGCTTCTCAACCTCTTCTTCTTTTTTCATTATCTGATACTTCATGACTTCTTCTGTTCTTTTCGCATATTCAAGCTGAATTTTTAATATGATTATTTCTTCTTCAAGTCCTTCCTCTTCCTGGCAAAAATTTGACTCAATTTGGTTTAGATCGTTATTTCTTTCCTTAAGATGATCTGTCAATATATTCTCTCTCATTTATGCTTCTTCCTTCTATGCTCTTATGTTGGTTTCCAAACACTGCTTTTGATATTAAATATTTTCTTCTATATTTCTGGCTTCTTCTAGCTAAGTTCTTAAGTTCTCGATGACCTGTTGGGATTCTTCAAAAATGTTAACACTTTCCTTTTGTTTCATCAATTCTTTCTTGAGTGAATTGTTTTCGTCTCTTAGTTCATCTAAAGAACTAATTAATTCTTCTTCATAATTGTCATCCTTTTCAATTATTTTTTCTCTCTCATTTCCTTCATGGAATTCTATTTCAAGATGTCCACGTTTTTCAAAATTAAAACAAAACAACATACCACTGGTGATTATGTACTCTTCATTTTCTGAATCTAGTTGACATGTTGAACATTATTCTTCTTGATTTGTATCTACATCGTCTTTGACATTTTCTGAATTTGTGATGGGTGAATAATATATTTCATGTAACTTATCCCAAAGTTATTTTGAGGATGAACATTTACCAACCTTTTCTCTTACTGGATTAGGTAATCCTTCCGAGATGAAATCCATTGCTATTTTGTTATTCTTCCTCAATTCCTTCTTAGTTGCAGTCCTTGCCCTTTTTGAACTATCATATCCTGTAACAACTTATAGACAAATATAATGTCCCTGTGCCTATAAAAATACTTTCATCCTTATGCTCCACATCTCATACATAAAACCATTTTGACCATTAAACATTGGTACTCCATTCTCAGAATAATCCATGATCTCCTTCCAGTGGTTAAACTGTTTCCTGAAGGAACTTGCTTTGAAACCAATTGTTGGATTACTGAGGGAGGGTGAATAAGTAATAGAGAAATTTAATCTTTTTTAACTATATAATCCAAGTGTTATATCAATGTATCATTATCATCCAACAACTGTAGAGTAAATAAGAAATGAACAAATGAAAAATCATACACATACACATTACACCAGTGTTTTACGTGGAAACCCAAAGTGAGAGAAAACCACATAATTCTTTTTCTTATTTGTCTTGAACAATTACATTCATTGGAAGCACCAACTTCCTTTTTTTCCCAGTTGCAACAGGAATAAGGCTCCATTCCCCTAGATTCTCATGCTACAACCCGAGGGAGGCTCCAACTCCCCAATTCTCTGGCTACAACCAGAAGGAACCTACAATCCCCTATGTTCTTCGGATACAACCAGAAGGTGTCTAAAACCACCTATCCTTGCCCCGTCCAACCACCCTGACATATAAGTAGAATGATGGAAGCACTGTCAGACTATCACTGCAAGATTTACTGTTGTAAACCTATACCAAATAACCTGTACCAATAACCTGAACCATGCATCAACCATGCATCAACCTGTACCTCAACATGTAATCAACCTGTACCATAAAAAAGTGCATCAACCATGCACCAACTTGTACCAAACAACTTGTAATCAATCAGTACCATAAACAAGTGCATCAACCATGCACCAACCTGTACCATGAACAAGTTCATCAACCATGCACAAAACCTGTAAAAATAACATGTCACAACAACTTGTCCAAGAAACCTATCACAACAACCTATCTCATCAATCTTATCAAACAAATCAGATATTATCACTAAGATCAATCACCAAGACAACTCTCAAATATGTGCATCAACCAAGCATAGCACAACAACTCATAATCATTACCAACAACTCATAATAATACAAGTATGTTACATCATCCACAAACCATGTGTCAAAAATACAACTAGCAAGTGCCTCCAACCATGTACCAAGTATGTACCAATGATGTATCAACTACTCATCAACTATGAGTCATCTATATGTATCAACATCATCAACTATACACCTCATGTATGTGCCAATTCATCAACTACTTGTCTCTACCATGTACCCGACATGTACCTCAACCAAATTCCCTCATAAATTTCATCATTCAAATATGATTTGTATCTCTTTAATAGACCTGGTGTATATAATCACATACCTGCAAACCTTCCTTAACTTTAACAACAAGAGACTATCATTTTCATCTAACTTTCCTTTATTCTCACATGACTAGTTTTGGATTAGTCAACAACCCTAACTTGAAATAATCATAAATTTGTACTTGTAATGAATAAAGATATGAAACTGATACACAATGTTCTTCAATTTGTTTTATGCAATTCCTCCAGGTTTCACTACTTTGAACCTCTCAGAAAAGGAGTTATAGCAAAAATGGCATACCTTGTTGAATTATGGATTATTCTAGAGAGTGACCTTGAGAGAGTTCCCCACACGTAATATTTTTTGAATCAATCTAAAACTATTAAAAAACATAGTAAAGACTGTACTCTAACAAATACATTTCATTTGACTAAATTTGGATATGTTATGAATAAGTTATGACGTTTTTACCCGAAACACTTGTTTTAGACTAGTTTTAGGACTAGCCAGAAACCCTATTTTCCACGGAGTGTAACTCAAAAAATACAAAGCCCCACAAGAGGAATTTTTAACCAAAAATGATTGGATATGTTTCCTCAATGGAATAGAATTTTCAGGGTTTGAATCATTCTAGAAAATTTTTATCACAAAAATGGTGAGATGACCTATAAATAACATACCTTAGAAAACATCATCAAACGAATTTATCCTTCCTTGAATTCCAACCTTATTTTCTTCACCTTCCCTCATAAATTCGGATTAGATATCCTTTGGTTACCTCAGAAACCTATAGATATTTAATATTCTCAAGTTTGATATACAATGAGAGATCCTTGCCTCTTATTTATACTCTCCAAGTAGCTTCCTTGAAAACATCTTCTAGGTCACTTTGCCCACTTTCCTTATTTTAGGGTTAACCCACTTCTAATTTCTCTATTAAATTTACTATTTAAATAATTTTTTTTGTATTCAATTCGAATTATAGTACACTCATCACTTCACCTTATTATTTACTTTCTAAAATCTCTTAAGCCACTTTGACTACTTTGACCTTTTCGGGCTTCTAGATGACATATGAGGGTCCTCCAACTTCGTAAGGCCATAACTCTCAACCCGTGAGGAGTTATGTGACGTTCCACATACCAACAGAAATGGAGTGACATGTAATATCCATATAGAATAGTATTACTTGAAAATATATCAAAACTCATGTCATTATCCATCAAACAAACTTGGGTCCATTACCCAATCCTGAGTTCTCCAACTTTTCATGGCCATAACTCTCTAACCGTGAGGAGTTATGTGACATTCCACATACCACCGTAAATGAAATGACATGTAATATAAATATAGGATATTATTACCTTCAAATATATTAAAAATGATACCACTATACATGAAACAACCTTGGGTCCATTACCCAAACCTTTGTTCTACCAGAATTCGCTACCAGACTTTCTCCAAGGGTTGACATAAATCTTCAATATCACTTTACAATGGTTGAAATCAATGAAAACCAGCAATATATACCAACTATACATCAACCTAAGCCAATTGTATGACAAAAATGACTAAAAACACCATTGAATAAAAAAAATAAATAGAAAAAATAGAAAATAGATGAAAAATAAGCATTTAAAAAATTAATGTGGAAACATTATGGATCAAAAAATTTAAAATATCGAAAACCACCTAGAAATGGAGG
>JZKD02S2063766.1:169413-204993 GCA_000966675.3 Picea glauca
GAGGGAAAAATCATCAACAACATAGATATTTCACTCCACAACTTCATCCAAGAATGTAAACAAGGAAGCATCATTATCCATAGGATCACTTTATCTACAATTGACTACCCATTCATTCTATGCAGTATGAGTGAGCAATGCTTGAGAAGTTTCGACATGGAAGGTGAAATTATCAACAGGTTGACAAACAAGCAACGCGTATCCTTCATGCCACTTGTCCTTCTCCTCTAAGTCATCTCTCTTCTTATAGTTGAATTTTTCCACAATAATGACATGTCTTCTTCTTTCAATTCTTCCATTTCTCATCACTCGTCCCTTTAGTTTTCTGGTTGACGCATTCAGGTTTGTGTATATGGGTATCAAACCATCCTCTCTCCTTATTATTCACCTTTCCATTTCCCTTTCCCTCGAGAAAATGATCTTGATTTTTTCAACCAAGATTCCCTTCATCAAGAAATATCTTTTCATCATTAATCAATAAGTGATAGAAATAGTCAAAGGTACAGTCCTTACCATATTCTCTATGTTCCTACTAGTTGGTCCAAAATGTGGAATATAACACATTGAACAGTGTTCTCAGATTCATCAACACCAACTCAATGAAATGTCCATATTTGTTATGATAATTATTCCCATATTTGACCAATATAAATTGCACCTCTTTTACATGTGCCAAATATTCCTCAATGTTTTCGAAGAAATGAGGATTGAGATAGATCAACTCTTTCTATAACTAGATGAATTAGATTTCAATGAATTTGTTGAAAAAATAGATTATCTTCTTCTAGAATTAATGTGGATATTTAATTACACTCGTATGGATCCAAATTTATGATTAGGTATAGGTCATGATAACCCCCACAACCTCATCCTTATTTCCATCGATGACAAAGTTCATCTAGTCATTCATCAAGTATGGAATCACATTCTTCATATACTACCAAAGTTCCTTAATTTTTAGCAAGGTATCCATATATGATGGTCATATAGCATGATCCACTCCATTTTGAACAAAGTGATAGATATTAGAATATATCTTCAATATCTAATAGATATTATATGATCCATGGGTTATAGTCAACACATCACTCACCTAGATTCAATCATGAACAAATATGACTCAATAAGATATGTAGAGAATAGGTGAGGTATAAAACAATCACTTTGATACTGTGTTGGGGATTGTTTGTAACTCTATGTGAAACAAATATAAGAATATGAAGAATAATCAAAGAGAAATAACTTCATATAATATGAATGGTATCTAAAGACACCGTTATAGAACATAATCACACTGCATTATGATCAGAACATCACAATGAATTATTACACATATGATCACTCATGCCAATTTGATAATGAGTCATCGGTTCCTTTTTATAGTCTTAGTATTTAACCATATTCCTTAAAATCAAGAATATCTTATCTACATACAACCATTGGTTGTTAAAGTTGACTCCTTCAAATTTACATTGTTCATTCAACTAGTTGAACCAGGTTGACCCAACCATCCATTTGTCAAACCTATAGTTGATTTCTTGGCAGGTCAATCCATCGATTGAATCTCTCCCACATATAGCTCAATGTTAGATTTAAAGTCTAGTCGACTACTCGAATGATTGATGTTGACTTTCGGTCGATTACCAAGCTGACTGTTTCTAGTTGTTTATCAACCATGCAACTGACAAATTCTAGGAGAAGTGTGATGAAGCATCAAAAATTGATGTTCCAACAAGGAATACATGGAAGATTATGGGATCTCTCAAATCCATTTTATGGTGATGATTCCTAAGAAACATACCCCTTTATTATGTTATTACTTTATACCTATTTCATTACACAAATCCCTATTCAATATTATCTCTAAGGTCATTGCAAGAAGACTAAAGTGTATCTTGTCTCCCTCTATCCCTCAAGAGTAATTGGCTTTCTTAATTACAATAAAATTAATGATGTTGTTAACATATCTTAGGAGGGTTTACACTCCATACAGGTAAATAATATGCCACATTTTATTTTCAATCTTAACTTCTATGAAACCTCTAAAAAAGTGAGTGTGTTGGATCTTAGATTGACGATTTTATATGTTAGTTTTAGACTTCGATTTTTCAAATGGATCAAAAGTCATTTATTTTCATGTTATCTATCACTAATAAAAAATGGATTTAAACATCCCTTCTTTAGGCCTTCTAGAGGACTAAGATAGGAATTTCCCTTATCACCCCTTCCATTTTTCTTAGTTGTTGAAGGATTAGGCCAATACAAAATACATGAAATCAAGATTAAAGGTTTGAAATAAATACATGCATGAACTTAATCCTAACCCAATGATGTATTTATTTTTTGTTATGGATCAATAAGAGGTGTATGATTTGCATGTGTTATTACAGATTAATGTAAAATATACTAATTGGATAAAAACTAATGATAAAACAATCATTTATTTCCTTCAATGGGACAATTTTTCATTGTAAAGGGAAATTACCATACTTCTTCCTATCAAGATAATTCTGAATGTCAATAAGGGCCTTACGTCTCTAGGAATTCAACTAAAATAAAAGGAATGTGGTTATAAACACTAGATACAATAGTATCCAAATTTTGAAAGAAGGGTATCTTAATGGTGTACAAGATGGATATAACTATGCGAGAGCTCGCCATTTGTCAAATATTTGTTGGAAACCACTCCTATTTATTATCATTCATTAGATTACATACCCAATGGCATACTCAATAAACACAAAAGGATTTAATTTTTTATGAATAGGTAAGAAAAAAAAAATACCCCTCATAACATGGGCGAGGCTTACCCAACCCAAATATAGTGGGGGTTTGGGATTCAATATTTTTTTCTATTTTGGAAGAGCATTGGAGAAACAAGATTTTTGAGGATTTTATCAATTGAAGTCATGTGGAAAATAGAGATTAAATAGAATTTCATCGAACCCCTCTCCATTCAGGAGTGGATAATATAACCAAAATAAAATATAATTAATTCTTAAATTATGTGGAAATCTATGGTACTTCATTTTCTCATCATTGAACTTTGGCTGGTATGGAAATTTGGTTTAAATTGTAATAGGGTTTGTATAGGGATTTTTTCTTAAATAGGTAGAGATGTATTACGTATACTCTTGGAAGGGATTAAACACCCATCATATAGAAGTAAATTATTCTTAGTTGATGCCTTTACATTGTGTTAGCGATCAAATAATTCATTCTGAAATTTGTCTGAAAAATGATGCTTCATCCTGTCGGGGACTTTTGACTAACTTCCCGACTTCTAAATACAGATCCGAAAGTACCATTGGAAATCTTATAATGTTTAGTTGTCAATCGACTATTCAAGTGTGTAAAATAGACTTTCCACGGCAAAGCAATTTGATTTTTCCCAAGGCCATTTTCATTAAAAAATTTGCGCTTTCACCAACTCATTGGTTCTAAAATCTGGTAGTTATATGTTGAAAGATTTCCTTTTCACTAGCTAAAGGGGAGGATTCAGGACAAAAGAGTTGGTGAAAGTGCTGAAGAGTCCACAAAAGTCTTCTTTCTTCCCAGATCTCGATTTTTGGATTCCTGAACACGTGGGAAAGGTGTTAAATGATGGACAATAATTAGGAGAATCTAGAATATCTTTCTCATTAAGTTTTAAAGACATATGGTAAGGAAATAAAACCAAATGGCATGATTACTCTTGAAAGAAATCACCCAGTCATCAAAGACAAATTTCTGAATCTATGATTTTCATCAGCAAATTTCCAAATAATGCTTCAACTGCCAATTTAGATTTATGATGATAATGTTAGATCATATATGCTAAAGATTAATTTTGATTATGTTTATTTTAGGAATTTCAGATCCATTAAAATGGGATCTGAAATCTTGTTGTAAAGGCTATAAAGCAACAAACTGTTGATGAACCAAGGGTTTGATTTTGGATACAGGAACTATACCTTAGTAACAGACTTTTCATATGATAATACAGATCACAAGTTTCTCTCTCTATTAATGTCATATTTCCACCCTTCTTCTGTACTCTTATTCAGGTTGTTTTAACTGCAAAATGATTGTCATCTCATTAGTCAATTCATAACTTTATTAATAGTTTCTTACATTGTTTTATTAAACCCATCATTATGTATCTGGTTTATAATCACTGTCTTCCTCGCCCTCTTAAAGCTATTATCTGATTATTGATCCTTGAGGGCATTGGTTTATTTGATTATTCATTTTGACTGTCTGGATACCATATTGTAGTTGAGTTATCCCATTGATCCACACATACAAAAACACAAAAACACGCTTACTTTAAGTTACCAAGAATCTTTGACATACAACCTCAAAGAGTTTCTTGGAGTGATAACAAATTGGCGTCGTTGCCAGGGAGAGGAGATTGAAGTTCAGCTTTCTTTGGAAACGACAATATCTAGCTTTGATGATAGACAAAGTCTGGACACATTTTTGGTTGTAATCATCTATCTGACGACTCCATGAAAGAGAGATTCAGTGGCGGCTCCACAATATTCAGATGTCAAAAGCATTTGCTGCTCTTTTGGCTCGGAGGTTTTCACCTCTGGACTTCTTTTCAGTTTTTGGTTTCCCACATCCAGTACCTCATATGTCAGAATGGGGATATTTTCTACCTGTCTTCAAAGAAGAGAAAGAAGATAATCCTGCAGAACACCTCAAAAAGTTTCACGAGTGCATGGATCTACTAGATCTGTAGCATGAAGATGATTGTATGAATATGTTCATGAATTCGTTGTATGGTGTTGCATGTCAATGGTATTTATCTTTACCTCCTTCCAGTATTTCATCATTGAAGGATTTTCACAGAGTATTCAATTAGTGATGCAAAAGGTTCTTTTCAGATAACTTTTTATTTGATAATTGTTGTGTAGAATATGAATTGCACAATAGAGTTGAAAATGTAAATAGAGAAGGACCTCACTCTCATCATCTACATCATCTCTCTAATGATCTTCATGATAATATATTTTCACGTAAAAATGAATTAGATAGAAATAATGAAAGATTTTAGGTCTCTCCTATTACCATTATTTCTGATCTTCACAAATCTGAAGAATTGATGTCTTTAACTACACATGGAGAAGATCAGTTTAATATTGGTCAAATATCTATTGAAATAAATGAGGCTAGCCCACAATTTTCAGATCTATAGACCAAGGAAAATGATAGTAACCATGAGGAACATGAATTTCATAAAACATATAATCTCCAAGAAAGACAACAAGAGGATTATATTTCTCCTTATGTACCTTTTATTTCAAATTTTGATGAAAGGGATGAAGATGATGAGCAAATTTTTTGTAATAGCTTGGGATTTGTAGAAGATTCTAAGGACAACCGTAAGCTTTTTGATTTGCAGACCAAGGAAGATTTCAATAGTTATGAGGAGGAAGGTGAGGAGAAGAAAGTTTCAGATCAACAGTTGAGCTTGTTTTTTTCATTTGATAGAGGAAGAACAGTCCACATTCAACATTAACATCAGTGAAGAAAAAAAGAAACATTTTTTCTTTCAGTTGGAACAACAACAAAGGGAGCTATTTCTTTGTGGCTTTATTGACCCTATTGCTGAATATTTGGAGTTTATGAGCAGAATAAATGTCAATATATTTTTGTCAGATGATGGTTGGTTCTACCATATTTTCAAACTATATTTATGCATGTTATGGTTTCCTTTATTTTTCGAATTTAGATCAAGGAGGTTACCAGTAAATTAATTTCTTTCTTGGCTGCATCGGAGATTTAATTTTACTTGATCAGTTTTCCCCTGCTGATTAGAAGTAGGAGTAGGTGTGAGAATAATCTCCTCATGCAAGCAGCTAGATCATGCTTAGTTGTTGATTTCTAAAATAAGCAGGCAGGCTACAACAAACTACAAACAGTTTTCAATTTAGCAGAGGATTAGGTCTTTTCAAAAAATTCGAAGAAAATCTTCTCAATGGCTAACATCTATTTTGAAGATGAAGTTAGCCTTTGAAAGTTGATGGTTTCAACCGCTAAATGGCACTCTCAGTAGCAAGCAAGCCGGTGAAAGTGTTGATATGGGTTTTTTCTCCAGCATATTTAGAAACCCGAAAGGGGCATGTTGTACACATGTCATGTGAGCATGATGGCGAATTTAATGGAGGAAAAGGAGAGGTTACATTTTCACCACATCTTAGTGAAATATCATGATAGATTTGATCATGTATTTCGTGTGGTAGACCGAGGACAGGTTAAAGAAGTGATGAATTCTTGATCATCATTACATCCGGATAATAAAGTACTAGATCTCTTTCGGCATCAAACCAAAGCCATCATTCCTTTTTCCAATTCATGGTGTTTAAAAATTCTATTTATGGGGTTTCATCTATAAATTGATTATATAGGATTGTTTTCACTAGTGCCAACACTTTCCTCATTTAGAAAGTTATTTGTCTCAGTCATGTATAGATCAACCTATGATTATTGCATGATGGGAAGAAAGCGAGGAGGACCATCTCTGCAAAAGGAATTAGACAACAATGAAGATCAAAATTCTAGAGTAGAATTTGCAGCAGATACTAAGAGTAGCCCTCAGTTTTCTGATTTGCAAACACAGGAAGATTGCAGCAGATACAGAGAGAAAGACGATGAGATAAAAATTGTAGATCAGTAGTTCATCATGATTTCTTCTTAGACAGAGATTAAGCAGTCTGTATTTAGCATTGAGATCTTTGATGGAAACAAGCAACTTGATTATTTTCAGTTGATTGATTTAATGAATAAACAAGCAGGTTACATGCAGGTTAAATTTTTTCTACAAGTTTTTAGATGATAAATTGTAAAGGATAAATGAATCCATGCCCAATACTAAAGGCACAAGGTCTTCTAGGTTCCTGGAAACCTCGTAGGGAGGTCTCCATCCCATTTGGAGCCATATGTTAGCGATCAAATAATTCATTTTGGAATTTGTTTGGAAAATGATGCTTCATATTGTGGGGGAATTTTGACTGACTTATCGACCTCTAAATGAATATATGAAAGTACCATTAGAAATATTAGGATGTCTATTTGTCAATCGACTATTCAAATGTGTAAAATAGACTCTCCACGACTCAGAAATTTGATTTTTCCCAAGGCAGTTTTCATTAAAAAATCTGCGATTTCACCAGCTCATTTGTTCTGAAATCTACTAGTTATCAGTTGAAATCTTTCCTTTTCACCATCTAAAGGGATGGATTCAGGACAAAAGAGATGGTGAAAGCACAGAAGAGTCCAGAAACATCTTCTTTCTTCCTAGATTGCTATTTTTAGATTCCTGAACACGTGGGAAAGGTGTTAAATGATGGATAATAATTAGGAGAAGCTAGAATATCTTTCTCATTAAGTTTTGAAGAAATATGGTAAGAAAATAAGACCAAAATGCATGATTACTCTTGACAGAAATCGCCGAGTCATCAAAGACATATTTTTGAATCTATGATTTTCATCAGCAAATTACCAAATAATGATTTAGCTGCCAATTTCAAATTATGATGATAAGATTAGATCATATATGCTAAAGATTCATTTTGATTATGTTTATTTTAGGAATTTCAGATCCTTTAAAATAGGATCTGAAATCTTGATGTAAAGGCTATAAAGCCACAAATTGTTGATGAACCAAGGGTTCGATTTTGGATACAGGAGATATACCTTTGTAACAAACTCTTCATATGATAATACAGATCACAAGTTTCTCTCTCTATTAATGTCATATTTCCACCCTTCTTCTGTACTCTTATTCAAGTTTTTTTAATTGCAAAATGATTATCATTTCATTAGTCAATTCATAACTTGATTAATAGTTTCTTACATTGTTTATTAAACCCATCATTGTGTATCTGGTTTATAAGCATTGTCTTCTTCACCCACTTAAGGCTATTATCTGATTATTGATCCTTGAGGGTATTGGTTTATTTGATTATTCATTTTGTCTGTATGGATACCATATTGTAGTTGACTTATCCCATTGATCCACACATACAAAAAAATAAAAAAAAATTTACTTTAAGT
Source organism: Picea glauca (assembly GCA_000966675.3). Lineage (NCBI taxonomy): Eukaryota > Viridiplantae > Streptophyta > Pinopsida > Pinales > Pinaceae > Picea > Picea glauca. The sequence goes on from JZKD02S2063766.1 coordinate 177,457, forward strand.
TACCAAGCATCTTTGACTTACAACCTCAAAGAGTTTCTTCGAGTGATAAAACATCGTAAATTCTTCCTTATGCAATGAACAATGAAAAAAAAAAGGTACCTTGGATTGGAAGGTGTTGGCACAGGGGCAGACCCGTGGTTAAGTCTTAACAACACACCAACAAGCACTAACTAATGGCCCTTTCAGAATAACCAACAGAGTAGATGAAGTCTCACTCGAAGCAGCTATAGGGGGTTGCAGGACACAGGTGTCTACAACCAAGGGAAATGCAAAGTGGATCCAAGGAAAAACTCTCACATAGATCTAGTGATTTTTTACCTTTCTTAATCCTACTTTGTGAATTATATCTCATATCTAACACAATATTGCATTGATAGTATATCCAATATCAGAAGAACAAAACATCAATCACACACAACAACAGGATATATTTGGTTCACCCTCTCCCTAGGGCTATGTCCACAAAACTTCTGTTTATAATATATTAGGTGAAATATTATAGTTCTATCTATGCTCTTATCTTGCATATATTCTATCCTTCTCTCTTCTCCATTTCTCCCTTCCCTGCACACCCAGCTGCAAGATTGATCTTCGCACCCAACTGAAAATCTTACAACACAGACTTCTCTCTCAATAGAAACAACAATCAATCATCATACATAATCTCTCCTAGTCTCTCTCTCTAACCCATCCTAGGTCCTCTTGACCTTTATTTTTACATTACAATATATCACTGACAGCCTTAGGCTGAAGGCTAGCTATCAAAACTCTAGATATCAAAACCCTAGGTGTCTAAAATTAGGTCAACTTGACCTACGTTTTCATGGCTTCGCCAACCTATCTTTCCTTCCTTCCCGCTAGGTTCTCCAAAGCATATACTAGTGGATTTTTCCACTTGCTGAGTTGTCCACGATCCACCTTCCTTGCTGATATGCCTTCCTCGATCTCCTTGTTCAATGACTTTCTCTCTTAGACTTTGCTCCATATTTTCTTCTTCTTTGGCCACTTTGACCTGATCTCAATCAACAAGTCTTCTACGCAGTTCATGTTTCACCTTTTCTTCCATTAAATTCACTTTCTTCCATAACCAAGGGTCAATAGGCCTCCAACACTCATATGTGACTCGTCCTGAGGCACTTTTATATGAACCTTCTATTTTACTTCGACTTCAGACTGCGCAACATAGCCTGTGATTTTTATCCTATTCCTACCCACTGTGTGTAGACTATATTTTCTGTGTTTGGTACCCAGTCTCAAGTGCACCTAGCACCTATACCCTCCCCCTTCTGCTTTTACTAAGAGCTGCGAGACAACTGGTTTTCATAGTACAATTTCAACTGACTCCCATTCACCAATCCTTCCTTCCATTCCCCATTCAAATTATTCAGCTACCCATCTCCTCCTTCTGTAACATAGGCAACCTCCTATGGCCCCAACCAATGTTTTTTGAACTTCCCTAGATGCTTCATGAACTTGCTATTATATACCAATACCAAATCTCCTTACTTAAATGCTTTCTTATTGATATGCCTATCATGGTAGGCCTTTTCTCTTTCCTTCATAAACTGTTGCTGAAATCATGCAATAAATATGCCTTCTTCTAGTTCGAGCAACTGTGTGAGCCTCTCTTGAACAACGCCAGTGTCATCCATGTATTTAAATGCTGCAATCCTTAATATAGGAACTAAGTATTCCATGGGTACAACTGCTTATGGGCCATAAACCAACTTAAAGGGGGTCTGCATTGTCATCTTCTTACAAGTAGTTATATAGGCCCATAACACTGTTGTTACTCTCAAATACCAGTCATCTCTGTTCACACTAAAAATATTCGTCAGCGTTGTCTCCAAGATCTTGTTGAATGATTCAAATGCCCCATTCTCCTGTGAGTGGTAAGGGGTGCTCTTCTGGTGATGAAATTCAAACTCCCGAGTCAGGGCATCAATAGTCTTATTAATAAAATGTGTACCTTGATAAATCATGAGGATATTTGGGCATCCAAACCTAGTTATGATATCATCGAATATGAAATGTGCAGTTGTATTTGCATTACAGTCCTTAATTGTTCTTGCCTTGGCCCATCTAGTCAAATATTTTGTCTCAATGATTATGTACCTTTCTCCTGTGTGCTTTCCTAGTGGGTTTATAGGTCCCACAAAGTCAATGGCCCATTTCTCAAATGATTGTAAGGTACACTAGGGTGCTAATGAAATTTCATCTCTTCTGGAATGTCTCCCAACTCTTTGGCATACATCACTGGATCTGTGGCAATCCTTAGCATCTTTATGTAACGTAGGCCACGAGAGGCCAGCTCTAAGAACCTTATGCACTATTTATTTCCCTACATAGTGTCCTCCTGCGATGCGTTCATTAGCTTCCTCTAAAACTAGTGGTCATTCTGCCTCCATAACACATCTTCTCAGGATCTCATCAGGTCCCATGTTATATAGTCCAACTATAGGTGAAAAATTTGCAGTGCGAACTACTAGTTGTTTCTTTTGACTGACTGTCTATTCAGAAGGTTCCATTCCTGTTGATAGGAAATGAACTATCTCAGTGAAGTGATAATCAATATTCCTGATGGAAAGAAACTATGCATCTGGCAGTGTATCTTCCAGACTAGTAGGTTCCTCTCCATGTTCCAACCTAGACAAGTGGTCAGGTCCTTTATTCATTCTCCCTTGTTTTACCACAATTTCAAAATCATATTCTTGAAATAAGAGAATCCATCTGCATATACTTCCACACAACAATGGATTATTGACTAGGTATTTCAACGTAGAGTGATCAATGAATATCTTAAAGTGTCCTCCTAACAAGTAGTGATGAAACTTCTACAACGCATACACCATGGCTAATCCTTCTCTTTTAGCGGTGGTGTAATTCATCTCAACTGCTAAGAGCTTCTTGCTAGAAAAGGCTAACGGGTGGTCAATATATCCTTCTCTTGGTTGTGCCAACACTTCTCCTAGTGAAATAGAATATGCATCAACATGCACATGAAATTCCTTACTCCAATCTAGAAAAACCAGAATAGGCACAATAACCATTTTCTGTTTCAGTGTGTCGAAGATCTGCTGACATTGTTCTGTCCAATGAAATTGACAATATTTCTTCAACATATTCTCCATGGGTGTTCTAATATGTGCATAGATCTTAATGAACTTCCTATAGTATCCAAGATGTTGCAGTGCAGTGCACAACTATTTAATTGAAGTAGGGGGGATATATCAACAATAACAACAATCTTATATGGATCTACCAACAATCCCTGTGTACACACAATATGGCCCGACAACACTCCAAAGGGTGAGAAGAAGATGCACTTCTTCAGGTTCAGGGAAATTTGGCATTGTCTGCACTTATCCAACATGAGTCTTAAGCATTCAATATTATTTTTCAATAAGCTAAAAATAGTTGAATCATCAAAATAGGCTTCCAGAAATTTATGTAAAAACTCCTTGAATGATTTGACCACCACCCTTGAAAGGATGGATCGTGCTTTATTCAATCCAAAAGGCATCACTATGTATTGGTATGATCCGCATTTTGTTGTAAATGTGGTCTTATGGCAATCTTCCTTGGCAATCTTGATCTAATGGTATCCTGAAAGTCCATCGGTGAAGGAGTAGACTTCATGTACTCCGACATTATCTAACACTTCATCAGTAAATGGTGTAGGGAATGGATAATTTAGACATGCATCATTAAGTTTCCTCAAGTCTACAAAGATTTTGATCTCTCTTGTTTTCTTATCTTGAACCACCATAGGGCTAATCCACTCTGATTCTTCAACATGTTCTATGATTCCTGCTTCTAGCATTTTGTCTAATTCAATCATCACTTTATCCTTATATTTAGGGTTCAATCTGTAGGGTCTTTGCTTAAATATCCCTGCATCTGGTTTCAAGGGGATCTTCATATCTCCCATGGGCCCTTTAATGCCCTTCATATCAGTGAACTTGGTCAGAAACAAGTCCTGATATTCATGCAGTAACTCTATGATCTTATCAATAGTGGCATCATCCCAGTAATCTCTAACATTAGAAATCTTAGGTTCTTGCATTCTTCCAATATTAACATTCTTGATTTTGATTGGCAGTCCAATAAAAGGTAGTTCGACTCCTGGTCCTTCTATGTCTCTTTGTCCTTTTGTTTCGGCGATGTTTACATTCATAGGATCATTGTCTTCATCAACATTGATATTGTAACATCCTTGCATTTTTTAAGAGGTGTGATCCATTCATCCTCTTCTTTCTCCACAGGGAGGCTAGGCACCTCCTCAAAGACATTCTATTTGAAAACCTGTAAAGCTCGATCTACCAGAGGTTGCTGACTTTCAAATAAAAATGTAGCTACAAAATTCTAGGTCATACCTTGACAATCTGCAGTGGTGAGGCATAGTTCCGCTTGAAGGTACCAGTTGATAGGTGTTGTGTCTAAAGTATTTATGAATTTATGCACCCACTTCTCTTGAGGAATGTTGCTCCAGGCCTCCTCACAACCTCACACATGGTATTTCAGAAAACGCTGGCCTATGTACTTGACTTTTCATCTTTCTACCTGTTCTGAAAAGCACATTGTCATCAGAGTGTGACATTGTAACCAGTCTGCGATGTACTATTTATGTGTCCCCCACCATCTGGATAGAGTATCTTTCAAAGCCTCATCCAGTGCCAACAATATCTGTTGTACTGGTACAATTTCTTCAAATTCCAATAATAAAGTTTGTAAGTGATTCAAACCATCAAATGTGGGTAAATTACATACTAATGTGTCGATCCAAAGAACTTCTCTGGTCATTCTAGCACATCTTAGTGTGGATACGTGATACATTTTACTCTTCCAGTTCTCTAGTCCTTCTTTTGAGTCTGATGAACTTGCATTGTCACTTCACCAGCTTAAATTCCCATCTGTTGTAGGATTAATGTAATCCTACTGTCTTGCTGTCAGTTTGTATATATTCTCTAGCTCATACACGCGGTCTTCTTCTCTGATTGGCTCTGTGTATTTGAGACCTTCATAAGGATCCAAAGGTGTGATGATCCTAAGGCCATCACCTTCAAATTTCATTCTTATTTTTTTCAAGTCGACAACAGTAGAATTGTTGAAATCCCAATCAATTCCTAACAGTGTGGGATAAGGACAACTTTCATCGACTATCTCAATCACCTCGAAGTCCAAAAATGTTATGACCCCATCGATGTCCACAGGGACATGTTCCAATATTTCGAAGGGGCTCACAACCTGCTGATTGGTCATACTAAGACTGATAGGGGAAAATATCAACTTAGGTTTTCCCATCAATTCCTAGGTCTTCTTCATCATAACATTGACCTCCGACCCTAAGTCGAGGAACACATAATCTAAATCATAATCCCCAATTTGAGCATTAAGGTGTAGTTCCTTATTTGTCCTTCTCTTTTTGGATAGTTGATGTAATTATTTATTTAGTAGAGGATCTACCCTTCCTATCTCATACCATATGATCAAATTTTGTATCTCTTGTACAATGCTCTCATCCTTTATCAAATTAATGCAAGTGCATAAGAATTCCATGAGTCTGCTTACCTCTTTTCCTTTTGCAAGCCAAGCATATTGATCAAAGGTCAGGGGAATTCCACATTCTCTCACTTATACTTGTGCCTTTGATGAATAATCTTGATTGGTTCCAAACTCTTTTCTTTCCTCTTCAAATGTCTTCTTCTCTCTCTTTGGATCAAACTCCTGTGTCTTCTCCGCAACTCTTCTAACTCTTGATTCTTCTATAATCTTCCCTAGAGTCACCCTGTGTTCTCTTGTAGTAGCGCCTCCTCTAGTGATAACATTGACTATGGGATCTACTCCGCAAGGTTCTGCTGTGATTAGTTGTACTTGTTGGTTTCCTCCTCATCTCTCCTAAATTTTGGCCACCAATGCAGGACACTCTTCTATGACATGTTCAAATGAATTGCAGTAACTACAAGTAGTACAAGGGTTATGATAGTCCCTTTCCAAGTGGGTAATATATGTGCAGTTATAAGAAATGATATGTCCTCAACCTTGACCCATACCTTTTCCTTGTCCTCTTCCTCTGAATCCACCGTGAGGGTTGAATTATACTGCGTAGTGTTCCCTTCTTGTTGTACTTCACCTTTAATTTTGTAGATATACTTTGATCTTTCATGCATGAGGTCATAGGCCCTATAATCCCTATCATCATGCCCTACTGACTTACAAAATGTGCAATATAGATTTGTGGGTGTCTGAACATATTTTTTCATGTATTTTATTTCACTAGGGTGATGTCTATTTCTACATACCTCGCACCAAGGTAGAGTAACTTGCTTTAAAGGACTCAGAGGTCCAAAAGCCAAGTATTTGTGAAATAGGGGATATTACTCCTTGTCACGGCCTTTTGATTTCCATATAATGCGCCAAATGTATTCTCTATTATCTTTTCCCTTATCCTTTTTCATATCTTCGACCTGCAGTGATAATCTAGTTAGATTACTCAAGATTTGACTCATACCTGAGCTGGATTCTCCCATAGGGGTTGATTCTAGTTTCATGGCAATCTCCAACGCCTCATCCTGCGAAGAAATATTTTGTTGCATAAGAGGGAATCTGATGTGTAGTAAGAGGGAAAGAATGAACCATTCCTTATTCTTCTCATTTGGGATCTGAAAAGTCAACCGACCCATTAAGGTCTTAAACCTCTGATCAAACTCCCAAACAGGTTCAACTACTCTCTTCTTGATTTCTTTCAATTCTGTAATGCATTCTGACTCCGACTTGGGTTTATTGAATTCTACAATCAACGCAATCTTGATCTGATTCAACGGTTTAGGCTATGCAATTCATTGGACAAGTTTCTTGTACCAACTCAGTGCGATGTCTCTTAGGGTAGTACTAAACTGATCTCTTTTAATAGCTTCATCGCTAACATTCTTAATACTCCATAAAACTTCACATAGAAACCAATGCTGGTTAGAATCTTTAGATCCATCTCCACTAAAGGTGGGTAACCTCATCTCATCTACCATGGATCTTCCTAGGCTTCCTCACTAACTTTGTACTTAACTGCTTGTAATAGTTCTTTGAGTACTCTGATGAATCTGACTACTTTGATTACTCTAGTTACTTAATGTTGTTGAAACACCACGAGGAGTAATAGTACTTACTTCAATAGTCGGTGCAGTTCCTTAATTTTCCGATTCTTCTCTCAGAGGTTCTTTAGTCTTTTCTTCTCTTGGCCTAGCGAACCCTGAATGTTCCTCATTCAATAGCTCTTCCTCTTCTCCACTGTAAAACCCTTCCTCCTATAGAAGAGGCTTGTGATCTTTCTCAAATAAGTTTTCCAAAGGAACTTCTCTGAAGATCCTTCCATTGCACGTATGTCCAACTCTGTGTCACTGTCAGTGTCTGAATTCTTGAATATTATTTTTTCAAGCTAACCCAATACTACATTTTTAAGATGTTCTTCTCATGCAATAACATATCGATTTTCAACTTGAGAAAATGTAAACATTTTCCTATAGCTCCCTTAAAGAAATATCTCTCTTCTTGACTATATGACTCCACTCTGTCAATAGAAAACTCAGTGATGTACCCGCCAATGGTGTTATCAAACCAATGATCTACTGCTCTTGATACGACGTTGTCAACTCTCTTGGCTTCTTAAGCAGCACCGATGTCCAAACCATAGGCATTCTAGATCTGATCTTAAATTGGGTATTTGCTAATCTGGCTAATGACTTGTATAGCTCCTTATGAATTCCTCCAAAGAAAATTTTGTGTATATCAATAAAGATATACCTTCCCAACCAGTATTTTGTGCTAATATTAGGGTTATTATTATGAGCTTCTGTGAAATCCTTCTCTTGTTCTTCTATCCACTTCTGAATCTCTATCTTTGATGGAAACCTCCTTGATATTTCCTCAAGAATATCCCAGTCCCGACAACATAACCATTTGTTGGAATAGGGGCAGACCCGAGGTTCAGTTCTAACAGCACACCAATAAGCCCTAACTACTGGCCCTTTCAACAACACCTACAGAGAAGATGCAGTCTCACCCAAAGTAGATATAGGGGGTTTTAGGACACAAGTGTCTACAACAAGGGGAAATGCAAAGTGGATCCAGGGAAGCACTCTCACAGAGATCTAGTGATTCTTTACCTTTCTTAAGCCAACTGCACAAGCTATACCTCAGATCTAACATAATATTTCATTGAAAATATATCATAGATAAGAAGAATACAACATCAATCACACACAACAACAACATATACGTGGTTCATCCTCTCCCTAGGGCTATGTCCACAAAACTACGCTTTATAATATATTAGGTGAAAGATTACAGTTCTATCTGTTCTCTTAACTTGTAGATCTTCTCTCATTCTCTCTTCTCCTTTTCTCCTTTCCCTGAACTCCCATCTAGAGGGTTGATCTGAGCACCCAACTGAAGATCTTACAACAAAGACTTCTCTCTCAATAGAAACAACAATCAATCATCATACATAGTCTCTCCCGGTCTCTCTCTCTAACCCATCCCAGGTCCTCTTGACCTTTATTTATACATTACAATAACTCATCGATAGGCTTATGATGAAGCCTAGGTGTCAAACCCAAGATATCAAAACCTTAGGTGTCTAAGACCCTAGGTCAACTTGACCTGCGTTTTCATGGCTTCGCCAACCTGTCTTTTCTTCCTTCCCACACGGTTATCCAAAGCATCTACCAGTGGCTTTTTCTGCTTGTTGAGTTTTCCACAATCCACCTTCCTTGCTAATATGCCTTCCTCGATCTCCTCATTCAACGACTTACTCTCTCGAACTTCGCTCCATCTTTTCTTCTTCTTTGGCCACTTTGACTTGATCTCAATCAACAAGTCTTCCACACAGTTCGCGTTTCACCTTTGCTTCCATAACATTCTCTTTCTTCCATAACCAAGGACCAACAGAAGGAGATTTTTCACAAGAGTGTTGCAAATTCATGTAGAACTATATTTCTATTTTCATTAGATTAACGAATGACTGTGATACATTAGAGTAGCATGAAAACCATGTAAAGAGAAAATTTGTAGTCAAATTGGGATATAAATCCATGTTTTTGGAAGGAGACGATATAGAAAAAAGGTGGTGGTGTAAAAATCTATGAAAATTCAAAGTTTCGTTGAAAACTGATTTTTTCATTGGCTGGCATTGACAAAAAGGGGTTTGGACAAAAACTTCTTACATGCAGTTTTATTTTAAAATGTGCATGGAAATGATAAATTTTGCTCATCCTCTAAAAAACAATGGACAGGCTATTCACCACATTATCATTGAATTTCACTTATCAAAAGTGGTTTTGTTATTAACGATAACTTTGATGGGAGGGTCCGGAATGAAAAAACCAAGATACAAATGAGAGTGTACTCAAGAATTGAATTAAATTTTCCACATATGTAGCTCTAGCTCATATAGATTTCCATCAACAATATGTTTATCTTTGTGGTTAATTATAAATTTAGTTATTTCTCAATGATAGAATATCACTCCTCTTTAGGTGTTCCATAAAATATAATTTTTTTTATAAAGGACTGGATATTCTAGTGAAAGTAAATCCTCCTAGATAGGGCTTGTAGAATTGGAGTGAAACATGTACAATGAATATAGCTAGCAACAATTCACACAAATATTGCAAAGTTGAAAGAGAGAGAGAAAAGAGATGGGGTGAAATAATAAAGAATTATATTAACCCTATGTAAGAATGGAATACTACACATTATATAATATAAATGGATAAACAAATGCGTGATAGTAGTGATCTAAAGATATGTGAACACCCACTCATAGAATCTTGAATGAACTTCCACCTAGTCCTACTTAACTAGCCATGTATCAATCAATTAACTAGATAATCACAAAAGTGGAGTGGAAAGGAACTTATGCATGCACATGTGTAGATCTCTCCTAGCCTCATGCATGTGATATGGGACCTCTTGTTGAGGATATCATGGTGGGAATGCAACTTTTAGAGATAAAATTGAGGCTTCCATGCATAAATCTACTCCATTGGTCTAACTCAAATGTAGCTAAGTCAATATCGAAGAGAATATGACACCCTATTTTAGCTGGTAATATTGTCAGGGGAGACTAATCTCATCTATGGGTGGTTCCCTCAACATAAAAAATTAAACTTAGGAAAATAAATACTAGCTGGATGTGTAAAAGAAATACTGTGGGATTTGTCTTGACATTCTTAGACACGCATTCTTCACAATATTCCTTTATCCTTATTAGGAACTCCAATTTGGTCTAGAATTCATCTAGAGTTGAGAGTGACACAACATGAAGTTGCATTTTAGGAGAGATAGCCATGCAGATAATTCTAAAATCCATATCATGTCTCCTTAGAAACTGAGAATTGGGATCTTCTTATGTTTCCATGGTTATTTGATACAATCATTTTCTTCTAAGAAGAAGAATAATATTTGGCTTCCAATCAAAGTAATTGTATCGTGTAAGAAATTCCAATGGTGGAAGTAATTCCATTATTTGTGGTTGCTCCAATATTTTATACCCGCAAATGAGTCTTATGTGATTTATTCATAGAAACCTATGGGCTCTGATACCATGTCCAATTCGAGTGAAACTTGCACAAAGAATCTATCTAGCAAAATTTTACAAAAAAGTTTGAAAATTTGAAAAAGAGATAGAATAGATGAAGAGAAAGAATAAATAATTCTATTAAATATATGTGAGAATGGAATAATATACATGATATACTTTAAAAGGATGACTAATTCACTATATTAGTGATATGGAGAGATTTGAACAATCAATAACAAAATTTGTAGTGGAATCCTAGCTAGTCTTAGTTAATTGGCCATGCAATCATTAGTTAACTAGTTAATCATGGAAGTGGAGTGGAGAGAAAGTCATGCATGCACATGTATTATGATCTCTTATCCTCATGCATGTGATATGTTCCCTCTTGGTGAGGATATTAGGGTGAACATGAAAATTTTCGTGTTAAATCCAACGTTTCCATGCATGACTCTACTTCACTAGTATAATTGAAGTGTAACAGAGTCAAGACTAAAGAGAAGTTGGCACCCTATTTTATTGGGAGTGCTCTATATTAGTGGGGAATATTCTCAGGAGAGGATATTCTCATCTATGGGTGACACCCTCAACATAGAATAGTAAACTTAGGAAAACAAATATTAGGTGGGTGTGTAATATCTCCAATAGGGCTAGTAGACATCAATAGTTGCAAAGCTTGGGGAATTTTTGATGTTTCATTAACAAGAAATATTATTAGGAGTATGTCAAGTAGGAGGATTTGTTTTTTCTTGTACCACCACTGGATATGATTTATCATTATATTGGGAAGAGGACACAACAACTAGGTGGATTCTAAGGCATCTTCAAGATACAAATACATTGGGACTCTTGATTGGTTGTGGGATAGGTAATGGGAAAATTAATGAATCGAAACATGGGACTATCTTATCATGTGGAACAAGTAAAATATCTTGTCACAAGAATTTTTACTTCACATGTCAACATTTTTCTAGGGAGGTCAATATAAAATAACACAATTGGTCAAAGAAATAAATTCATGTTCAAGTACAAGTGCCTGAAATGACTAATAATGTGAATGAGGTGTCTATCTCCCTACGTCATAGATGACAATTTTATCAACTTTTGATACAGACACAAGATTATGGGATACCATTCTTCTTTCCATTTGGGACAATTATTATTTTGGTTTTATCTCTTTCCTATACCTTGGGTGGGGTTTTATTATGATTCCTCCATGTTTTTGATTTATGGTATTAGACCATTATGTCTATTTATTTTCAATTGACCCAGAAGTAAAAATATTGATATTTTGCCTAGTTTTTTTTTTATCTTTTATTACATGGTAGTGTAGGTAACATTTTGCAATCTCATGTGTCTTTTAATATGTACAATATTGTACCATCCACAAAAAGTGGGGAATTGTTGAGATTATTTTACTGGGCAATTGATATCTCAAACTAAGGAGTGAAAATACTTTAAAGTTCCATGGAGTATATTTTTGGATTCCTCGCAACAAAAGAAAATGCTAGTTGAACAATCCCTTTAGACCTCTAGTCTTTATCGTTCAGATAGTTATTTATCGATATCATATTAGGTAAAATTTTAAGGAAGGAAATTTATCTTAAAGAGTAGAAACCTTGGTGAATAATATTATCCATTAATACACAAAGAGTAAAATGTTTTGCTATATTTTTGTAAAAATATTCAATTTTCTAAGGATTTTATATAACTTCTATAAATTTTTGGCAATTTTAAAGGTAAAATAATTTTATCCTACCTAATTAGGGAAAATCATTTTTGGAAAAAATGGAAATTGACAAATATATTTTTGTGAAGAAACATGGAAATTTAACCCATGGGTGAAATTTAACCCCTAAAATTTTCGTTATACCATAGTTTCATGACATCATGGAACCTTTACTCACCATCATTTTGTGGTTAAGAATTACAATTACTTAGAGATGGATATGTTTTTTATTTTTATTAATACACAACTTATTGGAATATTTGTTGTCAAACTTGAGGACTTCACATAATCCATCATGGAGTCTTGAAGGAGGTCAGATAATATATATATATATATATATATATATAATATATTCATTGCATTTACATTTAACTTTTTTGTTTTGTAAATAAAATGATTGTATTACCTTGAGATAACAAAATATACACATATATGAGGATAAACCAAAACTTTCCACCTGTTCTTCTACATAACTCGAAACCAGAATAAGTGGACAATATTGTTCAAAGACCAAAAGATGATACCTGTCTTAAAAAACATGGGTACTTTCCACCTATTCTACGACATGCATGGAAACTAGAACATCTAGTCGACTAATTTCCATGACCATCTAATGAACCAAAGTTTGATTATAAAAAAAAATTATCATTAAAACTAGAGAAAAAAACAGTAAGGAGACTAGATATGAGGCAAACCTGGGCGTCCATCCTAGCATATTTTGAAGGCGTATGGCTGACAACAAGTCAAGAAACAAATTTTCACAGGCTCTCTTGACAGGGAGTTGAACATGATGTCTAGACGTTTGCTGAGGATATGTTGTTTTTGCATCTTCTGAGCCAACTCCTTTCGCATCTCAAAAATCAAGACCAGGTGGTATTTCATGAGACTGCATGAGCTGGGAGCTGGGTGAATATGCTCTTCTATGTAAGTTTATCGATGGGTGTCTTCCTCATTCCATCAATCATGCCAATTTATTATGGGGTCCTCGTCATTGGCATCGACATAATTCTTACAGTAATCCTCCATCTGAGGAGGTATTTCCTCTTCAACTATAAATCATGTCATGGTTGTCTCAAGAAAATTCAGAGGGGTTCTTTTACATATAGGCGATCACTGCTCCATGGTGGTCTTCTGTAAACTAGGTGGAATTTCTTCCCAATTAGGATAAATATCTTCTTCCATCATGAAACCTCCATAGAAATGCTCTGAATTATATGGATGAAGCTCCATATGTGCATCCTCACACCAATTCTAGTCAGAGTGGGGAGAGAGGCCCAAGATGCAGGCTCGAAGGGGAGAGAGAGAGAGAGGTACCGAGTACTTATGCCTTCCGAACTGACTATAGTAGGCTGACCCATGCCAGGACTTTCCTCTCTTGCGAGGCATGAGAAGGAAAAGCGTAGGGGGGGGGATTATAGTGGGGTTTCCATAGGTACAAAATATTACCAGAAGGAGAGTTACGAGGCTCTGTAGGCTCGAGGCATAACAACCAGGAGTGGATGGAAAAATTCAGCCAAATGTCAAAGATAAAAACCATAGCGAAGAGAAATCAACGTGATGACCAAGGAAGTGATGGCCTAGATAGCCATGAATTCCGTGATAGTGAAACTTTGTTTCTTCATACATGTACCAAGGGGCCAAACTCGAGTCATCGTTAAGACTACTGATCCATCCCGATGGATTGAGTCCTCATTGAAATGAATGCTAAGCATCTCAACTAGACGAAGGAGGAGGGTGGCGATGAGGGGCTTTAAATTCCCTCGTTGCTAGTGCTCCATTTGAGGTGTGTGCTCCAGATGTCACCCCATCTGAGGGTACATTTAAGTTTTCTTAATAAATTTATAATTAGTATATTTTCAAATTTTCATTTATTTTCTATGCCTCCATCATCGTCATAATCATGACATGAGAGGCATTGTAAGGCATTGTAGTCATAACATTCACCACCATATTTTCTATGGGGATGGATAACACCCAAGTAATAACTAAATTTATTTATTTATTTTATTTGCAAGGGGCCTTTGACATTTCTCCAATATTTGTTATTTTGGATTTATACAAGTTTCATAAAAGATAAGAGGATGGAGAAGAAGGAACCGAGAAATATTGGGAAGAAAAATTCTTAGTAAACCTCACTAAATAAATTGAAGAAATATTAATAAAAAGGGTTAACCAAGAAATCAAGTTCTAGACTAATTGAAATGTTTAATCAAATGGAATAATAGAATTTTGGAGGATGTATAATCAATTGTAGAGGAGGAATTGGGTAGGAAGCATCATGAATTGCAGAGGAGGAATTGGGTTGTGCTCAGTGGTCTACATTACTTGAAGGGATAATTGTTGACTTGCGATGCATTTGATGCTCATATTTTCTTACTAAGGGTGTTTGATGAAGGAGAATCCTTAGGTTTTGGAAATTGGCATCAAATATTTCCTTTCAATCTACATTTCATGTCTTTTAGTTAATTGGCTTAGTAGGAGAAATAAATAGGTCATCATTGCTACAAATTCGACCTGTGTTATAGGACTTATACATAAATTGTGCGCTACTAGAGAATTGATGTGCTACTACATAATTGGTTAAAAACAAAGGTATAAGAGTTAAATTGGGAGAATGAGAAGGAGATTGACCACAATCTACCATTGGGAATTCGTAGAGATACTTGAGGAGGAGGAGAAGAGTTATAAAGACTATGTGAATTAAAAAATGAAAGTTACAAGAGTTTCCAAGGGGAAAAGAGGATGTTCAACTTCATATATGCAATAGAAGAAGAGGTTTAGCTCCAACGAACTGAAGAAGAAGTGAGTGATTACCAACCCATGGAGCTATAAAATTCACTGTTAAAAATGAAAGGAAAATCTATGCTTAGGATCAAGGATCAAAATTGAGGTTTTCATTCCTTTTGAAGAGCCTTCTAGCCCTTCATAAAAGGGCTTAAAATTATTTCTCATGCAAATGAAAATTAAAATAAAAAATCACTTGTCAAATATGAAATGAAAATTGTTTCATATTTTTTCAAATGAAGGGAAAGGAAAATTTCTTAATATCTTCTAGTTTTCGTTGATTTTATGGGTTGGAAAATTTCCTCAATATGTTTTACTTTTTTTTCATTTATTGTTTTTATATGTTATTTTCTCTTATTATTACTTTTCCCTTATATCTTAACAATAAAAAAAATTATTTAATATGTTCTACTTTTTATTTTTTTTACTAATCATTTTCCCCTATATCTTAGCAATTACAAAAAAATCCTTAATGCATTCTACTTTTTATTATTTTGTTTTATTTATAAGTTTTCTTGTTTTATTAGTTCTTTCCCTATTAACATTTTTCCAGGTGCCAAGTCAATTCAAAGAAAGAATCGTTATAGTTTTTATACAATACGATCTTATTTTTATGGAGCTCATAGCTATTGGTATCTTCTTTTCATATTGTCCAAGTACCATATTATGCACTACAAGTCTTCATGGTACCTACTACCCAATCTCGTCTTATTAATTTTTTGCACATTTCTTCTTCTGCACAACAAGAGCTACATGTTTCTTCTCCATGAATCTAGTGATGGTTGTTTGTTTCTTCTCTAGTATTAATCGACCAATTTCTAATATTTGTAACATGTACATAATAATTATTGGTACTCAGAAGTTTTGGATGATTTTGTTTGAAGGAACTAGTTTTTTTCATGACTTTTAAATATATTTATTTGATCTCAAATTTAAAATTGCAATGATGTCTGATTAAAATTCAGTTTAATCAATTTCAAATTGCAATATTTTTTTTTTCTAATTTCAATATCCTTCAAATAATCAACATTTCAAAGTAAATAATGAAGTCATAAATAGTTGTAATTTGTGATTTATAAACAAACCATAACTGAGTTTATAATAAATAACTCAATATTTGAAAATCTTGGATTTATAGAGATTTTAGTCATAAAAGAGTTTATAATGAATGAATTATAAAATAATCAATTTATGAGTGAAATTTTATTTTATTTTTCATTTCCATATGAAAAAAAAAAAAATTATTTTAATCTTAAAAGGGTTACAATAAAATTAACTCTTCAGTTTAAAATATAATTGTTGTTGTGCACAACAGGGAAATGCTAATTTGACATGCACAACAGCCCTATGGCTTCTAATTTGGCATGCACATAATTCATAAGACTGGCTGCAACTGACATGTAAAAAAAAACATAATCTAAATGATGTTGCAAACAACACTTGCTTCAAATTAACATGGTTTGATGATCTTGAATGGAATGACCCTTCCCCTCAAATTTGATCCATGCCAGAGAAGATGGAAGTGTCCAAAAGGAGGAAAGAGAAGATGCCAGAGTCAGATTAATCCGGTGTCAGCCAACATGAAATCATCCATGCAGGTAAAGCAGGCGAAATAATCACATGATGAGAGGTCGGTAAGACCCTAGGATAAGGTAGGAATTTGCTATTGTCAAGAGAGGAAATTGCATTGGTTCATACACGAGAATCATGGTTGCATTTCCCATAATATATGGAGCAAACTAGAGCCATGAATAACAATCGATATTCTCTCGCTCATAGATTCTCAAAGAACAACTTTTGGACTGGTTTCTTCCTGCCTACACTGTCGCATTTTTCGGAGGGGAAGGATTCCTAAGGACTGTTGAGTAGGGAATAACCTTCCCTTTTCTTGTGTTCTGCTGGGGAGGAAATTTTGCATTGCTGGTGACATGGTGTGATGATTAAAAGAGTTCCCTTGTAGGGTTTGATAGTGGATTTATCACTGGTCATAGTTCTTCAGCATTGCATCCATTGTTAGCTGAGAGAGATAGCTAGCAATAAGTGTTTCTTTGATTGTGACAACATGGCATAAGAACATGGTAGAATTCAGAGTTCATTCCTACAATTACAATTAGGTGATGAATCACTCCTAATGGGAATCACTTAATCCGTTCACATTGATTTTGAACATCAGTCTTGTTAAATATAATGTAACCTCAACAGGCTGACTGTACACTGCCAGTTGTCCTGGCCAGTTGTACTTTCTATTCTTGTTTTGCTTGAGCCTATTTAGCTCAACTATTTCCCTTTGCATAGTACTTCACTACTTCAGAACTTCTTAATCTACTCGTTTTGTACTCTTCTTCTTATATTCCAATATATTGTTTTTTGTCTTATTCTTTCTCTCTTAATTTCTTGCTTCACAATTTATCATGGTATCAATGATTCAGCAGTAAGCCTCTTCACATAGGCTGGAGAGAAAAATGATCCTCAAACAGTGTAGAGCTTACACGGATCTTGAGAGCATTCGACATAGACTTTTCAAAAGGCTTGGAGAGTTGTCCGTCATACTCTCGAAATATCCTCCCAGGAAACTTCCACGAGGAAGCAAACTTTCATATTCTCAAAAGATCAGCGTAAGAATCTCATGCGAGGTCGCAGAGCGTACTACGCTCAGAAGTTTCAAGGAGAAAAAACACGAGAAGGAAGTAGAGACTGTTTAGGAAGAAATAGTAAAGATTCTTGTTCAATTTTCAAAAAATCATCAAAGATTCACGAAGAAGGGCTACATGAGGCAGGAACTCTTGAAGAATTCAAAACATTTGGTCAAATTCATGAAAGATAGTTGCAGAAAGAAGAAGCGTTTAAAGCATCTCAGAAATCTCTCAAATATGTCAAAGATCGGAGCAGAGAACAAAGAACTCGTGAAATTATTTCAAATCTTTGAAAGATTCACGAATTTTTCTTCTACAGAAGAAAATCCTGGCAAAGGTAGTAAAGAACACGTCTTAGGTTCAAAGAACAGTCATCGCGGCCGTAAGATTCATCCTGCGAACAGATCCGAGGCAGAATTCCAGTTCAGAAGGGACAAAGAGAGCGCGAAAAAGACAAAAGAATTTCAACGCTTAGATATTGCGCAGAGGACCGACAGTCATTGGCTTAGTGAGAAAGTGCACGAGGTTTAGTCCTCTAGAGCGCACAGGAGAAATTCGAATTGCAAAGTCACGAAATCATCTGGACCATCCATCAAGAGACACATGGTGAGATCTTGGCATTTCTCTAACTCACTAGGTGTAAAGGTCAGAAGACTGTCGTGAGAATTCGTGAATTGTGAAATCACGAGTTATTTTGGACCATTGGATTGAGATAGATCATGAACCGTCTATCTGATCCAATTGCAAAATTAGGGATTGGGCATTAGATGAGTGACTAAGACTGCTCTCCAAAACCCTGATACGCAAAATATCGACATCACAAATCCCGAAATCCCAAGAGGATTGTGAGTCGTCCATCTTAGAGGACAAGTGGTAGCATATCCAAGTTCCATCATTTCGGCATTTTGGAGTTTGGGATATTGGAGGTCTTTTTGACAAAAAGTCACGACACTCCATGGCGAAAGTCCCAAAATCTCGAAAAGATCACAGTCGTCCATTCGTTCGGACACGTGGCGGAGATCGAGGAAACCGTCGGCATCTCGGATACCGGGGCTTCAAGTTGACAAAGGATTTGGAGTCACAAGTCATGAAATCGTGAAATGACGAGGACTGCCCATCTTTCGGGGATGCTTGGCATCTATCCAGGATCTCGGGAAATTGTCTGAAAAAACGATTTCGGCAAAATTGGCAATTCAGACTTCATGTTTTGGAAGCGTAGTGTGACGAGGAATCACAAGTCGCAAAATACCGATTCACAAAATCCCGATAGGATCTAGACCGTCAGATCATCAACAGATCTAGATCGTTGATTGTTCAACATGCACATTTCGACATTTCGACATTTGAAGTCCCGACAACACGAAAGAAGGACATCAGGACTCGACATTATGGCAATCATCTTTTTGGAAGTCAAGAGACCAAAAGGTCATGCGTTTGAGTCGCGAAACCAAAACTCGCGAAGTAGAAACTCGCGAAATTTTGAATCGCAGAGTTACGAAGTCACTGCAAATTACACGCAGGAGACAGGTAAGTAAGATTTTTTTGTTTTCCTGTTTTGCTTAATTCTTTAAAAGATGGCGACGTCTAGCAATTTAGGACCAACTCAAGGTCTGATTCTTCTTGGAAAGAACTATGAGTTCTGGTCTCTTCGGATGAGATCCTTCCTGCAAGCACAAGAGTGTTGGGATCAAGTGGATCATGGATATGTGGAACCATATCTAGCAAACCTGTCCGCCATGACTAATCAACAGAAAATTGCTCAGGCAACGCAAAGAAACAAAGAAAATAAAGCTAAATTTGAATTCAAAATTCTGTGGATGACTCTATTTTTTCAAAAATCGCAGGCATTGGTACTTCAAAAGAGGGCTGGGACATCCTTAAATATTCCTACCAAGGAAATGACAGGGTCAAAACAATTAAACTGCAGACCTTGAGAACGTAATTAGAGACTCTAAGGATGACAGAGTTCGAAAATGTGGATTAGTTCATGACTAGAGTCATGGGCATCGTGAACCAGATCAGATTGACTGGTGAAACCATCACTGATCAACGCATTGTTGAGAAAATCCTCAAAAGTTTACCAAAGAAATTTGAAATGGTTGTAACATCAATCCTTGAATCCAAGGATCTGTCAAGTTTTTCAACAGATGAATTAATTGGTTCTCTGGCGACACATGAGACCAGATTGCATCTCACAGATGAGTCAATCTCCAATGCTTTCAAAACTCAATTCTCCTTCAGGGGAGGGAGAGGCGGAGGAAGAAGCAGAGGTCACCAAGGAAGAGGGAGTAATCAAAGTAACTCTCACTCCAGTGGAGATAATAGACAATAGTATCCGAATCAAAATTTCCAAGGTCAAAGACAACAACAACAACATCAACATCAGAATTTCCAGCCTCAAAGAGGAAGAGGGAGAAGATCAAATGAGAAATCAAGCATACAATGTTATTGCTGCAAGAAGTATGGGCACTATGAATATGAATGTAGGAAGAAGCAAGCGGATCAACTCTCAGGCAGAGCACATGTGTCAAATCACAAGGGAAAAAACTCAGGAGATATGTTTCTTTCATGCCACAAGGATGAACAACAACCTAAGGATCTCTGGTTGCTGGACAGTGGATGCAACAATCACATGACAGGTAACAAAGATTTACTTTCATGCATTGATTCTTCAATCTCATCTGATATTACACTTGGAAATGATTACTTAGTCAAAGTTCAAGGAAAAGGAATTGTTCCTATTCTTACTAAACAGAATGTAAAGAAAGACATAAATAATGTCTATCATGTTCCAGATCTGAAACATAATTTGCTAAGTGTAGGGAAACTCATTGAACATGGCTATAAGGTACTTTGTGAGGGAGCATCTTGCAAGATATATGACAAAATCCCAAGTAGAAAATTGATTTCTGAAATCCACATGACTCCAAATAGGATGTTTCCCCTTACCCTTAGAAATGCAAATCTGATTCAACCATATGCACAAAGTGCATCCACCCTGAATGAAACTATGGTTTGGCATACAATATTTGGACATCTACCATTTTAGCGTCTAAGTCTTCTTTAGAAGAACTACATGGTCAAATGTCTTCCTATATTTAAAGAGCATATTCCCCCATGTGAGTCTTGCATATTTGGAAAACATAAGAGAACTAGTTTTCCATAGTCTTCCAATCAAGCCAAACAACATCTTGAACTTGTTCACACTGACCTATGTGGACCAATGCAAATAGAATCAATAAGTGGTAGATTTTACTTTCTAACATTTATTGATGATTTCAGTAGAAAAATATGGATCTATTTTCTCAGACACAAGTCTGAAACTTTCACAAAATTCAAAGAATTCAAGGCAGAAGATGAAAAACAGAGTGGAAAATATATCAAAGCACTCAGGTCAGATGGAGGAGGAGAATACAAATCCAGAGAATTTGCAAATTTCTGCAAATCAGAAGACATTATTATGCAAACAACAACTAGGTATACTCCACAATAGAATGGAGTGGCTGAAAGGAAAAATAAGACAATAATGAATATGGCAAGAACACTTCTCAAAGAGAAAAGTTTGTCAAATAGGTTTTGGGCTGAAGCAGTAGCATGCTTTGTTTATCTCTTGAATAGATCTCCAACCACAAGTCTAAATCTGAAAGTTCCCCAAGAAGCATGGAGTGGGACAAAGCTAAATGTTGCACATCTAAGGACATTTGGATGTATAGCACACGCTCACATACCTTCCGAATTAAGGAAGAAACTTGATGACAAAAGTGAGAAATGTATTTTCACTAGATATAGTGAAACATCTAAAGCTTACACGCTTTACAATCCAATCACCAAGAAACTAATTCTCAACAGAGATGTTAAATTTCTAGAACATCAATTCTGGAATGATTCAGAAAATCAACAAATGGACGGTCAAAATCCATTGCTGTCAAGTTCTGAAAATGCAGAAATTTCAGAACAACAAGTACCTCAAACTATTCTTCCAAGAGTGCAGGTACAAAGAAAACCTAAAAATTCTCATGATAACTCAACTTCCAGCAGAGAATCATTCTCTGAACCAGAAAATCAGAGAACTCGAAGTTTGAGAGAAATTCATCAGCAGTTGCATGACTTTGAACAACAAAACCTTTTTTCTTTAATGTCATGTCAACCTACATCCTTTAAGGAAGTAGGTAAGGAGCCACATTAGGTTCAAGCCATGAACCAAGAAATTGACTCCATTGAGAAGAACAAGACATGGGATCTTCTTGATTTTCCAAGTCACAAGAAGAGTATTGGTGTCAAGTGGGTTTACAAAACTAAACTCAATGAAGAAGGGCAAATCGAAAAACGCAAGGAAAGACTTGTTGCCAAAGGATTCTCACAACAACCTGGTACTGATTATGATGAAACTTTTGCTCCAATAGCAAGATTAGACATTGTAAGGACTCTATTGGAGATAGCAGCCCAACACAAATGGAAAGTATACCAGATGGATGTCAAGTCAGCATTCCTGAATGGTTTCTTAGAAGAAGAAGTTTATGTCGATCAACCACCTGGATTTGAAGCCCAAGAGCACCCAACCAAAGTATATCGGTTGAAGAAAGCCTTGTATGGCTTAAAGCAAGCTCCAAGATCTTGGTACAACAGAATTGACACTTATCTGATCAAAAGTGGTTTCAGCAGAAGCCAAAATGAGCCAACTCTTTACAGCAAAACAGATCAACATGGTAAAATTTTGATTGTATGTTTATATATTGATGACATGATCTATACGGGAAATCTTGAGTTAACAGATTTTAAACAAGCCATGCAATCCGAGTTTGAGATGACAGATCTTGGCATCATGAAATATTTTTTAGGGATTGAGGTTGATCAATCAACCAAAGGCATTTTTGTCTGTCAGAAAAAGTATGCAGCAGACATCATTAAAAGATTCTACATGGAAGAATGCAATCCAACAGAAACCCCTATACCCCTAGGCACAAAATTAAGCAAGAAAGATGAAGGCCCTATAGTGGACTCTACCCTGTACAAAAGCTTAGTAGGTAGTTTTTTGTATCTTACAGCAACTAGGCCTGACAATATGCCTGCAGCCAACCTTGTTTCCAAATTCATGGAATTCCCCAAAGATTCTCATTGGAAAATGGCGAAACGAATTCTGAGATATGTTGCAGGAACTCTCAATTTTGTCTTATGGTACACTAAATCTGATAGTAATCAACTCTTTGGTTACACAGACAGTGATTTTGTAGGTAGCCTAGATGACAGGAAAAACACATCTGGACATGTTTTTCACTTGGGCTCGAACCTAATCTCATGGGAATCAAAGAAGCAACCAATTGTTTCAATATCTTCTGCAGAGGCAGAGTATGTCGCTGCTACCTCAGCTTCCTTTCAAGCTGTGTGGCTGAGAAGAATATTGAAAGATATGTCACATACAGAAAATGATCCAACTCCTATTTTCTGTGACAATACATCAGCAATTGCTCTATCCAAAAATCACGTGTTTCACAAGAAAAGAAAACACATTGACACTCGTTTTCATTTAATATGTGAGCTAGTCAATAATGGTGATATTGTACTACAATTCTGTGGTTCTCTAGATCAACTTGCTGATATCTTTACAAAGCCACTGGGAAAATCGGTTTTTGATTTTCAGAGACAACACTTAGGGAGTTTAAGAGGGAGTGTTAAATATAATGTAACCTCAATAGGCTGACTGTACACTTCCAGATATACTTTCTATTCTTTTTTTTCTTGAGCCTATTTAGCTCAGCTATTTCCCTTTGCATAGTACTTCACTACTTCATAACTTCTTCATGTACTCATTTTGTACTCTTCTTCTTATATTCTAATATATTGTTTTTGTAACAACCCTCCTCATCACGACAACAACTCCAAAAACAGGTGCAAAAAATTTTGTTTGTTGAAAGTGTGTGCGTGCGTGTAGAAGAAACAACCCCCTCGACTCTACGTCACCACTTGAACCAAAAAGAAGCAAGTAAGACAAAAACAATAAAGACGACCCGACATATCACAATGACAATAAAAAATAAATGCCACTGAACATAAGTCGTGAAACTAGCAGCTGTAAGCAGAAACAGACACCAGGGGTTAGGTACAGTACTATCACAGAATGAAAGAATCCAACAGTAGAGTTGCAGTAGTGGAAACTGTGCCTTTAAACAACCCGAGACTACTAATACAGCTCAGAGTGTGTCGCAAGAGTGGAACTGTGCCTTTAAACAGCCCGAGACTCTTGATACGACACTGGATTCCTTTCGCCGGATTTACACACAGACAAAAATACTAAGCTACAAGAGGTGTCTATATCCCGCCCGACACGAACAGACTAAACAATACAATACCACCAAGTGCTGCAAAATCAGGGACAATCATGACCTCTACGGGAGATGCAAGTCAGGAGGACTCTAATAACGACCCACTCCTATTGAGACCCGAAGACATCAATCAGGATCAAATGCTCCATTAATTTTTATTAATCTACGGAGACCTTATCATCAATGCTTCAATTTAACGAATAATAACCTAGCAGTCTTAGACATCATCCCGAACAGTTCAATTAAACAATATTAACATTGCAACTCACCCATCATCATTGACCTTGCAAATTAAATCGACCCTTATTATTGCAATCAACAAGTAATATCATGGCAATTAAACAAATATTGAAATTGCGAATCAACCATCATCAATTCCCTGGCAATTTAATACAACCTTATTATTGCAAATTAACAAGTAATTATCATGGCAATTAAACAATTATTAATATTGCGGATTAAGCAACATCATTAGTAGTGCAATCTAAACAACATTAACATGGCCATATTACAAGTATTAACATTGCAAATTAACCAAATATTACCCTTGCAGTTTGAGCGTTATCATTAACATTGTAATTTAACAATATTATCCTTGCAATGTAATCAAGTACTAACGTTGCAATTAACCCATATTACCATACTTCACCCAAGCTTACCATAATGATGAATACATTACCCTTTACCTTACCAGTACCTTTTAATTATTACAAGACCTTGCTTGGCATAGTTCAAGACAATATTTTAAATTGCCTTACCCCTATAATTTGCAACCACAACCTATTACAAAGGGAGTTTCCTTCTGTAATTGGATACATATGGCCATTCCTTCTCCCACCATAGTAATCATGATAATTTATTATTATGTGTAAAGGTATTACAATTCCCTAATATAATAATACACCAAAACTTACCCAATCCTAACAAATGATAATGGTAAAATAAGGACATTATTATTTAAAGGAGAAGTGGGAAGGAGACATTATAAATTAAAGAACTGAAATAACATTACTAAATAGAAACTAAAATAACATTATTAAATACAAACTAAAATATTCTTACTAGTTAAAGAAACTAAGGTAACATTACTAGACAAGAGACTAAAATAACATTATGAAATAAAAACTAAAATATCCCTAGGTAAGGAAACTAAGTAACATTACTACATAAGGAAACTAAAATACCTAAAGGTATGAGAACATTATAAAGGTAGTTCAACATGGTAGCCTCAAAATCTGGTTACTACATTTAACATGGCCTTACTCGTCATTCCATAAAGCAACCCTAACGGTTAAAATAAGCGACCCAACCCCCAATACCACCAAATTAAATCTTGGCAGTGAGGAACTTGTGGTATGCATGCCAGCAAGAATCAAGGCAAACCTACTCAACTAGAATGCGAACATCCAATGATTACAAGCTGGAAACGAGGCATCGAGCGTAAACTTGTTAACCATAACCGTCATTTTTATGCAAGGCCACTGGTAAGGCATTTAGGATATTAAGGAGGTCGTTAATAAGACATTCAAAGATAACACGGGCGCAACTAAAGAGGCATACAAAAATTTACTAACATAAACTGAACTTGCAGAATTAAAAATACTTTTCTTATTGACTGAAAAATCCCATTATCCATTAATCTAATCCATAATTAACACGAGGTCATTTTCCTTCACCGCTCCTTTCTATCAGTTATTCCTAATTTCACTGACAGTACCCTAACAATTTAACATTTCCTTTTATTTTATTAATCGGAAGGCATGATTTAATTTAGGTAGGCGTTCAACACTAGCATCCAATGCTGTGTGATGTGATAACGGAGCTCCCTCCGGAGTCAACCTTACATTAGTGAGCATAGTAAAGCGCAATATAATGCAAACCATATATTAATGCCGATCCATATATGTAATGTAGAACCATACAATAAGATGAAAATTTACAACCCAATCTTAGAAAAAATATTAGAACCCTAATCTGAAACACTAAGGTTAAAACATCTGATTACAGCTATCATTGAAAACAAATATTAATGCAATAATCAACCATATGTTGAACAACAATAGTTACACCAGATCAATTTAACGGAAATGTTAACCCTAATACTAACTGAAACAAAAGGGGATGCGCCAGGATTTGAAGGGCCTGCGGCTGAGAGCTGGTAGCCTTGCCACGCAACCCAAGAAGCGGAGGTGAGAAATGGTGATTCTACCAGACGGAAGGTGCCCCAGGTAATGTGCAGAATGGTGCTTGATTTAGGCAGGAAGGGTTTACTTGTCTTGAAAAAAAAAAGTCGCACAGAGGAACCAGTCAAGTTTACGCATGCGGATCGTGGAGAGAATACGCCCTGGGTAAATATGGAGACTCCCAGCAACAAAATAGAATGCTCAGGTTTCCATGGGGATGCCCAGCCACAAAAAAATGCCCAAGAAATAAGTGCCCACGCTGAAAATAAGAAGGGATGCCCAAGTCGATTTGTCGGCCATTGCACCACAAGATGACTGTTTTTGTTTTTCAAAGGGCTGACAGTAACTAGTAATCGGCTGACGAAATGTAAAAAAAAAAATGAATAGACAGTGATCCTTATGGAATGCAAGCCCACCAACACAACGCCCATAGTAAATAGAAGAAAAAAAACGGCCACGGAAAAGCAGAAGCCTACTGAGAAATAAATTGCCACTGTATAAGAAATACTGAACCCCACTGTAAACAATCGCCCCTGTTCAAAAATGAAAATCCTCTGAACCAAAACAAATCGCCCACTGAAAAAGGATGAAACCCCACTGAGAAATAAAAATATGCCCACGGTAATAAATACGAAACCCAACTGCCAAAAAAAATCCGCCCATGGCACCAAACGAAAAACCACTGAAAACAATTTGTCCAAGGTTTAAAACGAAACCCCACTGAGAAATAAAAATATGCCCACGGTAATAAATACGAAACCCAACTGGAAGAAAGAACAAACGGCCCCGTATAATATAAACACAACAATAATATAAAATTTTCCTTTTCCATTTATTATAACAGAGGTGAAACTTCCCTACAGGAATCCTTCAGCTAGCGCCCAAGAAGAGATGTATAGCAACAAGTGCCAGAATAAAGATAACCGCTGAAACTATAAATTTGCACAAATACCATTAAACTACAGTTCATAAACACACGCAGCAAGACAAAAACGCCAAGAGATTTACATACCTATGCCCTCAACGCTGGCAACAAATGATTCTTGCGCTCCTGTCGCTCCTGCTCCTGCTTGCCGACCGCAAAGAACCCATCGGTACCTCCCAGCCAAACGCTAGGGGTACTCTTCTTCCCCCTCAGCCCCCCGAGCTGCAAAGGGGCCACACACAATCAGAGAGTAACTAGCTTCTCAGCTCGCCTCCAACGCTGAGCTACCACTCAAGTCTGCTGAGAATCCCCAACTCCTACAAGAAATCAGTCCAATCTTTAGTCTGGCAGCATAACAATACCAATCTGAAAAAAAGTCCCCTTTCTTTC
>JZKD02S2063766.1:207703-253140 GCA_000966675.3 Picea glauca
GGTATGTTATTTTTCATGCAAAATATAAAGTTTATGTTTCCTTTAGCACTAGTGTTGAGTACCTAAACTATGCAATTTCCTTTAAAATATTTGTAGAGTAGTAGAAAACACAATCTTGTTTTGCACAATTACTTGATGAAAATTTATAATATTAACTTTATATAAATTTTTTAAATTATGAAAGTCATTATATCCTAAATATTGCATGGCCTTAATTAATGTTGGGTACAATTGTCTAACATTATCAAACACTTTCATAACAACTCTATATGTGTCTTTAATTTTATCCACAACATATTTGTGTAGCCAATAGAAAAACAATTGAGAGGTCTTTAGAAAAATGGAAGTTTAATTTATTTGTATGAACCAGTAGGTTTTTCATTCCAAACCTAAATCTCAGGTAGCCAACTCAATAAACACTTATGTTGGATTTGTCATTGCCACTAAAAACAATTGAAATGGAAAGAAAGAGAACATGCTCTAGGAATGCATGCACATTTCTATAGTGTGTGTGTTCCTAGAGTGCACATGTGATTTTATGCCTAATTTTTCACCTCACTCACAATGAAGGACCTTTCAAGTCTATCCTTGGTCTCATGATGAGAATAGTCAACCTTATGAATTTTGGAACATTGAGTATGATTCTTTGGAATTTGGATATGGTCAAGGTAACAAAACCAAGAGTTGTAGGCCCTGAATGAAGCTTATAGGATTCTAGTGATTTACAAAATTCCATGGATATTCCAATGGAATAGCTTGTCATAACATATTTTGTATTATATCAAAATCTTTCATTAACACATCTTTATTTCATTAGATCTCATATTTATTATCACTATATTATTTATTATATTATGAAAAATAACTAAATACAAAAATGAAATAACATGCCAAAGAATATACCATCCACAAAAATGAACATAAGATATATCCTCGAAAACCCAATATGGGAGAAAATCGAGCTCCAAGGTGATGTCTATGCTTTGCCCTCTTTTCTCCAGTTATAAAATGCAAATACAAAGAGAGAGGAACTCACTATAGTGATTCCTTTAACATTATGGCTTGAATGGATACTATAGTATATTTTCCTCCTCTATTTTGCTATGAAATCCACTACTAGATGCTATGCTAATATATTTTCCTGTTTCGATGAATTATTTAAAACATGGTGACCTCTAGCAATTTAGGACCAACTCAGGGTTCGATTCTTCTTGGAAAGAACTATGAGTTCTCGTCTCTTCAGATGAGATCCTTCTTGCAAGCACAAGAGTGTTAGGATCCAGTGGATCATGGATATGTGGAACCTGATCCAACAAACCTGTCCTCCATGACTAATTAGCAAAAAATTCCTCAGGCAATGCAAAGAAACAGAGAAAATAAAGCTAAATTTTGGATTCAAAATTCTGTGGATGACTCGATTTTTTCAAAAATCACACGCACTGGTACTTTAAAACAGGTCTGGGACATCCTTAAATATTCCTACCAAGGAAATGACAGGGTCAAAACAATTAAACTGCAGACCTTGAGAACGTAATTAGAAACTCTAAGGATGACAGAGTCCGAAAATGTGGATTAGTTCATGACCAGAGTCATGGGCATCGTGAACCAGATCAGATTGATTGGTGAAACCATCACTGATCAACGCATTGTTGAGAAAATCCTCAGAAGTTTACCAAATAAATTCGAAATGGTTGTAACAACAATCCTTGAATTCAAGGATCTGTCAAGTTTTTCAACAGATGAATTAATTGGTTCTCTGGTGACACATGAGACCAGACTGTATCTCACAGATGAGTCAATCTCCTATGCTTTCAAAACTCAATTCTCCTTCAGGGGAGGAAGAGGCAGAGGAAGAAGCAGAGGTCACCAAGGAAGAGGGAGTAATCAAAGTAACCCTCACTCCAGTGGATGTAATAGACAACAGTATCCGAATCAAAATTTCCAAGGTCAAACACAACAACAACAACATCAACATCAGAATTTCCAGCCTCAAAGAGGCAGAGGGAGAAGATCAAATGAGAAATCAAGCATACAATGCTATTACTGCAAGAAGTATGGGAACTATGAATCTGAATGCAGGAAGAAGCAATCAGATCAACTCTCAGGCAGAGCACATGTGTCAAATCACAAGGGAAAAAACTCAGGAGATATGTTTCTTTCATGCCACAAGACTGAACAACAACCTAAGGATCTCTGGTTGTTGGACAGTGGATGCAACAATCACATGACAGGTAACAAAGATTTACTTTCATGCATTGATTCTTCAATCTCATCTAATATTACACTTGGAAATGATTACTTAGTCAAAGTTCAAGGAAAAGGAATTGTTCCTATTCTTACTAAACATAATGTAAAGAAAAACATAAACAATGTCTATCATATTCCAGATCTGAAACAGAATTTGCTAAGTGTAGGAAAACTCATTGAACATGGCTATAAGGTACTTTTTGAGGGAGCATCTTGCAAGATATATGACAAAATCCCAAGCAGAAAATTGATTTCTGAAATCCACATGACTCCAAATAGGATGTTTCCCCTTACCCTCAGAACTGCAAATCTAATTCAACCATATTCACAAAGTGCATCCACCCTGAATGAAACTATGGTTTGGCATACAAGATTTTGACATCTACCATTTCAGAGTCTAAGTCTTCTTCAGAAGAACTGCATGGTCAAAGGTCTTCCTATACTTAAAGAGGAAATTCCCCCATGTGAGTCTTGCATACTTGGAAAAAATAAGAGAACTAGTTTTCCACAGTCTTCCAATCAAGCCAAAAAACATCTTAAACTTGTTCACACTGACCTATGTGTACCAATGAAAATAGAATCAATAAATGGTAGATTTTACTTTCTAACATTTATTGATGATTTCAGCAGAAAAATATGGATCTATTTTCTCAGACACAAGTCTGACACTTTCTCAAAATTCAAAGAATTCAAGGCAGAAGCTGAAAAACAGAGTGACACATATATCAAAGCACTCAGGTCAGATGGAGGAGGAGAATAAAACTCCAACGAATTTGCAAATTTCTGCAAATCACAAGGCATTACTATGCAAACAACAACCAGATATGCTACACAACAGAATGGAGTGGCTAAAAGGAAAAATCAGACAATAATGAATATGGAAAGAACACTTCTCAAAGAGAAAAGTTTCTCAAATAGGTTTTGGGCTGAAGCAGTAGCATGCTTAGTTTATCTCTTGAATATATCTTCAATCACAAGTCTAAATATAAAAGTTCCCCAAGAAGCATGCATAGCATACACTCACATACCTTCTGAATTAAGGAAAAAACTTGATGACAAAAGTGAGAAATGTATTTTCAATAGATATAGTGAAACATCTAAAGCTTACAGGCTTTACAATCCAATCACCAAGAAACTAATTCTCAACAGAGATGTAAAATTTCTAGAAAATCAATTCTGGAATGATTCAGAAAATCAGCAAATGGAAAGTCAAAATCCATTGCTGTCAAGTTCTGAAAATGCAGAAAATTCAAAACAACAAGTACCTCAAACTATTCTTCCAAGATTACAGGTACAAAGACAACCTGAAAATTCTCAGGATAACTCAACTTCCAACAGAGAATCATTCTCTGAACCACAAAATCAGAGAACTCAAAGTTTGAGAGAAATCCATCAGCAGTTGGATGACTTTGAACAACATAACCTTTTTTCTTTAATGTCATGTCAACCTACATCCTTTAAGGAAGAAACTAAGGAGCCACATTGGGTTCAAGCCATGAACTAATAAATTGAATCGATTGAGAAGAACAAGACATGGGATCTTCTTGATTTGCCAAGTCACAAGAAGAGTATTGGTGTCAAGTGGGTTTACAAAACTAAACTCAATGAAAAAGGGCAGATCGAAAAACACAAGGCAAGACTTGTTGCCAAAGGATAGTCACAACAACCTGGTACTGATTATGATGAAACTTTTGCTCCAGTAGCAAGATTAGACACTGTAAGGATTCTATTGGCCATAGCAGCCCAACACAAATGGCAAGTATACCAAATGGATGTCAAGTCAGCATTCCTGAATGGTTTCTTAGAAGAAGAAGTTTATGTCGATCAACCACCTGGATTTGAAGTCCAAAAGCACCCAGCCAAAGTATGTCGGTTGAAGAAAGCCTTGTATGGCTTAAAGAAAGCTCCAAGAGCTTGGTACAGTAGAATTGACACTTATCTCATCAAAAGTGGTTTCAGCAGAAGCCAAAATGAGCCAACTCTTTACACCAAAATAGATAAGCATGGTAAAATTTTTATTGTATGTTTATATGTTGATGACATGATCTATACGGGAAATCTTGAGTTAATAGATTTTAAACAAGCTATGCAATCTGAGTTTGAGATGACAGATCTTGGCATCATGAAATATTTTTTAGGGATTGAGGTTGATCAATCAACCAAAGACATTTTTGTCTATCAAAAAAAGTATGCAACAAACATCATCAAAAGATTCTGCATGGAAGAATGCAATCCAGCAGAAACCCCTATACCCCTAGGCACAAAATTGAGCAAGAATGATGAAGGACCTATAGTGGACTCTACCCTGTACAAAATCTTAGTAGGCAGTTTGTTGTATCTTACAGCAACTAGGCCTGACATTATGTATGCATCCAACCTTGTTTCCACATTCATGGAATCCCTGAAAGATTCTCATTGGAAAATGGCGAAATGAATTCTTAGATATGTTGCAGGAACTCTCAATTTTGGCTTATGGTACATTATATCTGATAGTAATCAACTTTCTGGTCACACAGATAGTGATTTTGCAGGTAGCCTAGATGACAGGAAAAACACATCTGGACATGTTTTTCACCTGGGCTCGAACCTAATCTCATGGGCATCAAAGAAGAAGTCAATTGTTTCAATATCTTCTGCAGAGGCAGAGTATGTCGTTGCTACCTCAGCTTCCTGTCAAGCTATGTGGCTGAGAAGAATATTGAAAGATATGTCACATATAGAAAATGATCCAACTCCTATTTTCTGTGACAATACATCAACAATTGCTCTATCCAAAAATCACGTGTTTCACAAGAAAAGCAAACACATTGACACTCGTTTTCATTTCATACGCGAGCTAGCAAATTCTGTGGTTCTCGAGATCAGCTTGCTGATATCTTTACAAAGCCACTCGGAAAATCGGTTTTTGATTTTCAGAGACAACACTTAGGCATAATCAGTGCTGATGTTTGTAACTGTTGAGCTATTTCCCTTTGCATAGTACTTCACTACTTCAGAACTTCTTCATGTGCTCGTTTTGTACTCTTCTTCTTATATTCTAATATACTGTTTTCTGTCCTATTCTTTCTCTCTGCATTTTTTGCTTCACAATTTATCAAATCTGGTGTACAATATTTAAATTAATTATCACTTAATCCGTTCACATTGATGTTGAACATCAATTATCACTTAATCAGTTCATCTTAATTTAGGACTCTTTCTAAAGTACTGAAACGGATCTCTGCTTAGTTTCATATAGGCTGGCACAGATGCAGTTTCACACGTATTTTCATTTCAAAAGAATATCATTGCTATTGTGACTCTAATTACTTTATGCATTTTATGACACAGGAAGAATGGTGAATATTGTCAAACGGTTATGCTTTTAGGGATTTCCATTGAATTCCCTGTAGGTTTATTCTGATACATAGTCACTGCTTTCTTATTTTTAATTGTGGATAGAAAAGAAAAATGTTCACAAGGAAGTAATTTTAGTCTCTACACGCACGGAATCAACTTCTAGGAATCAAACAGAAAGCAGACATATTCTCTGATTAGACACTCTTAAGAAAGAAATTTCTGAAGGACGTGATTTTGCACTCTACACGCATGGAAGCAACTTGTACCAATCAGACCGGAAACGATGACATACTGTCCGAAAAGAGACTTTACAACGGCCACTGAGAATAATACGGGCTTTCCCAACATTATCTGAAGCGATGGTTGCTTAGTTTACAATGCGAGATGCGTATTTGATATGCTAGCTGCATTACATATAAAGAAATTCATATACATTGTTTCGATTCATAGGTCAAAACAAAAGTGGCATTCTAGTTAGAATGAATTTTAGCGTGTTTTTTTTCCAGGTTCCCAGTTCCCAGGCAAGCTTTGTATGGTCTAGAAACACAGTATTCAAGTACTAACTTACGTAAAGAAGAAGAAAAGACGTATCTGGAACTTATGAAACTCGCTCTGCGTGCAATATATCATATTTGTATTGAATTTCAAAGAGTGGAATGTTATGGTTTATTCGAAGGTGGTAAAATTTATAATAATATAGTTAGTAGATAATAGTATTGTATGTATAGTTATTATTGGTTTTTCATTTTGTTGGTAAATGTGAAGGTGACAAAATAGATTATATATAGTAGTTCATTGGCATTGAGGATAGTTATGACTGGTTGTTATTCATAAATATTGGTTGATTCATCATTTTTATTGAAGGAAAACCATATCATCTGAAATAAAAAGTTGATAGTTAATAAATGACAGACTATCATTCTTAATAGATATCTCTAAATCTTAAGTTATTAACATATTTATTTAATTACTCCTAATAATCCTTAACCAATAAAAAATAATTCTATGTTTTCTTCCAAAACCATAATTGAATATGACCTTACATGAATTAAGAATTACATATTCAAAAATAATTTGAAATCTTAGTCGGAAACAAAATTATAATTCAACAGTTAATATAAAGATCACATATTTTAATTAGTTTAAATTAATATAAATATCACATATTTTAATTAGTTAATATAAAGATCACATATTTTAATTAGTTTAAATTAATATAAATATAACATATTTTAATTAGTTTAAATTAACTTTAGACATTTTAATATTCACTTCATTTAATCATAATTTCACAACTATTGAAAAATTGAAAAAATGAGTAATGAAAGTGAAAGGGAAAAATTAATGGTAGATGAGAATTGTTTAAAATTTTTGTTACATATGTATCAAATTAATCACAATAATTATGTTATTAAAACAATGTAGTATGGAGTAAAAAGTGAAGAGAGAGTGGAGGAATAGTGGTAAATTAAAGTTGTAAATTTTTATATTTGGGTGGGTGTAAGGTAGTGATGGTCTCTCATGACGCTTTAGTGGCAATATAAACATGGAAAAACAACTCCATGTTAACTTGGAGGGATGATTAGAAGTACATTCACAATGAATTTGAATATGGTGAATTGAAGGAAAATAAAGTTTTCTATATATATAGATATATATGAAAATTGTGTATGTCTATGTGAAATTTGAGTTTTTCTAATTGTGGTATGTTATTTTTCATGCAAAATATAATGCAAAATATAAAGTTTATGCTTCCTTTAGAACTAGTGTTGAGTACCTAAACTATGAAATTTCCTTTAAAATATTTGTAGAATAGTAGAGAAAACAATCTTGTTTTCCACAATTACTTGATCAAAATTTATAATGTTAACTTTATATAATTTTTTTAAATTATGAAAGTCATTATATCCTAAATATTGGATGGCCTTAATTAATGTTGGGTACAATTGTCTAACATTATCAAACACTTGCATAACAACTCTATATGTGTCTTTAATTTTATCCACAACATATTTGTGTAGCCAATAGAAAAACAATTCAGAGGTCTTTAGAAAAATGGATGTTTAATTTATTTGTATGAACGAGTAGGTTTTTCATTCCAAACCTAAATCTCAGGTAGCCAACTCAATAAGCACTTATGTTGGATTTGTCATCGCCACTAAAAACAATTGAAATGGAAAGAAAGAGAGCATGCTCTAGGAATGCATGCACGTTTCTATAGTGCGTGTGTGTTCCTAGAGTGCACATGTGATTTTATGCCTAATTTTTCACCTCACTCACAATGAAGGACCTTTCAAGTCTATCCTTGGTCTCAAGATGAGAATAGTCAACCTTATGAATTTTGGAACATTGAGTATGATTCTTTGGAATTTGGATATGGTCAAGGTAACAAAACCAAGAGTAGTAGGCCCTAAATGAAGCTTAAAGGATTCTAGT
This sequence comes from Picea glauca, assembly GCA_000966675.3. Taxonomy (NCBI): domain Eukaryota; kingdom Viridiplantae; phylum Streptophyta; class Pinopsida; order Pinales; family Pinaceae; genus Picea; species Picea glauca. Next base: position 215,726 of record JZKD02S2063766.1, read on the forward strand.
GATTTACAAAATCCCATGGATATTCCAATGGAATAGCTTTTCATAACATATTTTGTATTATATCGAAATCTTTCATTAACACATCTTTATTTCATTAGATCTTATATTTATTATCACTATATTATTTATTATATTATGAAAAATAACCGAAAACAAAAATGAAATAACATGCCAAAGAACATACCATCCACAAAAATGAACATAAGATATATCCTCAGAAACCCAATATGGGAGAAAATTGAGCTACAAGGTGATGTCTATGCTCTGCCCTCTTTTGTCGAGTTATAAAATGCAAATACAAAGAGAGAGGAACTCACTATAGTGATTCCTTTAACATTATGGCTTGAATGGATACTATAGTATATTTTCCTCCTCTATTGTGCTATGAAATCCACTACTAGATGTTATGCTAATATATGGAACAAGTACAATGCTAAATAATTGAACCCACTGTCTTTCTAGTGAGACGACATTTTACATAGCCCAATAGTCATCTAAGGGTAGGGTTTTTCATCCTCAACCCTCAATTAGTGATAAGGTTTTACACCTTCCACAATATTGTTGAAAAATCACACATGGATAGACACATATATGTGAATAATGGGGTTTGGAATGGCATCCATTTGTACCATGGTGGACAACAAGGTAGGTCTACTTGTGGGAGGTATAAATTCCACATATAATCTTCGATTGAGGTAATATTTTCATCTTCGCAAAGGTATTGGTGTGTAGAATAGCCTCAAGGGTATCAAAGATATGATCACAAAGTTTTGACCCCAAAAAATTCTCTTTGATTCCATAAAATGTGATTTGTAAACTATCATGGATAATCCAATGGAAAATTTCTTTACAACATATATTTTAACATTCTGAAACCTTAGATTATGAAATTTACCTCCTTATATCCCACACTAATGTTGTTTGTGGAGCTTGATTCTCTTCCTGATTTAGAGGTCTTTGTTTTCAACCATGTTTATACCCCATGAAGACATTACACCGTTCATTATAAGGTCATATATCTGAGGATAGAAGTTATGTTAGGTTTTTTTTCCCTAGAAGGAAACCCTCTTTTGTGAGGGAAATGTATTGCAACTATGTATCATTGTGAATATTTTATTCTCAGAGAGAAGACTGTGAGATAAAGAAGATGACGTTACATCGAGTGTGTTGTAGGTTGTATCTGTTTATTTGCCAGATAATAATAAGGAAGGACCTAGAAATTTCTCTGGTGGACATAGCCCACACAAGGTGAACCACGTATATCTATGTCTTTATTGTAATATGTATCTTCTGTGTTTTATTTATGCTTTTTTTTTATTTTACTACTCTGTGATCCTATTTTTCTAACAACTGGTATTAGATTGAAAGTTAACTCATAGGAAAAGAGAGTTCCTAGTTCTTGTGGGAGCAATGGCGGAATATGGAAAGTTTAGGGTCAAGAAATTTAACGACCAAAACTCTCAATTATGGAAGATACAGATGGAAGATTATTTATATCAGAAGGATCTAATTGTACCATTGGGTAGGATAGAAAAGAAGATGATGGCTATGAGGGAAGAAGAATGGGAGATTCTTGATAGAAAGGCTCTAGGAATGATACGACTAAGCCTGACAGCGTCAGTGGATTTCAATATTTCGAAAGAAAAGATAATGAAGGATCTGATGGATGCGATGGCTAGACTGTATGAAAAACCCTCGACGTCCAATAAGGTATTTCTAATGAAGATATTATTTAATATGAATATGTCAGAAGGTGGGTCTATTGTAGATCATTTAAATGAATTTAATATAGTTACTAATCAACTAAGTTTTGTAAAAGTGGACTTTGATGATGTGGCCAGGGCTCTTCTAATATTTTTCTCATAGCTAGAAAGTTGGAATGGCTTGGTCATGGTTGTAAGTAAGTCTGTCTCCGGTTCAAATACTTCAAAGTTTGATGATGTTGTTGGTGTTATCCTTAGTGAGGAAATGTGACGTAAACACACAAATGAGACATCAGGTAGTGCGTTGAACATGGAGAAGAGGGGAAGAGAAAAGGATAGAGGAAAGAGCTCACAGAACTGCGAGAATTCTAGAAAGCGTAGATCCAAATATAGAATTTGAAATATAGAGTGTTGGAATTGTGGGAAAAAAGGACATGTGAAGAAAGACTGTAGAGCTCCAAAGAAACAAAGAGATGGATAGCAGGAGAAAAATCAAGAAGAAAATGTAACAACTGATGTGTTACAAGATGATTTGATTTTTTCTATAGATAATATTTATGACTCTTAGGTGGTAGATTCAGGGGCTTAATTTCATGCCACACCTCATAGGAAGCATTTTCTATATTATGTTGAGGGTGATTCTGGACAGGTTCATTTGGGTGATGATGCACCATGCAAAATTGTTGGAATGAAAAAGGTAAAAATAAAGCAAAGTAATGGAAACCAATGGTTGTTGAAAGAGGTAAGACATGTTCTAGATCTAAGGAAAAGTCTAATTTCAATAGGGCATTTGACAATTGAAGGTTGTATATGCATATTTATAGATAAGGTGTGGAAGGTCACGAAGAGATCATTGGTGATAGAAAAATGAGAGAAGGTAGGTACATTGTATTTATGTACTCGTAATACTGACTCTTCTATTTCTTTAGCTTCTGCAGAAGTGGATACATCACTATGGAATCATAGGCTTGGAAACATGAGTGAGAAGGGGATACAAATACTTCACAAAAGAAAAAAAAAATCCAAATCTTAAACAAATTGGTTTGGACTTCTATGAGCACTTTGCTTATGGCAAACACAAGAGAGTCAGATTTGTCAGAGTCAGAAAAGAAAAAAAGAGTGAAAGGTTAGATCTTGTGCATAAAAATGTATGCGGACCAACTCAAATATTATCTCTTGGTGGATCTCGTTATTATGTTACTTTTATTGATTATGCAACTAGAAAAACTTGGGTTTATTGCATTCGACAAAAATCTGATGTTTTTGATACTTTTAAGAAATGGAAATATTTGGTTGAGAATGAGGCAGGAAAAAGGTTGAAGTGTCTCAGATCAAATAATGGAGGTGAATATTGCAATAAGGAGTTTGATGATTATTGTTCATATCATGGGATTCATAGAGAGAAGACAGTTCCAAAAACACCACAAGAAAATGGTGTGTCAAAAAAAGATGAATAGGACAATCATGGAGTGTGCAAGGAGTATGAGATTGAATGTTGTTTTTCCCTTACAGATCTAGGAAGATGTTGTATATACTGTTGTTTACTTAATAAATAGAGGACCTTCAAGCTCTTTAGATGGTAGAATTCCATAGGAGGCATGGATAGGTAGAAAAGGTAAACTATTCTTTTTTCAAGACTTTCATATGTGAAGCATTTGTCCATATTGATAAAGAAAATATAACAAATCTTGAGGCACGATCCAAGAAGTGTAAGTTTATTGGATACGGTGTTAATGCTTTTGGTTATCACTTATGGGATTATGAAAATAAGAAAATCATTAAGAGTAGAGATGTCATATTCAATGAGAAGGTCATGTACAAAGATCAGTTGCGGGGAAAGAAATAGGAAAAAAAAAAACCAGAATACACAATGCTTGATGAGATCACTGACAAAAACATTACAAAGGAATCAGAAAATCAATATGTACAACAATAAGAGAAACAAGTACCTCAAACTCTTGCAATTGTTGCTAGAATATCTACCATGTTAAGTAGATCCCCTGAACGATATTCTCCTTCATTGTATTATTTATTATTGACTAATTCTGGTGAACCAAAATGTTATGAAGAGGCAATGCAGGTAGACACCAAAAGGAAGTGGGAGTAAGGAATGAAAGAGGAAATGGATTCCTTGGTAAATAACCAGACTTGGGACTTGGATCAATTACCTGTAGGAAAAAGAGCATTGCAGAATAAATGGGTTTACAGGTTGAAGGAAGAAGGTGGTACAAGGATAGACTTTTTGTAAAGGGGTTTTCACAAAAGAAATGCATATATTTTGATGAAATATTTTCTCTTGTTGTTAAAATGACTTCAATTATGACTATTTTGAGTCTTGTGGCAATAGAAGATTTGCATCTTGAACAGTCAGATGTAAAAACAACTTTTCTCCATGGGGATTTGGAGGAAGAGATTTATATGAAGCATCTGCAGGGGTATGAGGTCAAAGGGAAGGATAATTTGGTATGTAGGTCGAAGAAGAGCTTGTATGGACTAAAGAAAGCTCCAAGGCAATGGTATTTCAAGTTTGACAGGTTTATGACAGAACATGGTTATAGTAGATGTCATTCGGATTACTGTGTTTATTTTAAAAAGCTATAAAATGGAAGCTATATTGTCTTTCTATTGTATGTAGATGACATGCTTATTGCAGGGTATAATATGCAGGATATAAATGTGTTCAAGAAGAAATTAGCTAATTCATTTGTGATGAAGGATTTGGGTGCTGTAAAGAAAATCCTTGGTACGATAATAACAAGAGACATGAAAAATTGCAAATTGACATTGTCTTGGGGTGAGTACATAAAGAAGGTGTTGGAGAGGTTTAGAATGCATAATGAAAATCCAATTACTACACCTTTGGCCAGTCATTTCAAATTAACTAAGGAAATGTGTCCCAAGACACAGGAGGATATAGAATACGTTTCTAGGGTACCCTATTCATCATCAGTTGGAAACTTGATGTATGTGATGGTTTTCACAAGACCAGATATTGCACATGCAGTGAGAGTTGTGAGAAGGTACATGAAAAATCCAGGTAAAGAACATTGGGAGGAAGTAAAGTGGTTTCTTAGGTATTTTAGAGGTACTTCTACTCATGCACTATGTTTCAGAGGTTCATAAACTTTTCTACAGGGATATGTTCATTCAGATATGGAAGGTGATAAATATAGCAGGAGGAGCATCCAGGGTATGTTTTTACTATAGGTGGAACAACAGTAACTTGGATTTCGAAACTGCAAAATCTTGTTGCACTTTCCACAATATAAGCAGAGTATGTTGTTTCTATAGAGGATACTAGTAAATAAATGATTTGGTTACAGAGGTTTATGGAGGAATTCGAAAAGAAGTAGGAGAATAACAGGTTGTACTGTGATAATGAGAGTGTCATTCATCTTGCAAATAACTCAACCTTCCATTTGAAGACATATCATATACAACTGAGGTACGATTTCATACAATCTATCTTAGAATATGGACATTTTAATTTGGAAAAGATACACACTATCCAGAATCTTGCAGACATGTTAAAAAAGGGAATAACTAGGGAGAAACTGAGTTCTTGCTCAGTTTTAGTTGGTCTTCAATCATGAATATGAAGATGAGAAATTTTTTAGATCCAAGAAGGTTCATAGTCCAACCAATACAATAGCGGTGGAGTTTTTGAGATTAGTCTCCAAGTAGGAGATTCTTGGTTGTGGAGCCCGATTATCTTCCTGATTCAGAGGTCTTTGTTTAAAGATGCATTTATACCCCATGAAGAATTTACATCCCAGAATAATGTACACGCATCCACGTGGGGGAGTGTAGGGGGGGTTACGGGGCTATGGGGTCTGGGAGAAAGTGGGCCCCCGAAGGAAAAATTGCCTTGTAAATGTACATTTTAATTTCATTGTAAATCTGGACCATTCATTATAAGGTCACAAATCTGACGGTAGAAGTTATGCTAGGGTTTTTTTCCCTAGAAGGAAACCGTCTTTTATGAGGGAAATGTATTGCGGTTATGTATCATTCTGAATATTGTATTCTGCGAGAGGAGATTGTGAGAGAAACAAGAGGAAGTTACATCAGGTGTGTTGTAGGTTGTATCCCTTCATTTGTTGGATAATAATAAAGGAGGGACCTAGAAATTTCTCTCGTGGATGTAGCCCACACTGGGCGAACCACATATATTTGTTTCTCTATTGGATTGTGTATCCTATATGTTTTATTTCCACATTTGTTTTATTTTATTTCTTCGCAATCCTATTTTTATAACAACTAATTGTTACTAGCCTATTTATTATATGTATTAAAATAACTAAATATACAAATGAAATAATAGATAAATATACACAACATCGACATAATTGAACACAAGATGTGTCCTGGAAAAGATGATATGGATGAAAACACATCTAGAAGGTGAGGCGTATGTTATGTTCTTTGTTGTTTAGTTACAAAAATGAAAATACAAATAAAGAGGCACTCACTATGGAGTTTGATATGAGTCTATGGCTTGAATGGGCACTACAAAATCTTCTTAATATCTCCGCTATGCTCTCAGATCCTACTCCTTAGATTATTTGCTAAATTAGGGAACACATACAATGAAAAATAATGGAACTGTTTCTCCTCCTAGTGGTCAGGTATTTAACATATCCCAAGTATTGTCTAGGGGTATCATTTTCTACATCATCAACCCTCAATTAAGGATAAGGTTTTGGTTATTATAGAATATTATTAAAGCTCCACACATTGATAGATCTATATTTTGAATAATGGGGGTTGACATTATTGATAATTGCAGCTATGTGAGACATTCTCCGGGACACAAACTTGATAAAGAGCCTCTGAGAGGGGTGTTTGGTTTCTATTTGAGATAGATTTGGAACATAGAGATGGCCTCCACATTATAGAGAGTTGAGAAGAACTCCAAATGATTATCCTGTGTAACGCAGTGAGAAAGGATATTTGCAGAGTTGGACGTGTCTATGTATGAGCACAATGTGAACATGTGAAATCCCAAAGTGTTGGGTGCATCGTCATGAGACATAGATGAAGATGATGTATTAGCCTCCTCTGAGCAGAGAGTTGATGATGAAATACAAATTAATCTCCTGTGTAATGTAGTGGGAAAGAATATTTGTTAAGTGGACGTGCCTCTGGATGAGCATAGGTGAACATGATCCTAGTGTCTAAGAACTAGTGAGAGTGGTTCGTCTGTGTAATGCAGTGAGCCAGAGATATGGAAATCCCTATGGATGTGCCCCTACTGGTTGAGCACTAGCGGGTGTATGAGATCCCTTTCTATATTTTTCAAGAGTTAGACCTGCCTCTAACCTGAATTGTAATGTAAAGGGTACAAGTCGGCCCCACCTTAATATAATTGATAATTAATGTAAAAGATAATTAATATGGTTAATATTAATTATATTATGAGATAGAGAGGTCGGCCCTGTTTTGCCAATAGATAATTCTGTTGACAGGTCAAGTCTAATATAATTAAAGGTAAATTCCTCATTGAGGAATCATATCTTTTGTGTGAGTTTAGAAATTCAGCAAGTACATCTACTTGGGGAAGGTGTGCACCTCTCTTGGGTGCTAGTCTTCTAGGGTTTGTGATAACCCTTTTATGTGCTAGTTTTTCTTGGTGGTGAAGGTATTTCTCTTGAAGAATATATAAAAGTATTGGTTGGGTTTTCTTCCCTTGTTGAGAAGGGTATCCTAGGATACTTCTTATGTACTTGTGCATGGTGTTTCTTCTTGTGGTCTTGGTTGCTGCAACAAATTGTCTATGGTTTAAGTAAAATGCTAAAGTGGAATGAAATTAATTCTAAAGCCTAGTTTATTGAAAAATAAACATGGTATCAGAGCATACGTCCTAAAGAACCCATTGGGAAATCATTTACCTGTCTCCTCTCTTTTTTGCAGAACCATACGACCCTCCTAGGGTTTCGATAAAATCCATACGACCCTCCTTTATGAGGTGTTTCATTTATTAATACTTGAAATTTTTCCATAGGATAGTACAACCTCCTCCATCGCACCTCAAGAGACTCTAAGAGTGAAATTCTGAGCATTCTGAAATTTTGGCCCTAGGGTTTCTAGGGTTTCGCTAATTTCTGCAGAAATTTCAGAATTAGGGTTTCTAGAACTCATTGAAGGAGCTCTTCATATCACTAGTGTTCTCCTATATTTCAAAGGATTATTGTTGGCAGTCATAAGTCCAACAAAACCTAAAAGTGTTATCCTATCCTATCTGTTAGGTTTTCTAGCCCAGTTGACAAGGGTTTGTGAAGAATCTAAAATTATGATGAACAAAACTATGATGGAACATAAGCTTGATGGATCAAGAAACTTCAAGTTATTGGAAGACAATACTTTAGAGGAAGGATTATTGTGGGTGATAAAAAAAAGGTGACACTATGACTACCCTCTTCATGAAGATGCTAAGAGGAAAGAGATCAACTAGGTGTCATTGGAGAAATCATATTAGCACCCTTAGGTATGCACATGTATATATATTATTTCTATCATTGTCATGATGGAAATTGAAAGAGAAAGGAACCTTTTGTTGAAATCATGGATCCAGAGGGATCTTAGTGCATTCAGAGGAACAACACACTGGAAGTGAAGACTCTAGGTTTGATTGTTGTAATTGGAATTACTCTTACCTATATTTCTAAATCTTGCTACATTACAAGTAGGTGTTGTAGTTGTGACAACACCTACAACACCTAAAAAAACTTAAATTGTTTTGATTATAAAGATGTAGTCATTATTATCCTTTAGGAGATATTCTTGTTTTGGTTCCTCTTTTTTTTGTGTTCCAGATAGGTTAACAACAAAGGAAGATGTGTATCCTTCAGATTGAGTCACTTGACTAAGAGGGAGTAAAAAATATTTGAGAAAGAGGAAGAATAGAACCATCATTGAGGAAACCAATGAAATAATGCATGATCAGAATCCTTCTATGATTCTATTGGAAAAATCATGCATGACACAATATACTTTTAGAACAAGAGTCTTCACCAAATTTTGAAAAACATAACTCCCAAAGAAGAATTCATCGGAGTGAAGCTTGAGATTGAACACTTCAAGATATTTCGGTTCCCAGTGTATTTTTATGTACCCAAAGAGAAGAATTCCAATATAGACCCTTCAGGGAGAATGGATACGTTTATGGGATAATAGTGAATCTTCAAAGACATTGAAGATCGACATCCTTGGTCAGAGACATATTTAGAGAAGAAGAGATGTTGTCCTTGAAGAATATATAGACTTTAAAAGATCCAGATAATATCAGATGGATATTGACAGTGAGACAATACCTTCTCCCCCTTCAACATTTCAGAGGGAGACATAAATTATTCCATCTGATCCAATTTCTCCAGTTGATATGTTCAGAGACATTGTTATGTGTCATAAAAGGCCTACCTAGGCTCACTCTACAGGAGGCAGAAAGATAGAAACCTCTCAAGGCACATCCTGAGAAAGAAAAAGAGATTTTTGAGCTATGCTTTAGTCATGAGCCACTTCATTGATTCTGAGCTTCCTTGTCTTGGAGAAGCAACATGAGAACATGTATGTAAAAATGCCATAACAAAAAAATACCAGTATATGTTAAAAGAATGATGTATAATATATTCTTCAAAGAGCAGAAGGGAAGTCTGTGGTGACTTCCAAGTGTATCTATAAAATCAAGCATGTAACTAATGGAGGTTTCAATAGATACAAATAAATATCTATAGCTAAAGTATTCTCACAAACAGAGGGAGTTCTCCATGATGATACACTTGATCTACTAATCCCAATACACTTCCATCCGTACTATATCAGATGGATGGATTCTTGATGAGTTTGGGTTTCACCAAGAGTGTTGTTGATTCAAACCTATATTACTACAATATTGGTGACAAGATCCTGATTTTGATAACTTATTTAGAAATCCTTATTCTCGGATACAGGTTAGCCTTGAATTTTGATTTCGAGATGAAGGATCTAAGTATGATGCATTACTTCTTAGAAGTATGACAAAGAACCAATGAGATTTTCCCGATTCAAGGAAAATATACAATGGGAATATTAAATAAGTCCACTATGACTGAATGAAAAACCACCGTGATGGACTTGAAGAAAATGAATGATGATTATTCAGACGAGATTGATCCACAGTTTATTGGATGATTGATTTTGTTAAAAACATTATGATTCATGTTATGCAGTGAATATCCTTAGTCAATCCATGAGTGAACTGAGACAGATTCACTAGATAATAGTAAAGCATGTATTGATATATACACAAGGCACAGTTAGATATGCCTCCAATTTTGAAATTGAGTTTGTAGGAATATGCCTATACAGATTGAGCAGAGAGTACAGTGGACCGGAAGAGAACATCTAGTTGTTGTCTTATCATGAAGTTTTCCATGTTTTCCTGATGCAGCAGGAAACAAAAATTTGTGGCCTTGAGTACCACAGAAGCAGAGTATGTAGCATCGAGTGTGCGGAGCAATATGGCTTCAAAAGATTCTAACATATTTACTTGTTCATGAGATGGATCCTATGATGATAACTAGAGTTGTGTGTAAAATTTAATTGAGAACCTAGTGTTTCATGATAGCTCCAAACACGTTGAGAAAAAATATCATTATATCAAAGACATGATGCAAAGGAAAATAGTACACATGCAATACCTTCCTACACATGAGAAAATTGTAGACATATTCACCAAATTAGCTTGGTGAAGGATACCTACCTAGTTGAGAGGGAGTTTTGATAACTATAGCTAAGAACATAGTTTAAAATACATCTGTGTGAGACTTGGCATGATGAAGAATGCCTCCCTAGATGAGAGGGAATGATGATGATTACAACTATGTGAGACATTCTCCAGTACACAAAACTGAGAGAGATCCCATGAGAGGGGTGTGTGGTTCCTATCTAAGACAGAGATGGAACATAGATATGGACTCCTCCTTACATAGAGTTGAGAATAAATCCATATGATTCTCCTATGTAATGCAGTGAGAAAGGAGATCTGTAGAGTTGGACGTGCTTGTGGTTGAGCACAAGGTGAACGTGTGAAATCCCAAAGTGTTGGGTGCATCATCATGAGACAAATATGAAGATGATGTATTAGCCTCCTCTGAGCAGAGAGTTGATGATGAAATCCATATGAATTTGCTTTGTAATGCAGTGGGAAAGAAGTTTTGTTGAGTGGATGTGCCTGTGGATGAGTACAAGTGAACATGATCGTAGTGGTTGAGCACTAGTGAGAGTGTTTCCTCTGTGTAATGAAGTGAGCCAGAGATATGGACATCCCTATGGATGTGTCCCTAGTGGATGATTACTAGTGGGTGTATGAGATCCCTTTCTATATTTTTCAAGAGTCAGATCTTCCTGTAACCATAACTGTAATGTAAAAGGGTACGTGTTGACCACAGCTTAATGTAATTGATAATTAATGTAAAAGATAATTCATTTGGCTGATATTAATTATATTATGAGATATAGAGGTCGTCTATATTGTGCCAATAGACACTTTTGTTGACAGGTCAAGTCTAATATAAGTAAAGGTAAATTCCCCATTGAGGAATCATATCTTTTGTGTGAGTTTGGAAATTTCAGCAAGTAAATCTACTTGGGAAAAGTGTGCACCTCTCTTGAGAGCTAGTCTTCTAGGATTTGTGAGCACCCTTTTTTGTGCTAGTTTTTCTTGGTCATGAAGGTATTTCTCTTAAATAATATAGCAAAGGATTTGCTCAATTTTCTTCCCTTGTTGAGAAGGGTTTCCTAGGATACTTATTGTGTACTTGTGCATGGTGTTTCTTCTTGTGATCTTGGTTGATACAACAAATTGTCTATGGTTTAAGTAAAATGATAAAGTGAAATGAAATTCATGCTTAAGCCTATATTATTTAAAAATCAACAAACATGGAATCCACTCATATAATGGTGGTCAAGAAGGTAGGTCAACTTGCATGAGGCATAAGTTTCACATACAAGTCCCTATTGGCGCTATTTTTGCACCATTGGAAAGGCATCGATATGAATAATAACTTCAAGGGAGATGTTAGGTATTATGAAAAAGTTTTAATCTGCTAATATGTTTTTTTATGCCTCAAAATGGATCTTGAAGGTTCTAGACACAAAATATCCAAATTGGGACCTACCACTAAAATGGTCCCTAAAAGACAATTCCCCAAATTTCCACCCAAAAAGTACTAATATAGATGAAAAATATATAATGTTTCATTCCAGTTCATACCTACCAATTTAGGGAGGATTTTGGTCCCAAAAATATTTCACTAAATGAGATGAGGAAAATTTATCTCTACCTTCTCCTTGGAGTATCATTTTTCCTTTCCTGTAAGTTGTCCTTTCAACCCAACATGCCAAAGGTCATGCTTCCCATGTTAAGTAGTTCTATAATTATTCTACAATATTATATCTTCTTCCTACTCTACTTTTTCTTCCAGTGATGATTCCTCTAATGTAGGTGGGACATGTTCAATTTCATAATCCAACATTAAAGGATCATAGAGTTTCATATTATCTACATTCACTAATGAGTAAATGTGCATTTATCGAGGTTTACTTAATTCATAAATGTTATCACTCACCTTCTCCAATAGCTCAAAAGGTCCATACTATAGATACTTGACCATCTTACTAGGACCGTGTAGTCTTTCCTTGTTCAACTGTAACCAAAACCTCTCTCCAACTTTCAATGATTTTTATGTTTTGTGCATATCATATCAGGCACTATTCCTTTTTTGTGACTTATTCAATGTATCCTACAATTGTAAATGAATCTTCCTAATAATTTCAACAAACTTGTTTTATTTTAATGCTTCTCCTTTCTTTCCATAAAAAACATCCAAAGGCGAAGGTGGAAAATATCGAAAGAATGTTTCAAAAGGAGACTTACCATTTCATGTATGATCAAGGGGCTCTAGCTCTCTCCCTTCACCAACACATATTATTTACATAATTTTACTTCTAAACTATATATTGGCTCTGTTTCTGATGAGAGAGGTTTTCAATGCTTAGTACAATTCTTAGTGAAATTATTGTTTGGTTTTTGGGTTTAATAGATAACTCATTCTTTCATCTAGTCTCAATTCATAACTTATCTCTACCTTCTCCTTGAAGTATCATTTTTTCTTTCCTAGAAGTTGTCCTTTCAACCCAACATGTCAAAGGTCATGCTTCCCATGTTAAGTAGTTCTATAATTATTCTACAATACTATATCTTCTTCCTACTATACTTTTTCTTCTAGTGATAATTCCTCTAATGTAGGTGGGACATGTTCAATTTCCTAATCCAACATTAAAGGCTCATAGAGTTTCAAATTATCTACATTCACTAATGAGTAAATGTGCATTTATCTGGGTTTACTAATTCATAAATGTTATCACTAACCTTCTCCAATAGCTCAAAAGGGCCATACTGTAGATACTTGACCTTCTTACTAGGACCATGTAGTCTTTCCTTGTTCAACTGTAACCAAAACCTCTCTCCCACTTTCAATGTTTTTTATGCTTTGTGCAGATCATATCAGGCACTGTTCCTTTTTTGTGACTTATTCAATGTATCCTACAATTGTAAATGCATCTTTCTAATATTTTCAACAAACTTGTTTTATTTTAATGCTTCTCTCGTTATGTATTCCCTCACTCCTCCTTTCTTTCCATAAAAAAAATCCAAGGGTGAAGGTTGAAAATATCGAAAGAATGTTTCAAAAGGAGACTTACCATTTCATGTATGATCGAGGGGCTCTATATCTCTCTCTTCACCAACACATATTATTTACATAATTTTACTTCTAAAGGCTTTGTTTCTGATGAGATAAGTTTTCAATGCTCAGTACAATTCTTAGTGAAACTATTGTTTGGTTTTTGGGTTTAATAGCTAACTCATTCTTTCATCTAGTCTCAATTCATACACAAATGGATCAATTTATCACTGAGAAATGGTGGCCCGAGTGGCAGAACTAGCCATTACCATCTAGTCACCCTAGTCAGTATATGTCTCATAACTCTAACATCATTCAACCATGTCAGTTACCTTCCATATGGCTAGATCACCTGCAAATAAATGTTACTATACTATAAACATAGATTTTAATGCCGAATTCAATTGTGATACATGTGGGAAATAGAGAAAATGCACCAGTGATGAAGGTGGACACCCCATGCGAGGTGTCGATCCTAGGTGAATATGGAAATATGATCATAAGTTATTTCTAACACAAGATGAAAAAACCTGAGCATCTAGACAACAAACAAGATTCCTTGGAGTGCCTAGGGAATTGAATGTTGAGTAACACTCAAATAATTAAGGTTATTTTTTTTCACCTCAACAAAAAAATGAAACATACGGGGTCTCTCCTATGGATAAATATCATACTAAAAATTATGGACAACAATATGAATGTGCATGATATATTTACTAAGTGATAGGGTTTAATATCTTTGTTTGATATGAAAGAAACAAAGTCAGTGGGATCCCTCTAGGCTAGGGTCCATGCTCAAATAATTAGCAACAAAGAAAAAAGTGCATAGAGACCATCTTTTGGCCAAATAAAGGTGTGGGAACTCTCCTAAGGTTCCATTGAGAATAGGCGAATGTGCCAAATGAATATTATGAAGTCATGGGAAATGTACACAACAAATACACCATGGATGGTGTACCCAACAATTAGTGCGAGTAAACAAACATTGGATGGTGTGTCCAACTAGGGAATTAAATTCATGATAGAGATGAGGATGTTTCAAAAACCAAGTTAAATACCCAACAAGATGAAAAGCCTCCCAACATACAATCGAAATACCTAACAATATTTATACACCCCAACTGAATTAGACATTTAGGGTGAGGTGAAATTATACAAAGGAAATGGATAATTGACCCTCAGGAGAGAAAAAATTTGTTTTGGAAAGTTCTCCAATAGCTAGATGATCACATCGATTGATATCACAACATGGGTAGAATTGATGGCTATGAACTTAGACCTTTTGTATGGAAAATAAATTATAATATTACACAACATGAAAAAATAATGGAATTTAATGATGAATCATGCACCCATACAAATTATATATAGAATGATAGAAACAACAATCAATAAAAAAGTGGACACATTTGTTTTACCCTAAAACCAATGGGAAAATCAATTCATTGTTGCTCAATATTCTTCTTTATGTAAGTTAACGAGCTTTTGCAACCTTCTCCACCTCCTTGGACCAAAATCCCTTTGGAAATGAGTGAGAGTGAATAAATAGGGAGAGCTAGGGGGTAAGGGAAGGCCAACAACCATGGATATTCACTTCCCATTCCTTAGGCTTCTCTTGTGTCCATTTCCTTGTAATGTTTAATTATTTTTATTTAACTTTTCTATTAACTTCTTAATTTGATTATTCCACGTAAAATTGTATTGTTTTACATTGTTTTATGTAGATTACATATTACATTTCGATTGTCAATCTATGTTGCAAATACTGAGGCTTAGCTACTCTTTATTCTGGATCCATTTTGGATCACACCTCCCCATTGAGAGGATTATTTGTCTCCAAAATATCTAGGAACCAATTTCAATAATTGTTTTCTTCTTCTCTCGAACATGGATCTAATGTTATCTCGTATTTATAGCTCTAACTATGGATGTGGCTCTAGCTCATGGCTCTAGTTATTGTCTCTATTCCATGGCTACAAATCTATCTCTTTTCTTTTCTCACTTGTTCTTGTGGTGAAGTAATCTTGTCACTGACTCTTATATTTTAAGAATCTTAGAATCTAAACTCCAGGCTGAGTAATCATAGCCATCTTCCTCTTTGTCTTGGAGATGGTCCATATTGACTATCAATTAAGCCAAGTCAAATTTTGGTCTGTTTAGTGTGACCCTAGCATGGTACCACTACATACGTTTTCCTCAATTGTGGTTTCATTCTTGTGGTAGAATCAATTTATTCTTTTCATGGAAGTAACCCTTCCATGGTTAGACGTGATTACAATAACTTTAGAAGTTCTCCAAACACCCAAGGTCATTGACCTTTTTTGATCTCTCTAGAACATGCTCAAGAAGGGTTTCCTTGGATGCAATATTGAAAAAAATAAATGTATTGTGGTTTCCCTTCCCATCAATATATTTTCCATATCGTTGATGATTCATACTTCATGTGTTTTTGTCTCTCCTTAGATTACTTCTACCTTTTGGAATGGAGAGGTAGGCCATTGTTCATTATCCACACACTTCTCTTCATTGTATGGTTTCTTTGGTGAAGTTCCAAATGAAATCACCAACACTTTGTGTCCCAAGGACCACTAAAATTTAAGTGATGGAAAAACTTCTTGTTGTTTCTACAAGGAATCCTTGACTTCCTCCAGCTCTCCATGTGCCTATGTGTATGTTCTTGGATTGGAGAAGACTTCATTCGATTCAAATGATAAAAGAAATGAGGGTTGTGGAACATGGATTACTTATTCTAGTGGGATGGATCACAATGCCCTTTCTTTCCACAATGTGAGCATGTATTAGCATAACAACGAATGCCTATGGTATGGCCTCTCTTACTGTAGTAGTAAAAAATAAAAATTTTGTGTTTTACGTGGACCTCCTGGTCTTCTTATTATTCCTTGCTTCATTGATTGGTTTATTGTTGTCTCCAAGTGAATGTGTGGTCCATAGAGGTCCATAATGATTCAAAAATGATCAAAATTCAAATGTCCCAAAATCTATCAAAAATTCCATCAATGCATAGATCTCGGTGATATATTTCCAATAATGAAAAAGAACCTCAAATGGAGTTCGTATGAAAAATTTATGAGTGGTAACATTTGGAGTAAAACTAGGTCAAAGGTTAAAGTCAACATAAGTGAAAAGGGTGACATGTGTCACCACTACAAGGGTGACATGTGGAACATGTTGGTATATGTGACATGTTACATGATCATTGGAAGTTGATTGGGCGAGTCCTACACTTCATGTGGTTGAATTATTCATTGACATGTGACATGGATAAGTTACTGAAAGGTCACCACGCGGTGACCTTCCATTCACCTTTATGATCATAGATATGCAAAAGCTTTAGGAGTTGATGAGGGTCCAACCCGTGACCTCCCAAAGACCTTACCAAACCTTTGTTTCCAATGCACCATACAAATGATTTTTAAGTCATATACATTTGAAATTGAATAAAGGTCCATTTAGTGGTTAAAAGGGTTGAGGGCTTAAGCCCTCGACCTTAGTCCATGGATCATTGGAACTTCATATAACCATAATCTATCTTTCAATGGGGGTTAAATGGTATATTCTATATATATAATATGGTTATATTAATATAACCATATACCAAACAAAACACCAAAAAATATGGCGGTTGGTGGGGCTTGAAACCTGGACCTTCCATATATATAAGACTATGTGATAACCAATCTTCCTAAGGTGCAATTTTGATTATGGAGCGTATCAAATTATATTAATTTACTGCAACAAATTGCGGGGGTAAGTTAAGGGCTTGTTCCCTATTTAATCGACATGCATATCGAGGCTAGAGGGCATTAATTTAGGAAGATATTGTCTTGAATTTCATTCCCAAGGGTACATAGACTATGAGATACACCATAAATCACGACAATATGTCCCTCACCATAATTTCCATAAATTTATACTCATTTTGCACGATTTTTCACAACAAATCCAATAGTGTACTCCATTTATGTATTTGAGAAACATGTGAAAAGTTTGTTTTAAAATGAAAGTATTTGAGCATTAATAAAGAAGGTATCTATTGGAAGCAGACCCAGAGGGGTAGCCCAAATTGGGGGAACTCCATTATCCAAATTATATATGCGATTTCATTATTGTTTTTCATTTCATGCTTAACTATTTTGCAAGTTATTTATCATTAAAGTGTATATGGTTAGATAAGTATTTCACATGTAATTTTGCAATAAGTCAAGTGATCATAATTATTTTGAAGATAAATTAGATATTTATGTGTATTTTAAAATAATCAACATCTAAGGATTTTTTGGATCAAGTTGGTATCAAAGTAGGTTTGGAAATTGTTTGCAAGTGAATTCTTAGAAGAGAAAAACTTAAACTTGGTAAAGGAAAAATTGCAAGTTATAAGTCCCAGATTGGAAAAATATTTAAAAGACACAAGATGGATTTTGAAAAAGGAGAAGAAGAATATCAATCCATGAGCCATTAAGAGATCATATCTACACTTCAATCATTAAAATAAAGAATAGATTAGTTAGAACGAAGAATTAAAAATCCTACAAGCATATAATAATTGGTAAAAGTAGAAGCAGGAGGTAAAGGTGATAGACCTTCAAAGCCCCCTTTGCCATCATCATATTCTTCTAAAGCAAGTAAACATTCTTCTCGTCAAAATAATTCCTCTAATAAGTCTAATCATAATCTTCCATTATTATTTTTTAAATAAAAAGCAGAACCTGTTATATTAAGCTTTCAAAAAGGATAAACATTTGTCAGGCATATGCTATTTGTCCTTCCTATACAGGAAACCAGGACAGCTGGCCTGTCCACGGTAGCAAGAAAAAATTGGCGTAATGTATCGCCACCCTGCCCGAAGGAAACCAGGGATTGTGTCCAGTACGTTCAATAGTAACATAACAACTATGCTAAAGATAATTATGCTAATTATGCTAAGAACTAGAGAGATACTACTCTGATAAACTGTAACTGAAAAGAGCATGGAAGCCATTAAGGAAAACCAGAACCTATTCAATAGAAGTTGCCTCCATTGACCGGGAGGATGAAGGGTTGTGCACAAGTGGGGCACTAGCGTCCCGGAGTAGCTTTGGAGTAGGTCGCATACAACATATCTAGGTGTTGGCTGAGTCGCACTGATCTGAAGGCTTGATCGTCCACGAGGCTATGCACTTCAAAGATCAGCTTTAGGTGTTCGGGGTGCAGGAACAGCGGAAAAGGTGGAGAATTCCTTTCAGACTCTGCTTCTTCACGACTCGGCTTCGTCCTCTGCTACTGCATATCTATGAAGCGCTCCTATTTTCCCTCCTCCTCTTCCTTTGCCTTGAAGTCTGGTGAAGTCCCCTGCGTCTGCACCCCAACATTGGAATCCAGTGTCTCCTCCTCCACAAGGCAGGCCATGAAAACTTCACTCGGAGCAATGGCGGGCATTGGAGAGTTGCCCAAATTGGGAGCAGTTGGCGTGCATACAAAGCTCGTCGGAGGATCCCAATTGTTCAGGACGACGAACATCCTGCTTTCGGAAAAATATGGTGGAAGCGTGATGGATAGGTCCTCCTCAATGTAAGTATCGGGCAGTGAGTTAGCTACAGTGGCACCACCCCTGTGTTTTTTCCTGGCAAATCTCTGATGTTTTTTTCTCCGTGAGGCCGCTACGTACCAGCCATCACTTGGATGAGGCCTACCCCTTACCCGTGGCATGGTGAGGGCAAGGGCTGAACCTCCTACGCGGCAGTGCTGAACCTGCTGGAACAAAATCGAATGTGAAGTGGGAGGTCTGTTCACACTGAAATACACATAACCCATAGTTGCTTGCATTAATTCTGAGAGAATTATGCTCTGGATGGCCGTCCCCTTCCCATGCGCGAGCAGCTCCATCATAATCTGGTGATCTACAGAGGCGAGGGCTCTATTAACTGCCCACAGCTAGGAGTAGGGGCCTCCATAAATGGCCCCCTCGTTAGCGCCTCCACGTGCCCAGACTACCCACATGTCACCCCATTCGGGATCATAATCTTCCATTATTAAAATTGGATGTCAAGTTCTAATTTCCAACCAATGATGGAGAATTTAATGCCGAGAAATTGGACAACTGGATCAAGAAAATATATGTATATTGCAGGGTTCAAAAGATTATGGATGAGGCTGCAAAGGTACAATTAAATACTCTTCGACTAAGTGGCATTGGCTTAATATGGTGGGATATTAATATGCAATTTGATCTTGTTCAAAACGGTAAATTAATCTCTTCCTCGGATAAGTTTACTAAGGCTAGAAGGAAAAAAATTCTATCGATTAGCACATACACAAACAAATATGATCGAATGGAAACATCTAAGATAAGGTAAAGGCCATAATATTCAGGCATACACACAGAAATTAAAAAATAAGGTTTTATATTTATGGATTTTGTTGTATACTCATGAAACTCTTATGAAGTATATTGGTGGCATGAACTCATATCTTTGTCACACTATTCTAATGTTTATCCCTACTAACATTTATAAGTTGTCAGTACAAGCTACACATCTATAGGCTAGTAAGGGAAATCATGTGAGAGAAGATAAGAATCCATTCAAGTTTGAGAAGAAACCAAAAGGTAAATGGAAGATTAATAAATCAGCCATAGTAAAGCAAGTTGAGAGAAGACCTACATGTTCCCATTGTAATAAAGAGGGCCATGAGGAATCACAGTGTTGGAAGTTGCATCCAAAATTGTGACCAAAGAAATTCAAGGAGAAAGGGAAGCAAAAGACTGTTTCATCAACTCATCAAGGTATAAGGTCAGTTTCCATAGATGAATCTAAGATCATGGCCATATGAAGCAAAGATATATCACCGATCAATTCAGATTCTTTAGTTCAATCCGCCAAATCGGAAAATGATATTGATCAAAAGAAATGAAGTGAACTTTTTTGTTTCATAGTTATAGTCAAGCATACAAAGTTAGACACTTTATTCGACAATGGATCCCAAGTTAAGCTAATATATAAAGAGATTTTTAAGAATTTTTTTTTAAAGAAGACACCTGATAAGAATCCATATCAATTAGGATGGTTGTGTGAAGATGATAAGTTACAAGTGATCATGAAACAATCTAAGACCAGGTTTACAATTATAGCTAATTTCTTTGACGACGTTGAGTTAGATGTTGTACCTCTTGACATTTGCAACATTGTCTTGGGTAGTCCATATTTATTTGACAAGAAGGCTATATTCTACCGAGAAGAGGATAAATATAATATTTTCAAGGATGGGAATGAATATATTTCCAGAGCTCATTGTATCAAAAATAATGTTTCTTTAGTGGGCATAGGGTAAATGAAGAGACTCATGAGTGAAAGCAAATATTTTGTTCTCATGATAGTAAAACATTAAGAAGAAGATGTAATATATTCTTTATCGAGTTGTGATCCATATCAAAAATAGGAATTGTCCAAAATCATATCTAATTATGATGAGTTATTTCAGGAACCTTCATGGTTACCTCTTAAAATGGAGGTAGAACATGAAATATATTTACATCAAGATGCTCCTCTTTCAAACATTGGAATGTACAAGTCATCATTGATTGACAATGCATAAATTAATAAGCAAGTTCATGAGTTTCTCGATAAAGGAATTATCAAGAAAATATCCTCTCTATCTAGTTCTCCTATTGTATTAGTTCCAAAAAAAATGGAATGTGGAGGATGGGTATTGATTTTCGAGCACTGAAAAAGATTACAGTAAAGAACCATTCTCCTCTTCCCAAAATGAATGACTTATTGTATCAATTAAAGAATCTTCTGTATTTCACTAAGTTCGATTTGAGAAGTGGTTACCATCATATCATAATTGTAGAAGGTGACATATGGAAAACTATTTTTAAGACAAAGAAATAATTGTTTGAATGGTTGGTTATCCCATTTGGGTTATGTAACGCACCTGTAACATTTATGAAGGTAATGAAATATGTATTCATGCCTTACATAGATGAATTTTTTATCATCTAATTATATGATATAACTATATTGAGTCGAAGATGGGAAGATCATATGATACATGTCAAGAAAGTCTTTGAACTCTTGAAGAAGGAGAAGTTGTACTATAGAAAAATCATTGCTAAATTATCATACAAAGAAACATATATACATGCATTAATAAGTTTTAAACATGTATTTCAATGGGGAGGAAAGCAACATAAATCCTTCGAGACATTGAACAAAAAGAGAAGTACCACACCAGTTTTGTCACTGTCAGATCTACAACATCCATCTGAGATTCAAATCAATGCAAGTGGATATTCCATGGGAGCAGTCTTGATGCAACAAGGTAAACATATATGTTATCATTCTGAGACTTTCACTCAAATTTTGATTAACTATCCAACATATGATAAGGAATTATATGTGTTGGTACAAAGTGTAAAGAAATGGAAGAATTAGTTAATGGGAAAGGAAAAATTTATTCATACATATCATCATCCATTACAGTATTTGCAGTCGAAGAGAAAGCTACAATAGTCATGACACCTTCATGTGGATGGGTTTCTTACAACAATTTCATTTGGTAATCAAGTATAAGAAAAGTATTCACAACAAGGTTGTAGATATATTTTCCATGCCATCCATTAATGAATTTGTAATACTAAGGTATAATCCTTTATCTCATGAAATTTATGTTGAATAATATGCTAAGCATGATGATTTTAAGGATGTATATAATGCACTAAATCACAGTAATCAACAGTTGTATTATTATATTCATCACAATATATTATATAATCTTGGGAAGTTATGCGTACCCAGGGATGAAAGAGTGAATGCAATCAAAGAATCTCACACATCTCTCTTTTCTGGTCATTTTTGGGTTGGTAAGATAGTATCATAGTTACAAAGGTATTGTTATTAGCCTTCAATGAATGAGAAAATTTCCAAATATATCAAAGGGTGTGTTATGTGTGCCAAAAGAAAACCTAGCAACATAAAGCTAGGGTGATATATGCTACCTCCAATAACTTCTAATCATGGGAAAGTATCTCCATGGATTTTGTAGGGGGTTTTTCGAAGTTCATGACAATTCATGAATATCTATATGTAATGGTGGACAGGTTTAGTAATATGTGTATTTTGATGCCATGCAAGAAATAGGTCACATATGAAAAAACAACACAAATGTTCTTTACTAATGTATGGGTTCATTTTGGACTTCCTAAATATATTATATCAGATCAAGACTTTGGATTTTTGGGTAAGTTTTGGTGTAATTTGTGGGAGCTAATGGAAACTAAATTGAACAAGAGAATAAATTTTCATCTACAAACAGATGAATAGATAGAGGTGGTAAAACTAATAGTGGTGCATCTACTTTGAGGGTACAAAAACAAGCATCCTAAGTTATGGGATGAATAGTTAACTTATATACAACATGCCTATAATCATGCAATGCATTCTTCTACTTAGAAAACGCCTTTTGAAGTATGTTTGGGGTACTTTCCTAAATCACCTATGGAATTTGTTTTTGAAGAAGCACGTAAACAATATGGATATGATGATATAGATAAAGATAAAATGTTCATTCAAAAAATTCAACAGGTACATCAAGAAGTATAGGAATAATTGGAGAAGAGCCAAGACAAGTATAAGGTAAGGCATGATAAACATTAGGTTGATCATCAGTTTGAATTTGATGATAAAGTATGGTTACATATAGAAAAAGATAGAATGGAAGGTCCAAGTAAAAAGTTAAGACCAATTCGATATGGTCCATTCAATATATTGGAAAACATTGGTACTAATTCCTTTCATTTATATCTACCATCCTACATGCAAATGTATTCAGTGGTGAATGTTGATAATTTCAATATTTATGAGGCTCCTACGATTATAGATGAAGATGAATGTATTCAGGTTCAAGGAGTTGATTATTTTTCTCCAGAATATTTGGATGAGCTATAGGAATATGGTATTCTGGAATGAAGTATCAATACTTCACAATGAGGTGATGTGTAATATATTTGAGTTGGTCTTAAAGGTGTAAAACCAAGTTAAGAAAAATGCATGGAGATCAGAAGTGTGACGGAACTTTACCCTCACCTAGATTTTGATTAAACAAAAAATTTGGTGGTCCAAAAGTCTTTCAATGGACAAGAATGATCCAGGAGGATCTGAGAATGCTCACAGAGGTCCAGGAGGATCCAAAACATCCACAAAGTTCTATAATGGTTTAACAATTATCAAAATTGAAAGGTCTCAAATTCTCTCAAAAATACCATAAATTTGTATATCTCAATGATATATTTCCAATGTCACAAAAATTGCCTCAAACATAGTTCATATGAAAAGGTTATGAGAAGTTAAAGTTCTATTCAAACCATCAAAGGTCAAAGTCAACATAGGAAAAAAGGGTGACATGTGTCACCACTGTAAGGGTAACATGTGGAACATGATGGTACATGTGACATGTCACATGATCATTGGCAACTAATTTGGTAATTGATACACTCCAGGTGGTTGAATTATTCATCGACACATGGCATGGATAAGACAATGAAAGGATTCCATGTGGAGACCTTCCAATGGCCTTTATGATCATGGTTATGTAAAATTTTGGGAGTCAATGGGAGTCAAACCTGTGACCTCCCAAAGAACTTACAAATCCTATGTTGCCAATGCACCATACAAATTAATCTTAACTATTTAGATTGTCATATACATTTGAACTTGAATAAAGGTTCATTCGACAGTTAAAAGGGTCAAGGGCCTAAGCCCCCGACCCTAGTCCATGGTTCATTGTGACTTCATATAACCATAACCTATATTTTCACGGGTTTTAAACGATATATACTATATATATAGTATGGTAATATCAATATAACCATATACTAAACAAAACATTGAAACATATGATGATCGATGGGGCTTGAACCCCCAACCTTCCGTATATAACACTATGTTATAACCAATCCTCCTAAGGAGTGGGTTTGGTTATGGAACCTAGCAAATTATATTAATTTCCTGCAATGAATTTTCGGCGTATGTTAAGGCTCTATGACCTATTTAATGTGTGCAGAGACCGAGGCTGGAGGACATTCATTTTTGCAAAGATTGTATTGAATTGCATGCCCAAGGATATGCATACTTTGAGATACATCGCAAATCATGCTGAGAGGTCCCTTAATGGAATTTAGAGAAATTAATACCCATTTTGCAAAATTTTTCACAAGGAATACAACAATGCACTTTGTTTCTGCATTTGAGAAACATATAAAAAGGTAATTGTCAAACACAAGTATTTGAGAATTAATAACAAAGGTCTCTATTGGAAGTGGACCTAGAGAGGAATCCCAAATGGTGTGAACTCCATTATCCAACTTGTGTAAGTGATTTATTTATTGTTGTTCATTTCATACTCATTTATTTTGCAATTTATTTATCATTAAAGTGCATATGGTTATATAAGTATTTCAGATGTAAGTTTGCAATCAGTGAAGTGATCATCATTATTTTGATGATCAGGTAGATGTGTATGTGTATTTTAAAGTAATCAACATATAATGATTTTTTGATTCACTCATTGGTACTCTCCTTCACTCTACCACAATACTAAGGTGGTGGTAAGATGACACCTTCACTCGCTAGTGATGATCCTTCTCCTAATGAGAAAGACAACTCCAACATATCGGTTTCCTCCATGAAAGTGGTATTATTCATGGTGGTGGAAGTTTCACTTCTACCATTAAATCCTATCCATTCATGCTTGGCCCAGGGTATGACTACAATGGGTGTCAATATTCCTTCCCTTCTCTTACCTAGCCCTTTTTAATAATAGCCCATTTTGTTTAGAATTTTAGAGCTAATAATTCTAGTATGGTTCTCAAATTCATCGAGTTTATCTTGAGAGGTGTCTATGGAAGGTGAAATTAACAGGTGTTATCACCAAAAAATCACTCACAACAATACATGTGAAGGAAAAATAAATTGAGGCCCCCACATGTGGTTGTTTTCGAATGGAGAAGGAATTCCAAAAGGGTGAGTTCCTCCCAAGATCGAAGCATTTCCAAGGGTGTAACTTATTCTAGTACCAAACATACCCTGAGAAGGATTACCTCCACCAATAAAAGGAATCAACATGACTCCAAAAGGTTTATCTCTAGGAGTGGACATGGACCCTATAGGTAAACTAAAACAATGACTAAAACTATCCCCATAAAAGTAACTTTCAGGGAAGATGTATAGATAAAAGGGTATCCACCTGAATGAGCATAATTTCCCCTAGGGGAATTCCCCTAGGAAAAATGGTGTAATGGGATGGTCTTCTTATCCCTAGACAAGAAATTCCCTCAGAGGGATCGCCCCCAGGGACAGAGGGAAAGGGTGAAGAGACGGATCTCCCAGTGGCTAGTGTACTACCCCATGAGATATTAAATCCCTCATAAACACTTTTTCTCCCAAAATGATTAGTCCAGTGCAACACAACATGAAACATACATCCATCAATAACATGAGTCATTCATAAAATTCAGAAAACTATACAAAATTTCCCCTTTAATTCCAGTGCAGTCTCCCAAAGGATTTTTCGCGAACAATAGCATAGGATAACACTATCAAATTCACACAAATTGTGCGTATTGCACTACTCTACTTGAAGAAACTTCTGAAAAAGTGAAATTGACATATTTATGATTCTATTCGAGCCTCTCCCACTTCCAAATCAGGTGTACTGCAAGAAGACACCAAAATCCAGGCCTAAATCTATCCTTGGGGGCATTTAAGGAGTAGGGAGGTACCTACATGAGGAACCTTATTCACATTACAAACTAGTTTTTTAAAACCTTGAATGAATCCTATAAATACAAGTTTTAGGTATCCACCAAAGTAACAATTCATATGCATTGTTATTTTGTTGGAATTTCTCCTTGAGACTCCACTATTCTCATAGAAGATTTCTAACATTCATAGAACACACTAACCTTCTCACCTATTGAGAAGTTGGTTATAGTTATTCTTTTCCATTTTTATTATTGTAATAGGAGAAACAATTCTACATTGGGGAAAATCAAGACCCTCCCAAGGAGGAAGAGGGGACTAGTAAGTCCCTATATTTATCTAAGGTGTTATTAACAAGAGCCTATCTATTGGTAACTATCTCTTGTTCTAATGTTTTGTTTTGTGTTGTATCTCATGCATGTTTAGTTTTGTTATGATTTCCTTTTTATTTTTGTTTACTTCACTTGTTGGCCCACTAACCAACTAATATTCTACTTTGGTATCTTGCTATCTTGACAAGGTATATAAATGGTTGGTTTTTTCCTCACCAAAGTGGAAAATCCAACAAAACAATTTGACGAATCCATTGGAGATTGAATCAAAATTCTCACCAATTAATCCCTTAGAGTTGTTCTTTTCACTAATTTGTGTATCCAGGTTCCAAAACCAACCTAACCCAACTTCCAAGCTCAATAAATAGGTCTCTGGTTAGGGGAATTTAATTTAAAATTCTCCTTCCCATCGTAGCTCTATGGGTGCACAACTTTTGAAGAAACAAACGCACAAGTCTACACAATTTGTATAGTTTGTTTGTATCTTAATGATGTACTTTGGACCATTGGAGCACTTTACACATTTTACCAGACTGATAATTCCAAAACCCATGTAGAAATCTATCTTTTCACTGTTTGTTAATATTTTTGAGTCGGTTTCACCAAGTAGACTTTAGATTTCCATTCCTAGAACTTTGTAAAGAAGAAGAATCATACATAGAATTATTTATTTCATGGATTGTGAGAACCCCTATTTTAATCCATATGAACTAGAATGTATTATGTAAATATGACATTAGGTTGGTGAGTCGGTAAAGTTAAAAGGTTGGAGTTCCTAGGAATGTAATACTTCTATACAGATTAATAGAAAAAAAAATACATCATTGGTTGTGAGACATACCAAGACAAGAGACAGGGGGTTATTACTCCATTAGAGAGGGGGCTAAAGGGGTTAAGTATTTTATTATATTTTATTTTCCCTTCTTGGTTTTTAATTGGGAAGGCCATGTGGTTCTTGATTTCCTACTAAATATATAAACCCCTCATTGGGTTGTTTGGAGATTGACTCTCATTTTAGTCTTCATCCATTCTTAATGATTCACTAACTCTTTATCATTCAGGTTTGTATAGGCATGGAAATGAATGGCTAGAAGTAGAGATAAATTTCTTGATGGATGTGAGGATTTATTTATCATTCTAGGATGGAATGGATTCCAGTGGGAATGAGATTAATGGAAGTTCTTAAATAACTTTCCATAGCTGAGAATACTTGGAGTTTCCAAGATTTATATTCCCTAACCAATTTAACTAGAGCCTCAGAAAGAAATGGAATATCCTGAGTTACTGAATAGCAAAGAAAGGGGTTCACTTCTTTGGGTTGGATACGCTAAAGGGGTAACATACACATAAATCAGGATTTTTGTGTGGTTGGGAAAACCTGAGAGACTATTAGCTAATTGTTGTGTGTAGAGTTGGCCTAATACCTATCCTTGTCGATTCATAACCGTAGCTCGAGGGTGACCTAATATTGAAATTTGGAAAAAAATGTCTGTGATTGGGAAGAAAATCCTTGGTGTACAATGGGTTGGTGAATGGTTTAATTAATGATAAATGTCCTCTAAGTTTTCTCGCATATGTATATTTTCTATTATGTATTTATTTATCTCTAAGGTGTATTTCTACATGCATGCTTGTTGATTATTTGTTATGCATGGCACATTGTTCCTTTCTGGGATGGTTTAGCATGTTCTTGTTAATTTCATGTGTTGAATACATGATTCTTGATTTTAAACAATGGAATCAAAGTTCCTAATTAGTCTCAGAGGGTGAATCTAAAATCACTCGGCAATGAGTATGTTTTAGATTTCTATCTAAGCAAATTGTTTTAGTATTTGATGTACCAGGTATGTTACAAGTTATCCTTAGAGTGTTTTTGGTGGGTGTTTTTTCGTAGAAAGGACCAACCTAGTGGTTGCGTATGTTACATAGATAATTATCTAACTTAGGCACTAAAAGGACTAAAAAGAACCACAACTCTTTCCTTTTTCTTGCCACATGGATGGCCAATTTGAGCATTTGAATTATTAGTTAAGTATTTTCTTTCATAACAATTAATCGCTCAGGACTAGGAACCAATTGCAACAGTCTTAGTATGCTCTTTCCCTTGAACTTCCTTCAGTGATATCAAGAAATCATAAAAGGGTGGCTAAAGAAGTTCAATCTCCCTTTAGAAAAATCATCAATTAGGAGAGGCCAAAGCCCTTTGTGTGACAACCCCATCTGCTGGAACGACTCCTACGATGTGAAATTGGTAAAAGAATCCTTAAAAAATTTTTTTGTGTGTGTGCAGGAAGGTAATGATGTCATTATACTTGACAACGCAACACATATTCAAACAAGACACAAGCAATTCATGCAACAACAACAACATGATGACCAAACAAGGAAGCACATCAATCACCTGGAAGCAATGTACGACATTCAACCGACAAGAATAAAAATGATTACCCGCCCGTCCTACCCTGCAATGGTTAGGACCTCGAGGACACCTAAGAAATTCTCAATCCTAGGTTCCCATCGATTTTTACCATTTAAGGTCTCATGGATGGCAACTGTTCTGAGAAACAAGGAGGTGTCTACAATTACCCCCCCCGACACAAGAAGACCAAGCACACTGAAGGTTTACCAACCAAGTAAAAACATTAATTATAATGAACAACAATCCTTAATGGGAAACGCAAGCTAAAAACGACCTCATCAACTACGCAACCATCAATCCTAGATAATGGTCAATATCTATGATCTAAATTGATGCTAATTACAAATCACTGAACCGGTCCAAGTTTATTGCAGTTTTACAATCTAATAGCAGGTGATAAATCAATTTGTGGATTACAACCTTATGTTAGCATTGAAATCATTTAAAAATTGCAAATAAGTCAACATGTTAATTTAATTTAGCATTAAGAGTCGATCTACATTAAGGGTTTAAAAAATTATAAACAATGGTACCAAGTCATAATAAATAAATAAATCCCTTCTTTAAATAAATAAATAAAAAGAAATAAATCCCTTCTTTAAATAAATACATAAACAATTCCTTCTTTAAATAATACATAAACAATTTCCTTCTTTAAATAAATACATAAACATTTTCCTTCTTTAAATAAATACATAAACAATTCATTCTTTAAATAATACATAAACAATTTACTTCTTTAAATAAATACATAAACAATTTCCTTCTTTAAACAACCAAAACTCACCAATTAGGAATCATCCTTTTTCAGCTGAAGTACTAAATTCATAAACATTCATTTTCATCTCTAAATTGAATAATAAAAAAAAACATTCCTTTTTCAACTACTTTTTTAAAAATTAGTAATTGAATACAATAATCAATAATTTCTTAGTGGCCCAATAATAAGTGAAGACAGTAATTGGTAATTGAAGACTGCTAGCTAAGATAAGGAAAGTCAATTCGCCAGGAATTTCGTGAGGAAAGGTTTAACCTGCGTAGAAGGGAATTTTAATGCATATCATGATACCTATTACGGAAGAATAGGTTAATCCAAACTTAGCAATAATCATGACAAAAATGGGTTGTATTCGGGTAAATCTTCTCACTGTAACTGAAGAACATAATTAATAATATTAATTCTTATTTAAATGTTTCCCTATTTTTTGAGCACCATAAAAAGATAACTGACAGTAGGAAGAATTTTTTTGAGAATGGGATTCTAATGGAAGAAGGTTCTACAATCAGAAATTGTTTCGATGAGAGGACAATCAGGTAGTGACCATGTCAGAATTTTATAATAAAGAAAATAGTCTAATTTTAAGATTGCAACGTAGACAATTTGACGTATTATTTATTTGACTATGGAGGTAACCTTGAGAAAAAACTACAAAGTTTAAGCACACACAAACTCTATTATTGATAACACCCATTTAATTAACGTTGAAAGGGTCTGATAGAAAACATTTTGCAACTCTCTGAACTATTAAACAATGAAATTTGCAGTTGTAGCTTTTACCTTTTAGCTATTATCAAAGACATGGTTCTACATCTTCCTTCAGTCGTTTTGGGCTCTTGGGAACCTGCCTTGTCGTTCCCAGCTACTCTTGACTCCCTCGCGAAAATGTTAATATCAATATATAAGGAAAATCAAATGGTTTCCATATATGGGAAACTAAAATATTGTTTTGTGGACTCGATTAGCCTACGTGTTGTCGAAGTGATCATATTTCAGTGATAATGTTTAGTAATTAATGCAGAAGTGAAAGGAAGCCGTTTGAAATTTTCAGTTGTCATTTCTTGTAAATTGTTTCAAATTTTCAATGGTGGGAAGTACGATCATCCTCTCCTTTCTGAATGCATTATTAAAACTATTTTTATTTTTTAAATGCTCTATGAAGTGCAACTGTAAAGGTATACCAAAAATGTGTTGTTTCTTAATCTCTAAACCAAAATTAAATTAAACATTAATAAGCTCTCAAGCTCAGCCAACAGTTCACCACATAATACTCCAGGCAACCTTCCAGCCAGCCCAGCCAGATCTCTCCCTACTTGTCATCTACCTTCTTAACTGACTGCGGGTCAGCGTTGTGCAACCATCATTTTGTTGGGTTGAAACAGGTGTAATTTTTAACATGTGTAAACATTAAGTGAGCGGTGTTATCCTTGTGTAAAACTTGAGTAAACAGTAACCATCGTGACAATAAATATGCAAGCAAATACTGTAGAATATTTACACTCGCTACAACTACTATCCACCATCCATAATTCACATTAGTAAAAATTGCAGAAGACTACAGTTAACATGTTTACCATCACTATACCAGGAAAATGCCGAGTATGCATTCGCAAATGTCAACATTGCAAGGAAAGGCTGGGAATTCGTAGTTCGAGAACCCAGATAAGAAGTCAATCGCCGACAAGGCAGGGATGACCAATCATGCCAAGAATTTGATAAAGGCAAAAGTTTATTAAGTCAAGCGTTGTCAAGGTAAAACATATAAGAAATTCACAGGCCATAAGTATATATACATATATAAAAAAAACAAAGAAAAATCGCCTTTAATACTATATGGAAGAGTTACTAGGCAGACCAATGTATAAAGGCGCAAAACCACATAGTAAATTCGCCAAGAGATGTGTCAACGAGACTTAATTTGTCAGGATCGAATGGAAAAAAATGTAGAGGGATTCAATCACAAGAAGGTGTAGGTCAACAAACTACCAAGGACAACAACAAAGGTAAACCGATGAGTTCATCCTTCGCTTCACCATCCTCGTACAAAAAAGTAGGGCGTTGAGATCCATAGGTCTTTTAACGCTAAGGAAACGACCATAGATCATGCTCTTGGCCGACTTCTCAGGCGAGGACTGGTGTGCTAGGGACGAGGGCTAAACAACCTCAAGGTCACAATCAACACACAGGGTGGTCATGACATGCGAGAAATGAAGGTCATGGGAAATCAATCAACCAATCAATCATCTAGGCTATAAAAGTTTCATCTATTAATCTAAACATCCAATCTACTTACAACATCAATCATGAAAATCCAATCATAAAACCTACAACCTTCTACCATTCAACGAAGAAAGCATACCGTTGCTCGTTCACCTTCTCTGAGTGACGTCCGCGCGCTCTGTGCAACTCCCGCTCGTCAACCGTCGAGACTTCACCGGCACCTCCCAGCCAATGCTAGGGGTACTCTTCTTCCTGCTTAGCCCCCCGAGCCACAAAGTGGCCACACACACTATCCAGAAGTTTCGTCTAGCTCCCAGCTCGCCTCACAAGGCTGAGCTAACACTCCTCTCCGAGCTGGGAATCCCAACTCCCACAAGTAAATCAGTCAAGTCGATAATTGTGTAGAGTAATGTTATGCAATAGAATATCCCCCATCATCCTTCTCCTTCCCTCATTTTATAGAGTTTCGAACTTCCTTTCCTTCCTAAAATCTCATTTAATTAAAGTTTTAAAAATAAATTTCTAAAAATTCTTTATCGTCCAAGTGTCACCCATCCCCTTCATTCCTCCATTATTTAATTTCTTTAATTAATTAATTTTCTTAATTCCCTCACCCACCTAGATTTACTCCTAGAATCACTCCTAGGTGTCCCCAAATTCCCTTACAGGTTTTAAAGGCTTTCCCTATTATGAAATTGCTAATTTAGTTTAAAATTAGAAAGCTCTTAAATGTAGATTCTTTACTAAGTTGACTTCCCGCTTTTTCGCTTAAGTTCCCCTTTTTCCCTTTTTATGTTACCTCTTTTCCCTAGTTCCTAATTTTTTGATTTTCCCTCTTTCCCCTTTTACGTACAACTCAAAAAGGCAGGTGTGGAATTTAACCCCTTTTTCCTTTTATCATTAATTTAGTATATTTTAAATTATCAAAAGATAAAATAATTAATTCCCTCTTTACATTTTATAACCACAGATTTTATTTCTTATGAGTAAATTAATTTCTTACTCCCTTCATGTTACAAAATTTTATGAAGATCATATTTATTATTTAACTGGTTTTTATTTTAATTATTAGTATTTTTTTTTATTTTATCTATTTTTTTTTTATATATATATTTTTTAAAGGTAGACAAAATTTTACCCCTAGCAAAATTTTAGACTTAGAACTTATTTTTTGTACTGGGCAACATTTAATTAGGGAAATTGTTTTTAAAAATTATTTAACATATTTTTCCTCCATATGCCTTTTAAGTGCTTTCCTCTTATCATCAACAACTTGAGTTCCCCTTCAAGACGAACTTGGTGCTCCAAGTGTGCCACTCACCTCATTTGTTCCTTTGTGTGACGTTCCCTTCATGTTTCACTACATTCTCCAAGGGTGACACTCATCTCTCTCCATTTTTTGTGCATGACGTGCCCTTCAGGATGCACCACGTGCTCCAAGGGTGCCACTCGCCTCTTGACTGATTTGGTAAACATCAATAACCCATGGAGTCAACACTCCGCCATGTGGACTTGTGGGATACTAAGGGCTTCTAAGGAATAAGGCCCCCACCTTATTGTGCACCCCTTAGAATCATCGTGATCAACTGTCGCAGTCTTCCCTCACGACATCATGGGTCCTCTCGAACTAGGTAGTCGTTAACCTATAGTTTGAGCCATGACGGGAGTGCTGGTAGGCTATGGAAGGGATGTTGTCCACACCTCTCCCTCAACATCTCTAGTAGTCGTGTGTAACCCCTTTAATCCATATGTGAGTCTAGTCGGCAAGATATCGTTAGCCCACATCATCAACAAATCATGTCAGAACATATCCACATCATATCATCCAGTTAGATGCACTAATATCACAGTAAAAGAATCAAACCCCAAAGACACACTCCCTGACTCAATCCGGAGTCCAAGGGGTCCCATTGATGCCTCTACATGCTCAAGGTCCAAAACCCTGCACACTCAGTAAAACCAAGTCAATAGCAGTTGTCTATGTCAATGTAGTAAAACAACATGTCATCACCCATAATGCCTCATAATCAAAATCAAAAGTTTTAATAGCATAAAATCTGGATCACTTGTGAGCAAGTGTCCTCAAAGAATAAGTTCACTCAGTTCACCAAAGCGGGATGTTACATACACCCCATGTTGGTCTAAACTTTGTCCTGAAGTTTCAAAGTATATATGCCAAAATAAAGTGTATCACAGTATCATATGTCTATCTATCAAACAAAAATGGAAACTGTTAGCGCATATCATATGTGTCCTCCTAGGTCACTAAGTGTGGACTATAGTGGTCCCATTGGACCTTGACCTGATCTATTGTTCGACGCCATAGCTGTCGAATGCGATGATCCAAGATTTTGATCGACTTAGCCATGAGCACCCCCTCGTCCATCACCTGCGAGGAACTCATGTCAATAACATGTGTAGTATCACTAATATAATGTCTCAAAATAGATACATGAAAAACATTGTGAATGTGCCTCAGCAATCCGCAAGGCTAGTCCAAAGGCCACGGGCCTTCTCCTTTCCACAATATCGTGGGAGATAATATAGCCAATTTTTCAAACTTGATCGAAAACTTATGCAGTTTCCGTTGCAAAAATACTTGATCGCCATATCGTAACTACGGTCGACACGATGCACATCAGCATAACTCTTCTATTGATCCCATGGTTCCTTAATCCTTTGTCTTTTGGTTTCATTTTCTCTTCCACTTCTTGGATTGCATATGGTCCCACCAGGACCCTATCCTCAAGCCGATCCCAACTCAATGCATCTGATATGGTCGCCTGTAAAGAGACTCGAAAGGCGCCATCTCAATGGTTCTTTGGTAACTTTTGTTATAAGCGAATTCCACCAGTGGCCATAATTCTTCCCAACACCTTTGTTAGTCCATCACGTATAGGTGCAACATGTCCTCCAAGGTCTGGTTCATTTGTTCGGTCTGCTCATAGTCTCTGGTTGATACGCAGTACTAAAGTTAAGTTGGGTTCCCAAGGCCTCTTGGAAACTCAAAATCATCCTGTAAACACCGATCCTCGATTGGATATAATCCTCTTAGGCATGCCATGCAACCTCACAATCTCACAGATGAAAACTCTAGCTATGTCAGGTGCCTGATATGTCGTACGCACGGGAATAAAGTGAGCACTCTTCGTCAAAGTGTCTACTACTATGAAAATCAAGTCATGTCCCTTTGCTACCAATGGCAGTCCAACAGTAAAATCCATTGAAATAACCTCTCATTTTGATTCTGGAATATTGTGTGGTTGTAGTAATCCTGCTAGGTGTCTATGTTCAGCCTTTACCTGTTAACATTCTAGACATCTGGCCACATAGTTGACTATGTCGGCCTTCATTCCCTTCCAAAAGAATAAGGGTTTAAGGTCTTCCCTCATCTTCGTGACTCCCAGGTGAGCCATGTAAACTTCTCTATGAGCCTCACTCAGGATCAACATCCTCAACTCGTCATTGGGCGGTACATAAATCCGACCTTTAAACCTCAATAAACCATCGCTATCAAATGAAAATCCCTCAAATCGTGGTACCATCATTGTGTTTTGTCCGATAAAACCCTTGACCTCTTTGTACCAGTTGTCGTCACGTTGTAAAGTTATAATCTTTTCACGTAGATTCGTCTGAAGAGGCAACACCGAAAAGATGTGTGGTCTCTGACTCAATGCATCCGCCACTCGGTTCATGGTTCTTTTGATGTAAGTAATCTTGACGTCATACTCGCTAAGAAATTCCGACCAACGCCATTGTCACGCGTTCAGGTCACTTTGCATAAATATGTATTGTAGTCCACAATGATCAATCTTTAGTTCAAATTTTCGTCCACCCA
This sequence comes from Picea glauca, assembly GCA_000966675.3. Classification (NCBI taxonomy): domain Eukaryota; kingdom Viridiplantae; phylum Streptophyta; class Pinopsida; order Pinales; family Pinaceae; genus Picea; species Picea glauca. The sequence goes on from JZKD02S2063766.1 coordinate 251,494, forward strand.
GGTAGTGTCTCCAAACCTTCAAGGCATATATGATGCCTAACAACTCCAAATCATGCGTCGCATAGTTCTCCTCATGCCTTCTCAGTTTCCTCGAAATATAAGAAATCACTCACCAGTCTTGCATCAAGACCCCGCCTAATCCCTCCTTGGATGCATCAGTGCATACCAATAAGTCCATGTCCATGTCAGGGACCTTTAGTATTGGTGTTGTTGTCAACAATTCCTTGAGCCTCCGAAATTCTTCCGCGCATTTCTTGGTCCATACAAACTTCTTGTTCTTCTTCTGCAACTCCGTAATAGGATTTTCTATCTTCGAAAATCCCTCGACGCACTGTCGATAGTATCCTGCTAAACCCATGAAGCTACACACTTCCATGACATTCGTCGGTGCAGGCCATACCATAATAGCGTCGACCTTGGCTAGATCCATGGTGATGCCTTCGCCGAAGATGACATGCCCTAAGTAGTGAATCTTCAATTGATAAAATGAGCATTTGGGTAACCTCCCATACAATTTGTGCTCTCACAAACACTATAGTACCAAGCGCAAGTGCTCGTCATGCTCCTCCATCGTCCGAGAGTAGATCAAAATATAATCAATGAATACTTGGACGAACTTTTCCAAGTACTTGCGGAACACCCCATTCATCAACTCATAAATACCCCTAGGGAGTTTGTTAGTCCAAATGGTAAAACAATAAATTCATAATGTCCAAACCTCATCTTATGTAATGATCCCAAGCCAAATTCTTTCTTGGAATCACTAACTACTACTAATTTATTGAGTTATTAAGTGCATACAAGATTCATCAACACATGGAGATCACAATATATTCAAGATGTAGAAGCACAAGAAAAGATCTGACCCTTTTATTATGAGCAATGTAAGATCAATACAATAGATGGTCGATCTAGCATAAATCTCATATGGCCGTACAAGCAATAGATATGAGCTGCTACAAAATGCTCCCGACAATACAAAATAAGCCTCCAAAGGTTGGATATACAATGAAGACTGAATCAAGCAGATCTGAGCCGTACTAATGCTCAACCTCCAAGCTGGAAAGTGCCACGTCCTACTAGAATGTTGAATCCCTCAATAATTTTGTCCTGCTACCAAAAGTGTCCAATCATCCCAAGAAATATGCCAAATGATAGATCGGGCAACTGTAAGGACAACCTAGATGTCGAAATTCCCAAATCCACTCTCAAACCCCGTAGATCTAAATTTCCTACTGAATGGGGTGCCCCACTGGATGAATGAAACCCTAGCTGGTTCAGCCCTGATGAAGGAGGCCTCCAAATGCTCTGAAACTCTCCAAGAATATAGATCGGTATATGAGAATCCCGTGGGAGAAGTTTCAGACTCAGATATCAAGAAAATCTCCCTAGATCTGAGTTTTATTGAATTATAGGACGTCCCCTATGGCTCCAAGACGTCCCAATCTACAGACAAATGTAGAATGATGATAACCCTCCAAAAATTCCTTCAAACTGATGGTCCTGCCTCTACAAACAAAACCCAATTGTCGGAATGGCCCCGGGCCCTCAGGATAAGCTGGATCTAACCTCCCTCCAGATGATGGTGCGCCCTTGCTGGAAACACAAGAACAATATGACTTGCTACCTTCTGAAGCACTAGATGGA
>JZKD02S2063766.1:259323-279286 GCA_000966675.3 Picea glauca
GCTCAACCTCCAAGCTGGAAAGTGCCACGTCCTGCTAGAATGTTGAAGCCCTCAATAATTCTGCCCTGCTACCAAAAGTGTCCAATCATCCCAAGAAATATGCCAAATGATAGATCGGGCAACTGTAAGGACAACCCATATGTCCAAATTCCCAAATCCACTCTCAAACCCTATAGATCTAAATTTCCCACTGAATGGGGTGCCCCACTAGATGACTGAAACCCTAGCTGGTTCGGCCCTGATGAAGGAGGCCTCCAAATTCTCTGAAACTCTCCAAGAATATAGATCAGGCTATGAGAATCCCATGGGAGAAGTTTCAGACTCAGATCTCAAGCAAATGTCCCTAGATCTGAGTTTTACTGAATTACAGGACGTCCCCTATGGCTCCAAGACATCCCAATCTGCAGACAAATGTAGAATGATGATAACCCTCCAGAAAATCCTTCAAACTAATGGTCCTTCCCCTGCAAACAAAACCCAACTGTCGGAATGGCCCCAAGCCCTCAGGATAAGCTGGATCGAACCTCCCTCTAGATGATGGTGCGCCCTTGCTGGAAACACAAGAACAGTATGACTTGCTACCTTTTGAAGCACTAGATGGAGATGGGCTGAGACTAAAATGGTGTGGAGGAGTCTTTCATCCCTGAGACCAAGCTGCGGAACAAGGTGAGTGGATATTTCACCATTGAGTTGCTCACAAGGGTTTGTATAGCAAAACCCCCAAACTGAATGCTCAAGAGCAATAGAAAATGCTAATCCAAAAACAGAATGAGTAATAGGTGCACCCCAATCTCTTACTTATACTTTTCCTTCTAATTCTCTATTGAGTTAGGTTAACTCCCAGGGTTAATCTTCTATTCTTCTGTTGAGTTATCTTTTACTCCTCTATCCTTTTCCTTTCTTAAGTCAACTTAAAAATATAACTTTTAACTTCTTGACTTTCCCCCCTTCAGTGTGAGACTATGACATAGTGGGGGTGCCCAGGCCACTGAGTCTCCTCATCACCTCTCTAAGAGGTGGGGGACATTACATCTTAAAGGTGGTATTACGGACGTCATCTTCCTTGATCTGTAACTGGTGATACCCTGATCACAAATCGATCTTGGAGAAAATCGTCGCGCCCTTCATTTGATCGAACAGATCATCAATTCTTGGCAATGGATATTGATTCTTGATTGTGGCCTTGTTCAGTTGACGATAGTCAATGTAAAGCCTCCATGATCTGTCCTTATTTTGTATGAAAATAATAGGTGCACCCCACGGTGACACACTAGGACGTATCAGACCCAGGTCCATCAACTCCTTCAGTTGCATTTTCAACTCTTGTAACTCCAGAGTCGACATCCAATAAGGTGTTCTTGCTATTGGTTCAGTCCCCGGTTTTAGGTCTATGGTAAACTCCAAATCCCTCTCTAGCGGCATCCCAGGTAACTCCTCCAGAAACACGTCCACAAATACCTTCACCACCGGAAGATGTTCTAGACCTTCCACTACTCCCTTCTCGTTTAATACAAGGATCACATAAAGCTTGCACCCCTTGCGCATGCTCTTCCGAAGTTGCAAGGATGAGATGAACCTTAGAGAAAATCCCTATTCCGACCTACAATCACAGGTCTTTGTCCCTCGTCATCAACCAAGCTCAACCGTTTCATCTTACAGTTGAGTATCATCTCATGTGATTCCAACCAATCCATACCAATCATGACATCATAAGATCCTAGGATCGTGATGTACAAGTTGGCCCTCATGACGAACTCTCCCAGGTTAAGGACACAACCCGTAATCTTTCCTCCAAGCTTATGTTTGGCTCCCAAATCCATCTTTACGAAGCTAAACTCGTCCTGTTCGTCTGCCTTTACCTTAATCATTTTTAGTGTTGCACCTGAAATGAAACTCTTGGTACCACCAGGATTATCAAAATACTAAGGGTCTGGTCAGCGACGGTACCTATCATATTGAGCATAGTCACCTGGTGCTCTGCTTGATATTTATTCACTCCTACATGAATCCGATGGGCCTTGCCCATATCTCCCATGGTAGTGGGTCCAGCCGATCTAGATGCTCTAGTCCTCTCCATCAGGCAGTCGCGCTGGTAGTGTGGCTCCCCACATGTCCAACACCCCTTCTTCAGTCCAATACTCCTGGTACCCAAAGTCGAAGATGAATTCTAACACTAAGGCCCAACTCTAACTTCTTGACCTTAAGTTTTTGGGTAACTTGGTGCAGAGAATATCGAAGCAGCTCCAAAACGGGCCTAGTACTCGGGCACCGTGCAACTACCTTGTCGCAAGGTGGCGAACCTGTTGAGCTTATGCTCAACGAATTCCTTAGAAACATACCTCTCCTGGAACCATCCCTTGAATAGTTCCCATGAAACGTCACCAACGGCCAGATTCAAAAGGGGCAGAAGCGTCTTCCGCCATAAAAGAGTGCCCCCCTTCAGTCGAAAGACCACCATGTGGATCTTCATGCTGGAGGTCGTAAATGTGAAGTGTGAAGCACACGCCTTGCTCTACAACTAAGATTTGACGAGACCACCATCCATGACACTCATGGACGCTGGAACTCATCTCTCTTGAGATCTAGGAGGATGCTATCGATACTGGCTATTGTGCATTGTGGACCCTCAGGGGGGCCCTCTAAATGCGATGTCCATGAGGAGACTTTAAGGTTTTTACTTAACACAAGGGCTAATACTCACGGTTTTACTGCAGTGGAAAGCCTGGCGATCCACAGTCACAGGGTTGAACCTGCTCTGATACCATATGTGACAACCCCATCTGTTAGAAGGACTCCTACTATGTACAACTGGTAAAAGCATCCTTAATTATTTTTTTTTGTTTGTGCAGGAAGGTAATGATGTCATTATACTTGACAACGCAACACATCGTCGAAAAAGACACCAACAATTCACGCAACAACAACAACATGATGACCAAACAAGGAAGCACATCAATCACCTGGAAGAAATGTACGACATTCAACTAACAAGAATAAAAATGATTACCCACCCGTCCTACCCTGCAATGGTTAGGACCTCCATGGCACCTAAGCAACGCTCAATCCTAGGTTCACGTTGACTTTGACCATTTAAGGTCTCAGGGCTGGCGACTGTTCAAAAAAAAAAGGAGGTGGTTACAATTCCCCGCCCCCCCCCCCCCGGCACAAGAAAAACAAGCACACTGAAGGTTTACCAACCAAGTACAAACATTAATTATAACGAACAACAATCCTCAACGGGAAGCGCAAGATAAAAACGATCTCATCAACTACCCAACCATTAATCCTGGATAATGGTCAATATCTATGATCTAAATTGATGCTAATTACAGATCATTGAACCGGTCTAAGTTTATCGTAGTTTTACAATCTGATAGCAGGTCATAAATCAATTTGCCGATTACAACCTTATGTTAGCATTGAAATCATTTAAAAATTGCAAATAAGTCAACATGTTAATTTAATTTAGCATTAAAAGTCGATCTACATTAAGGGTTTAACAATTTATAAACAATGGTACCAGGTCATAATAAATAAATAAATCCCTTCTTTAAATAAATAAATAAAAAGAAATAAATCCCTTCTTTAAATAAATAAATAAAAATACATAATCCCGTCTTTAAATAAATACATAAAGAATTCCTTCTTTAAATAATACATAAACAATTTCCTTCTTTAAATAAATACATAAACAATTTCCTTCTTTAAACAACTAAAACTTACCAATTAGGAATCATCCTTTTTCAGCTGAAGTAATAAATTCATAAACATTGCTTTTCATCTCTAAATTGAATAATAAAAAAAAACATTCCTTTTTCAACTACTTTTTTAAAATTAGTAATTGAATACAGTAATCAGTATTTGCTTAGTGGTCCAATAATAAGTGAAGACATAAATTGGTAATTGAAGACTGCTAGTTAAGATAAGGAAAGTCAACTTGCCAGGAATTTCGTGAGGAAAGGTTTAACTTGCGCAGAAGGGAATTTTAACCCATATCTTGATACCTATTACGGAAGAATAGGTTAATCCAAACTTAGCAATAATCATGACATAAATGGGGGTTGTATTCGCGTAAATCTTCTCGCTGTAACTAAAGAACATAATTAATAATATTAATTCTTATTTAAACGTTTCCCTTTTTTTGAGCACCAGAAAAACTTAACTAATAGTAGGAAGAAAAGTTTTGAGAATGGGATTCTAATGGAAGAAGGTTTTGCAATCAGAAATTGTTGCAATGCGTGAACAATTAGGTAGCGACCATGTCAGAATTTTATAATAATGAAAATAGTCAAATTTTAAGATTGCAACCTAGACAATTTGATGTATTATTTATTTGAGTATGGAGGTAACCTTGAGAAAACACTACACATTTTAAGCACACCCAAACTCTATTATTGCTAACACCCATTTAATTAATGCTGAAAGGGTCTGACATAAAATGTTTTGCAACTCTCCGCACTATTAAACTATGAAATTTGCAGCTGTAGCTTTCAACTTTTAGCTATTATGAAAGACATGGTTCTCCATCTTCCTTCGGTCGTTTTGGGCTCTTGGGAACCTGCCTTGTCATTCCCAGTTTCTCTCGACTCCCTCGTGAAAATGTTAATATCAATATATAAGGCAAATCAAATGGCTTCCATATCTGGGAAACTAAAATATTGTTTTGTGGATTCGATCAGCCTGCGTGTTGTCGAAGTGATCATATTTCAATGATAATATTCAGTAATTAATGAAGAAGCGAAGGGAAGGCGTTTGAAATTTTTAGTTGTCGTTTCTTGTAAATTGTTTCAATGTTTCAATGGTGGGAAGTACGATCGTCCTCTCCTTTCTGAATGCATTATTAAAACTGTTTTTTTTTTAAATGCTCTATGAAGTGCAGTTGTAAAGGTATACCAAAAATGTCTTGTTTCTTAGTCTCTAAATCAAAATTAAATTAAACATTAATAATCTCTCAAGCTCAGCCAATAGTTCACCACGGAATACTCCAGGAAACCTTCCAACTAGCCTAGCCAGAGCTCTCCCTTCTTGTCGTCTGCCTTCTTAACTGACCAACATTTCGTTGGGTTGAAACAGGTGTAATATTTAACATGTGTAAACATTAAGTGAGTGGTGTTATCCCTGTGTAAAACTTGAGTAAATAGTAACCATCGTGACGGTAAATATGCAAGCAAATACTGTAGAATATTTACACTCGTTGCAACTACTATCCACCATCCATAATTCACATTGGTAAAAATTGCATAAGACTACAGTTAACATCTTTACCATCACTATACCAGGAAAATTCCGAGTATGCATTCGTAAATGTCAACATTGCAAGGAATGGCTGGGAATTTGTAGTTCGAAAATCCAGGTAAGAAGTTAATCGCCGACAAGGCAGGGATGACCAATCATGCCCAGAATTTGATAAAGGCAGAAGTTCATTAAGTAAAGCATTGTCAAGGCAAAACATATAGGAAATTCATAGGCCATAAGTATATATATATATATATATATATATATATATATATATATATATATATATATAATAGAGCATAATCACCTTTAATACTATATGGCAGAGTTACTAGGCAAACCAATGTATAAAGACACAAAACCACACAGTAAATTTTCCAAGAGATGTATCAACGAGACTTAATTTGCCTGTAATGAATGGAAAAAAATGTAGACGGTTTCAATCGAAAGAAGGCGCAGGTCAACAAACTGCCAAGGAAAAGAACAGAGGTAAACGAATGAGTTCGTCCTTCGCTTCACCATCCTTGCACGAAAAAGAAGGGCGTTGAGATCCATAGGTCTGTTAACGCTAAGGTGACGACCGTAGATTAATCTCCTAGCCGACTACTCAGGCGAGGACTAGCGTGCTAGGGACGAAGGCTAAACAACCTCAAGGTCACAATCAACACACAGGGTGGTCACGACATGCTGGAAATGAAGGTCATGAGAAATCAATAAACCAATCAATCAGCTAGGCTATGAAAATTTCAGCTATCAATCTAAACATCCAATATACTTACAAAATCAATCATGCAGCTCCAATCATAAAACCTAAAACCTTCTACCATTCAACGAAGAAAGTGTATCATTGCCCGTTTGCCTGCTTCGAGTGACATCCTCCTGCTCCGTGCAACTCCTGCTTGCCGACCGTCAAGACTTCACCAGTACCTCCCAGCCAATGCTAGGGGTACTCTTCTTCCCCCTTAGCCCTCCAAGCCACAAAGTGGCCACACACACTATCGAGAGGTTTCGTCTAGCTCCCAGCTCGCCTCACAAGGCCGAGCTACCACTCCTCTTCGAGCAAGGAATCCCAACTCCCACAAGTAAATCAATCAAGTCGATAATTCTACAGCGTAACGTTACGCAACAAAATATCCCCCATCATCCTTCTCCTTCCCTCATTTTATAGAGTTTCAAACTTCCTTTCCTTCCTAAAATCTCATTTAATTAAAGTTTTAAAAATAAATTCCTAAAAATTCTTTACCGTCCAAGTGTCACCCAACCCCTTCATTTCTCCATTATTTAATTTCTTTAATTAATTAATTGTCTTAATTCCCTCACCCACCTAGAGTTACTCCTAGAATCACTCCTAGGTGTCCCCAAATTCCCTTAAAAGTTTTAAAGGCTTTCCCTATTATAAAATTGCTAATTTAGTTTAAAATTAGAAAGCTCTTAAATGTAGATTCTTTACTAAGTTGACTTCCCGCTTTTTCCCTTAAGTTCCCCTTTTTCTCTTTTTATGTTACCTCTTTTCCCTAGTTCCTATTTTTTTATTTTCCCTCTTTCCCCTTTTACGTAGAAATCAAAAAGGCAGGTGTCGAATTTAACCCCTTTTCCCTTTTATCATTAATTATATTTTAAATTATCAAAAGATAAAATAATTAATTCTCTCTTTACATTTTATAACCACAGATTTTATTTCTTATGAGTAAATTAATTTCTTACTCCCTTCATGTTACAAAATTTTATGAAGATCATATTTTTTATTTAACTGGTTTTTATTTTAATTATTATTATTTTATTTTATTTTATCTATTTTTATATATATATATTTTTTTAAAGGTAGACAAAATTTTACCCCTAGCGAAATTTTAGATTTAGAACTATATTTTGTACTGAGCGACAGTTAATTAGGGAATTTTTTTTTAAAAATTAATTAACATATTATTCGTCCTAAGGCCATTTAGGTTCATTCCTCTTATCATCAACAACGCGATGTGCCCTTCAGGATGCACTAGGTGCTCCAAGGGTGCCACTCGCATCATCTGTTCGTTTGCGCGACGTGCCCTTTAGGATGCACTACGTGCTCCAAGGGTGCCACTTGCCTCTCTCCATTTTTCTTGCATGACATTCCCTTCAGGATGTGCCACGTGCTCCAAGGGTGCCACTTGCCTCTTGACTGATTTGGTAGACATCAATAACCCCTGGAGTCAACACTCTGCCAGGTGAACTTGTGGGATATTAAGGGATTCTAAGGAATAAGCCCCCCGCCTTATTTCACTCCCCTTAGAATCATCATGAGTGACTGTCGCAGTCTACCCTCATGGCATCGTGCGTCCTCTCGAACTAGGTAGTCGTTAACCTATAGTTTGAGCCACGATGGGAGTGTTAGTAGGCTGTGGCAGGGCTATTGTCCAAAACTCTCCCTCAACATCTCTGGTATTTGTGTGTGACCCCTTTACTCCATATGTGAGTCTCGTCAACAAGTTATCGTTAGCCTGCATCATCAACAAATCATGTCAGAACATATCCACATCATATCATCTAGTGAGATGCACTAATATCATAGTAAAACAATCAAACCCAAAAGGCACACTCCTTGACTCGATCTAGAGTCCAAGGGGTCCCATCGATGCCCCTGCATCCTCAAGGTCCAAAAGCCTGCACACTCAATAAAACTGAGTCAATAGCACCTGTCTATGTCAATGTAGTAAAACAACATGTCATCACCCATAACGCCTCATAATCAAAATCAAAATTTTTAATAACATAAAATCTAGATTACTTGCGAGCAAGTGTCCTCAAAGAATAAGTTCGCTCAGTGTGCCAGAGCGGGGTGTTACACTTTGGGGCACCTCTTATTTTTCTTTGGATAAAAAGAAACAAATATTAAAGTTGTAAAGGGTCCATGAATTCCCAAATGTTTCAAAATTAGGATAGTTTCAAAGTTTTTATAAATCAATCAACAACCTAAGTAGTTAAGAGAATCGATAAGGACCCAATGTGCACATGATTTCCAATCCAGGATAAGTTTTAATTTTCTTATGTTAGAGAACGACTTAGGTAGTTAAAAATATCAAGGACCCACATGTCCATATTTCTAGTGATCTAGGTATTTTGAAGTTTGCAAGGTTTTTCTAAAACATCTAGTGAGTTAAAGTAAAGAATACTTGTAATGCACCTAACGTTGTCAACATATCACAATTGTGCACATTAAATTATTGAAAACCTTATTAACACAATCTCACTTATTTCATACAAGATAACTTAACCACGCATGAAAATTCATGATGGATACTTCAAGTAAAAGTACGCTCTTCTTCCTGTGCTCATAAGTGATCTAGGAGGATCAGAATGACTCAAGACTCCCTTAGAAATTTTCTCAAAAAGAACACCATTTTAAATCAATGAGACTAATTCATGACCCCAGTCTTCTATCCTACTTCATCATAAAATCAATCTTTAAAAAATCATTTAAACCTCCATAGGAGAGGGACAAAATACTATTTTAATATAAGTTAGGATCTCGGGGGTAGGCATTCAAATAACCCTCGGTTATCATTTTCACATTGAAAATTATAAGTTTATAAATCTAAAATCCTCTAAGTCATGTTTTCTAACACCATAAAGAAGGGACATAGATGTGAAGGTTTGAAGGCCAAGGTTCGGTTGTTTTGTGCATGCCTCCTTGAGCCACCCAACTCTTGAGAGGTTACCATTACACACCAAATTCCCAGACAAGTATGTGTTGATTTATCACACTTTAGTGTGGGACAATTGTCATAATCCCTAAACATGTTGGAGGAGAAACTTATCATACGAAGGTAAAAATACTATGTGCACATATATTATTCATTATTATTCAAAAAAAGGAAATTAATTTAGTGTGAGAATTCACCTCACATTTAGTTTTCCAGTCTCAAGGAGAAGTTGAGAGTATCATGGATGGTTGATTATTTTCTCAAACCAAAATCCTAATTTGATGTATCTTGAGAAATATTTCCTCCTTATAATCCTTGAGAGATATCTTCTCCCTAAAATCCTTGACAGATATTTTCTCCCTAAAAATCTTAGAGATCCCAATTTAGTGGATTTAGAGAGTGATCTTCTCCATGGTGGTTAATCCTCCAAATCTTATATAATGAGGGAATTCCATGGTGAGGGGGGGAAGGAATCCATTTGAGGAATCATAATTTTTATTTCAAGTCATTCATGCAAGGGTTGGATAGGATAAGCGTGGAGGAATATCTGCATCACATCATGGATGTAATCTGTTATTGTTTCTCTTAATAATAATAGCTTAGCCTATTTCCTTACTTATGTATTGTTTAAGTTTATGTATCAATGATTGTGGATTTGTTATGATATATTTTATATAAATTTTTACTATAAGTAGAAGAGAAGAATAGTTCAATTTCCTTCCAGGTATATTATGTTTGGAGCTATACTAGATCCAAGGTGGGAGCAACATGAATCAACAAGGACAAACTCTAAAAAATGTGCACCCTCTTTTCCTTTCTCTCTTCTTGTTTTCATGTGTGAATAGACATGCGTAAGGTATGTTAGTGCCCACTTTCTCTATTCCATCTTAGATGAATAAAATCTGGCTAAGGGGAGATTAACGTGGCCACAGGGTAATATTTCTCACAATAGAAATTAGAGACTCCACCGGGGAATGATGTTTTCCTCATTTTTTATCCTCTTGCTTCTTATGATTTCTTGATGAATTCTTGGTTTCTAAAGTTTTTTTTTCTTTTCACCGTCATTGAATAGCTTACAAAATCCTTGATTAACTTCCTCTTCAGTCTGGGATAATTTTCATATGTCCTGGAGCACTTTTCAGTAGTGACACTCCCCCCTACTTCCTTACAGAGCATCATTGACACTCCTTGGTAGTGTATTTGGGTGAATCACTCTTGCAATAATTCTTTGTCCCCTTAGTGATAAGAGAATCACCCTTGTTTCTCTGTTTATTTTTGGTCTCTATCTTCTCTATTTCTTGTCTTTTTGACTCAGAGTTAGACCTCAATTTCTTATTGGAATTCTTGGGACTTTGTTTATTTGAGAAGGTTTTTGATATCACTATTTTTTCTTTTGGTAACTATTTTCTTGGATAAAGTTTTGAAAAGGTCATAAACCAACAAAACCCTTATCACCATCGGGCCTCTTGGTAGACCAAAAGGCTACACCACACATAGAGTTTACAATGCAGTATCACCCGAGATGGTTTATGGGGGACTACAAGACGCATATGTCTTCATTCATGGAAAGGATTGGGGGATGTTATTTATTACTTATTCTTCTACTTAACCATGCATTCTATTCTACTATTCATCAGATCCATTCATTCATTTATTTTCATATTTAATTTAGTGTGTTGTAAATAAATCATCCATTCATCTATCTAACCATTAAAAAATAACTACAGAGTTAACAACACATTGTCACACATTGCACAAATGGTTTTACTGTGGTTTACCCTCCCTGGGCTATGCCCACAAATATATTCTTCTTCTTTATTCTTATTCATAAAAAATGGATTTGCAGACATTACATTATAGTAAATAGTACTGAGGAAAACTAGGATCGTACCAAGTTTCACAGCTTGTGACATGACCCTCATCTACTACAACCTCATCTAATCTCTAAAACTCTCAAAATAGACATTGACTAACCAAAAACTCCAAAGAAGGTTTTCCAAAATAGATTTCCACTAACTATTTAATAATCAAATATTGGATAATTATCTCCCTCTTATCCATGATTTGAGTTTAAATTTCCCTAATATACCTCATACCCCATATTTATATAACAAAAATGGGTTAGAAAACCTTACAATAGATCCCAAAACCCTAACCCTAACTAGGTTAGGTTTGTCCACTTTTGTGCCGAATTTCAACAAATCCTATCATGTGCGCTACTTTTCCTCAACCCCGCCACTAAAAAAACTCGCCTCCAAAAAAACACCAACACTAACATTAGCTTCATTGCTACCTCCAGCGCATGAAACTTCTTTGCTAATTCTGCGACTTTCTCTTTCACCTTTGCACTCTTCTCTGCTAATGTCTCCAAACCCTGCGTTGTCATGTGCTATGTTAGAAATTATTTGATTTATATGAGCGCCTTCTCCCATATTCCCTTCTATATTTGGAGCTCATCTTTCATCCCTTCTTGTTGTTTTTGAAATGGATCCAAATGAACCTACCTTGTTTTCTTACGCTCCTCCACAATCTTTATTGTTTCCTGCAAGGTCTTCAGTTCTTGCACTCCCTTCATTCTAAAGGACATGTCCATGGTTTTCTATCTTTTATTCAATTCCTGAACCTCCTCGTTCAATTTTTCCTCCCTCCTCTCCAATTGTTGGATTTTTTCATCCTCTTCTAGGATTTTCCACATATGTGGAGTCCTGTTATACAATTATGCCACTTCTTTAACCTCCTTCACTATACTCTCTCCATGCATAGTAGCCTGTTTCTCCATCTCATATCGCACCTCTGGAGGTTTTCTCAGAGTTAAAGTCTCTGTTAAATCCACTATCTCTTGCTTGTATCTCTCCATGATTTGTGGAATTTGTTGTATCCTCTTTTATGTTGTAACTTCTTGTGCCTATGTGCAGTTGGGTATACTCCTTTATACCTTTGTGAGTGTCTTCTCCAAATTTTTGGTGCGCTTATTCTCTTATTCCTTTTCCATCATTATTTGTTCACATGTTACTTGTGAAATCTCCTTCACCTCATGACCGATCACTAGGTTGGTGGCATCGACCCTAGCTGTAGATTGCACTTCCTGCATTACACTTTCTTGTAGCCCATATAAGGATTTAGTGAGTATTTTCTCCATGACCAAATACATATGCTCTGTATCCTTTACCAGTCTCTATGTTGTATTTTTATCCATATCCAACATTTCTTGTGTGACTATGAATCTATCACTTCTCACTAGGAATGTCACCATGGTCTCTTCACACTCTTTCTGCGCTGATGTTTCCTGTTCTTTTTTTGTCTGCTGCGCTATTAGATTTTGTGTTGAATTGAGTTGTAGTCTCTACAAGATGTCGTGTACTTATACTAGTTTTTCCACGATATCCTCTCTTTGTGCCTCTGTTATGTGTAACACATCATCACCTCTATCTTAGACTTTGTTTGATACCAACTCAACATTGTCCTTTGTGATAGTGATACTTAGAGGATTTATATGATACTTCATATTTTTCCTTATTTCTGCATCTTGTACTCCAGTTCTCTTGTTTGTTGGGGTTGAGGTATGTGCCCCATTTTTATTCCTTGTTTATTCCCCATCCTTTTCTTACTACAGATGATAACTAACCTTCTCTCTATCTCCTTTGACTTTTGTACTTATACTTTCTCTTTATTTCTAGGATTTTTGTTGGCTACATTGCTTTTTGAAGCTTGGTTGCGCTCTGCATCCTTCCTTATATTATTTGCTAGACTTATCTTTTTCTTGGATGTTCATAATTGTGTTGGCTCCTTGGGATTTGTTACTTTCTTTTGTGGTGTTGGAACCTTCCACCGTGCAGGCCAGTCTTGCGTGATCAAGTCCACTTCTTCATGTTTTGTACAATAACTCATTTCCAGCCACTTTTTCTTTGGGTACCTTGTGGAATGGATCCATAAATAATGTCTTGAATATTTTAAATTTGCAATCCCTTCATTCCCTTGCACCACTTCGACTAGGATCCTCCAAAAATTGGTTGTATTTTGTTGCATATCCTCAACAACACGGTGAATATCATGTTGTTAGCATGTTGGTTCTTGGGGTCCTTTTCCCACCACAAATTTTCATATCATGTTTCATAACATATACCCTTCCTGTCTCGAAAAGATGAAAATTTTGGCTCCTTCCATCCGACCAATGCGATCAAAATTAGCAACCAGGAGTAATGGAATTTTGTTCCATTATCCTGTGCATCTATACAATCAACCATAAATTGGTTTAACAGGTATGGTGCCTAGTTGAATACTACGCCCTTTGTGCACTTCACAACTATTGCTATCACTCCTACTGGGGATTATTCCTTTCTTCACTTTTTCAATAGTTTGCAGGACATCTATTTTGTAGTAAACTTTGCTTCCCGGTCATTGATATCCTTGATGATTAGTCCTCGGGTTCCCCTATTTGTCTCGAACTTTGTTTTTACTTCCTTTGCAATTTCCTTATCTATGGACTTATTATCCAAATAGTATTTTAGTTGTGACCCACTGGTATGCAACCCTATGATCTTAGCTATGAGATTCATGTCAATGGGGACCATCTTGTCCATACACAATATATCTCCACGTACCCTGGCCAATAGTTGTTTCACACATAGTCCCACAATTTATCATGCCTGAATTATAGAGACATGTGACCCACTACATGGGCTCTCAAATAGGCTTATCTAGGGGTCCTACCTCCCCCATGTCCTCTAAGTATACCTCTTGCGTGAAGTCTAGAAACTTTGTTATGTTGATTATGTCATGGTACATGTACTTTAGCTTCGACACCTTCCCTAACATGTCTTCCACTATGACTACAATGTATAGAATATGGGGTAATGTAATTTCCATTGTGTTTGTTTATTTTCTCTTTTGACCCACGACTAGGGTTTCTTTTGTGGCTTCGTCCTCAACTTCTTCTTCTTCTCTCTCCATTTCCTACTGGCCTCTGAATTCGTCTTCGAATTGTTTTTTTTGTTTGTCCTTTTCTATAGGGTTTTCATAACTAGGGTTCGTGGTGCCATTAGGGTTTTGTGTGCTTTGACCTACTTGCACTTGTTCCTCGGTTAACATTTCTTCATATATTCTGGTGGGACTGATCCATTCAGTCTCATATGTTGTTACGTCCTCCAGCTCCATAAAATTATATGGTTCTTCCATTCATTATTTCTTCTTGTCGGACTGTTTGGTTACTCGCACAAATCATATTCGAGCAAAAGCTTTCGGGGGTGCCATCTAGTTAGTCTGGCACACGATCAATTGATTCCTCCTCTTTATCACTCACCCTTTTATCGCTCTCTCAAGTTATCGGTTGATCAAGATTCACTAAGTGTTGAACTTAGGGGTTCTTTTCCATTTTTATAAACTCGGTCATTAATGTTCTTTCTTATTTTTCACTTTTTTCGCCTATTCGCGCAGCCCAATTTTCCTACATGAAGTATTTCAAATTACGTCGCATCAAGTGGTGCACAATGTCATACCTGAATTATTTATTCCTCCTAATTACTTATTTTTTGTTTTTTCTTTATTTTTATGGTTTTATCTTCCTTTTTCTTCTTTTAGCTCCTACTAATTACAATATGTACAAGTCTACTTGTTGCACTGCAACTATTGAGAGTTAGTAGGTAAAATTTCCCTATCCAGTTTTAATCGACCACCATTCACCATTTCTTTCACTTCCTTTCATGTCAAATCTTGTATTTGTACAACACCTCCATCCGTGATAGATTTTATCTAATATGACCCTAGCCAATGCATTATGAGCTTCCCTGGGTGCTGTAAATATTTACTATCATAGAGGAGAACCACATATCCTTCCTTAAACTTCTTCTTATTTATATTTTTGTGATTCCATGCTTTATCCTTTTCCTTTTGTACCTCTTTATGGAAATCTGACATGATTATGTCTTCTTCTAATTCCATTAGCTGAGCCAATATTTATTGTGCTGCGCCATTTTCTGTCATATCTGTAATTGTTGCAATGCAGAGAGTTGGCATTAAATAATATAAGGGAACTACTGCCTCCTGTCCATATACCAATATAAAGGGTTTTGTCTTGTTAATTTCTTGCAGGTAGTTCTATAACACCAAATCTTTTTCAAGGAATTCTCCAAAATCTTGTTGAAGGATTCCATTGTTCCATTTTCTTGAGGTTGGTAAGAAGTACTCTTTTGGTGGTATATATTAAACTCTTCAAGAATAGACTCAATTGTAATGTTGATGAATTGATTCCCATGATCACTCATCGATATTCTTGGACATCCAAATCTTGTCACTACATTCTCAAATAAAAATCATGTTGCAGTCTTTGTGCTGCAATCCTTTACTAGTGTTTCCTACGCACATTTGGTTAAGTATTAGGTCGTTGTACTAATATATATAGCTCGTGATATTCTTGTTGGTGGATTAATTGGACCTACAAAATCTACTACCCATTTATCGAACACTTTTAAAGTAACCTATGGTTTTAGTGGCATCTCATCCCTCCTCGATGGATTCCCAACGCTTTCAAAAACATCACACTTCTGACAGTATTACATTGAATCCTTATGAACTATTGGAAACCATAATCCTGCACACAATACTTTCTGCACGGTAACTTTTCCTTCATAGTATTTTCCTGCAATTCCTCCATGCGCTTCTGCCAAAATAATGGTTCAATCATGCTCCTTCACACACCTCCTCAAGATAATATATGCTCCAAGTTTGTATAAATAACCTACAATCAACTGATAATTTGCATCTCTGACCACCAAATTTTTCTTCTTCGTAGTAGTAAATTCTCTTGGTGCAAATCCTATACTCAAAAACTCAATAATGTTAGCAAATATTCATCTGCAATTTGTACTGAAAACAATTGGGCATATCAAAAAATTTCTTCCAAGTTACTGGGCTCTTCTCGATTTGTTATCATGGACAAGTGATCTGGTCTTGCATTCAATATTTCAGGATTTACTACAACTTCAAAGTCAAATTCCTATTAAATTAATAATATCCATCTACATATCCTTTCCCCCAACAATGGTGTATTAACTAAGTATCTCAAAGATGAATGATCTGTAAACATATTAAAGTGTTGTCCCAACAAATAATGTTTGTATTTCTGCAAAGCATACACCATTAATAATCCTTCTCTTCATGTAGTGTTGTAGTTCTTCTCTGAATATGACAAATTCTTGCTTGCAAATGCAATAGGGTGATCTATATCACCTTCTCCTAGATGGATTAATATTTCTCATGGTGCAATTGAACATGCATCTACATGCACATGAAAATATTTATCCCAATCTAGAAATACTAAGATCGATGCAGTAACCATCTTCTCCTTCAAAATATCCAGACTCTTCTGGAGTTCATCATTCCACTGGTACTTAGTATTCTTTTTTAGTAGCTTCTCCATTGGCGTAGTGATTTGTACATATCCCCTGAAGGATTTTCTATAATACCTTGTATGGCCCAATGTACTCTTCAACTAGTGCATTGAATTTGGTGGTGGTAAGTTAAATATGACAACAATCTTGGCAGGATCAACCAACAAACTTTGTTTACACACCACATGCCCTAACAAAATTCCAAAACGTTCTCTGAAAATACATTTATTGATATTTAATAACATATGACACTGTTTGAATCTATCCAACATCAACCTTAATAATTCAACATGATCTTTTATCAAAGTGAACACTGTCCAATCATCAAAAACAATATTACCAACTTAACGAGAACTTTGTCGAGTTGTCATTTTTTCAAGGGTCCCATTTTTTACGATGTTTTGAAAAAGGGTGCTACCGGTAGCACACCTTTTCATTTGAGGTATTTTTTTGATATTTTAAATCTTCTTATCTATAACGGATCTACATTTTGTTTCTAAAAGGATTTATTTTTGAACTTTTTTCAAATTTTCCTAAATCATTTTTTTTAATGTTTGTTTTTTTTACTAATGTTTTGTTTTATTATTTTTAGTGATACTAAATATTATAAAAAAGTTATATATGATTTATGATTTTGAAATTAAGATTTTTCATACAATTATGTCTCATTATTTAATTCATGGTGCCATGGTTTTTAAATAGAGTGTAAAATTTTATTTTGAACACACCCTTTTATTTATTTTTCAATACATAACAAATAATTGTAGCTAAATAACACTAGTTTTAAATATTTAGCAAAAAAATATACATTTCAAAGAAATTTATAACAAAAAACCTATACATGTTGGAATCTCTCCACTATAAATAACATGTCGAATAAAGCGTTTTCATGGACAAAATTGAAACAATAATGGAAAAAATTAATAAAAAGTAACATTTTTTTTATATTTTTATAGATTTACAGTAAAAACCTCACAATATTTAATGTCATTTTCTATATCATATTAAATCACATAAAAGAAAAGTAAAAATAAAATAATAAAACATATTCATCATAAAACAACAATAGATGGATATTTATTCTTATTTTAAAATCTGAAAGTCAAAACATTACAATTATAAATCATAAAAAAATTGCAAAATTTAGAAGGGAATCGTAAAACTAATCGACAATGTCATATATCCCAAATTCACCATTATCAACAGACACATCATCATTTTCTTGGACATCATTTTGTGCTTCCATTGGATAATTTGGCTCATTTGGCTCATGTTGCTCTTCCATTGAGTTATTGATATCCACATGTTCTCGAAAGTGATATTTTCCAAGTATACCATGTAATGGTGCTTGATGTTCCTGTGATATTTTTGGTCATTAAAATATCTTTTCCTCAAGCCAATTTCTTGCATTTCATCTGGAAGATCTCGAGTAGCATTAATTCTTTGTTGAATAAAATCACATTGCATTGCATCACATTCAATGGCTACACAATTACTTCCTTTTTGTAAGAAGCATGGTAATGGTGTACCTAATCACCAAATATAAAATAAGTAATTAAAGTAAATAATGTAATACAACATAAATTAAAAATAATAAAGAGTGAAGTAACATTTCATAAATGTTATATCATAAATCTTACCTGAACCTGAGAACAAATCTAAAATCCAATCTCTTTCATTTGAAAATGTATCTATAAGATATTTAATTAGTGCTTGTGGCATTTGATAAGTGTTAACAATCTATCCTTTGAAATATTTATCCTCATATGTTGTCTTTCTAGCCACAACATTGTAAACCAAAAAATTGTTAAGCTTCTTTCCATCCTTTACATTGAAAAGAATAGAATCATAAGTATCATCTTTTGTCGAGCTTGCAACATGTATACTTTCAGTATCACGTGTAAATGGTTCACTATTGGAGATATAAATATTAGGTTTTTTCATGTAACATAAATAATTACAAATTCAATTAACTTGTGAATTAATAAAAAAGATTTCTAAGCTTAATCGCTAAACATACAATTTCAATATCTTACCAATAAATTTGCATTCTTGTCTTTTCTTTTCCATTGAAACTTGATTGTACTAATCCTTGTTGTGTGTCTGAATGAAAAACCAGAAATTTCCATAATGTTGATGTTGTGACCTCCACAAATCCCATAACCACTTTAATGAAATCTTGGTAAGTATAAGGGTCAATATCATATTCAACATTTTGGATATTATAACCATGAAGGATATCTGTAATAACTAGGGAGTATTCATTTATAGGAGAAATATTTGCAAGTTTTTCACAATCCCTTAATATCACTTTATATTGAATAGTGTCAAGCCCATTCCAAATGTAGTGATCAAGGGTGTCATCAAGCTCAACATTTTGAAGACGTCGCCTTCTTTCTCTTTCAAACTTATATTTTTGAATATAAATTTTGAAGGTTTTAGGTACTCCAACTATATATTTCTTTGACATCTTTAATGAAACAAACAAACATATAATATATATCTATAACTAATAAAATACAAATAAAATAGCCTACAAATAAATACAAAAAATGTAATAAATCAACATACCTTTTTGAATGCAACAAAAAATTGACTCATTGTTGTTTAAGAGATTGCATATGGATAATTGAGTGTAACATCCTCCCAAATCTACTCGTTCAACATATTAACCAGTTCCTCTTGTATTCTCATATAAATCTTGTGACTAAATAATAAAAAAATTAATGTTAGAATAATATATAGAATAAAATACATTCGTAATTTTTATAGAAACAATTAATTTTTAAATCATAACATAAGTAAGAAATAACTCAAAGGACTTAGTTTTTAAATTCATCACACATTTGCTCCATTGATAATTCACTTGACCTACATGTGATAGTATAGATATGATAAGTTTCTCATCCTTCACTCCTTGCATCGTTATCCAAAGTATTATAGCTATATCATGTGTCAGTTTTTTTATTTCAGGACATGTCTTAGTTGTGCTACCCACTAAGGGTTTAGAATTCCTAACCTTATGATTTTTTATACCAATATTTTCCCATAGGTTGAAGATATCATCTACCAAATCCCATATTTGTCTAGTTTTATATCCCAATTGGAAATAGTTATCCACAACTTTGAATGCATCACTTCCTTTTCGATTTTTACTTTTACACTTTCCTCATCAATAGGGAAACCTATTTCCATACAACATTCATTCCTAAACTTTGCATCAACGTTTGATCTATCCCCACCACATATTACAGAAAAATCATTATGGATAAATCTTACTCTCTTAATGAAATTCATGCACATCGTCTACTCATTATATGTGTTATGATCCCATTCCAATAACTTTGCTTCTCCATTTGTTAAACCAACATAAATTACACATATGATTGTCTCAAAGAGAGGGTTATTAGGATACTCTTGTATCAATTCTCTTATTGACTCTACAGAATGATTTCCTCCAATCGCATAATATTTATACTCAAAACATTTTGACCTATCAAATGCATCATTGGTAGGAATTTCCATTGGGTCAAAATAACTAAGTAGTCAACCACATGTGCATATGGATTGTGCCTAATCAGTTCTTTCAAATTTTGGATATGCAACTGATTTGGTTTTCTAATTTTGTACTTTTATTGGCCTTCTCTGGGTTTATATTGTTTC
>JZKD02S2063766.1:281857-311403 GCA_000966675.3 Picea glauca
TCCAAGTGAGGATTTTGCAGGTACTAATGAGGATAATGGAAAATTCCCTCTCTGTGAGGATTATCAATGTACTAGAGAGGATGATGAAGATTTTCCTCCAAGTGAGGATTTTGAAGGTACTAATGAGGAGGATAAAAATTTTCCTCCTAGTGAGGATTTGCAAAGCAGGAATAAGGATAATGGAGATGTTCTTTCGAGTGATGATTTTGAAGGTACAAATCAGGAGGAAGACGATATTCCTCCAAGTGAGAATTTTGAAGGGACTGATGAACATGATGAATATTTTCCTCCAAGTGAAGATTTTGAAGGGACTAATGAGGATGATGAATATTTTCCTCCAAGTGAGGATTTTGACGGGACTGATGAGGATGGTGAATATTTTCCTCCAAGTGAGGATTTTCAAGGGACTAATGAGAGTGGTGAAAATTTTCCTCCAAGTGAGGATTTTGAAGGTACTGACATGGATGGTGAAATTATTGTTTTAACGGGAGAAATCAAAGGTTCCAATGAATATGATGAAGAGTTTCCTCCAAGTGATGATTTGCAAGGTAGTAATGAAAATGTTTAAGATTTTCCTCTAGGTCAACATTTTGAGGGTAGTAATGAGGCTGATCTAGAATGTTCCTCAAGTGGGGATTTCAAAAGTACTGAAGATGATTATGTCAATGGTGGACACTTTCTTGCAGGTGATTGTGTTGTTGTTGATGATATTAATATTTCTCTTCTCAATGATACTATCAATGAATATGAAAATGGACATAGGAATGGATATCATGTTCTAAATCATTCAAGTGCAACAAATCAAGGTGATCAACAATATCTTGTTTGGTATCCTCACAATGCCATGTATTATTATAGTGAGAATGGTATTCCTCCTAGTGATGATGTTGAAATAGTGGAGAGATTGTAAAGAAATATTGTGTCCAGCACAAGGACTATACATTTTTATATCAATCAAAATAATTCTAGTTATACAAGGTCTAGGAAATAATTTATCACTAAATCATTTTCCATTGATGATTTGATTTCTAGTGATTGTTATCAAAAGAATTGTTTAAAAATTATAGACTACTTGTATGCCTTGTAGAAAAGGAAGAATTATTTGTGAATGAATAAGATCATGCAAAATTAATATTTAGGGGGGTGCATGATATCTACAAAGACATGATATGATTATTGCATTGGTAATCTTTTACTTTGTAGAAAGGATTTCAAAAAATTGCACTCAATTGGTAATCTTCGTTTATCAAGGATCCAAACAATATTGGAAAAAGATCCTACATTTTCTTCAAAGGTACATCATGAACGAGAGATTGGCCCATTAACAAACACCACATTTTCATGGATCCAATAAGTTTTTTCCAAACATGGGGAGTCTATGCCAGATAGAGAGACAATACATATTCCAGATAATTTCTCAAGGAATGAAATCTACAAGTTATACAAAGAATATGTTGAACATGTTGAAGGAAATCATAATTTTATTTCATATGCATATTTTAGAAGGGTATGGAAGAGACAATTCAAAAATCTATATATTCGTAAGAAGTCAAGGATGGGGATTTGCAGTATATGTTCTTATGTAAAAGCAAGAAGAGATAAATATGAACGGGTAGAAAGAGGTATGTTTTCACAATTTTTTTAATTTTTTTTTTAATTCGATAGTTATCAACTATGAAAACATATTATTGATATTTTCATTTTGTGTCATGTCCAGATTGTATAGTCAAAGCACTGCAAGAACACATCAATCAATAATCAGGTGAAAGGAAAAGGTTGTACAAACATATAAAGAAGTGTTATTATGCTTCAAATAAATATATGGGTATGATAATAGATGGCATGGACCAAAAAAAAAAATCACTCTTGCCACATTTTGTCTGTACACCAAAACAATTACAGGAAGATTGTTTCATTCAACTTCACTTGGTTGGTTGTATGGTTTTTAATGGAACAATGTGTCCAAGGGTTTAATTCATAGCTCCAAGTATTTATAATGATGCGAATTTGACCATCACCATAATGCATCATGTGATCATTCCATGGTTTGGTAATCTTCCTCAAGTTCTATATCTGCAGTTGGACAACACTAGTCATGAAAACAAAAATCAAATTGTGTTTGGATATCTCAACATGCTTATTCAATTGGGAATATTTCAAAAGGATAAAGTTGGTTTCCTTCTTGTTTGACACATGCATGATCATATTGATCAAATGTTCAGTCATTTTTCAGTAACATTGAAGAGGAAAAATGTTGGAAGCCTACCATCATTAATTGAATGTATTAATAAATCATAGATTCCAAAGCCTATTTTTCACATATTCGAAGAAACTGTTGACATGTGAAGATTTTTCTAGGGATCACATGGTGAAGAAAAATGTATTGAGAAACTTAATGACATTAGCTTCCAACATCAAGTTTTCTTGAAAAACGTTTATGGGAAAACACTTATATGGGGAAAGAAGTATTCAACTATTGTAGAATGGGGGCCTTCATCAGGTTTGGAATTTTTTAAGTTCATTCTCAATCGTCCAATATTTGCATCAAATTTAATGTTATTACAATCAGTTGCTAAAATCCGCAATGCATGAAAGCGTAACAAAGATGTAGATTATTTTGAATGCTTGGAGGCAATAAAAAATCCCATTAAAGATATATATGAGTAATTTGATGCTCCTAATTCTATTTGGTGGGAGTCTTTTTTCTATGATCAAAGTGATATAATTTCAAACTCAACAAATGAAGATACATTTTTGAAGACTCCATTTATTTTTCCACAAAATACGTCAAATGAATCTGAAGAAAGAAACATTGTTGAACAACAGGAATCTCAAGATTCTATAGAGTTTTTACAGGTAGAGGAAAGAGAAATGTATATTGGTTCTAGAAGATCATGTTCACAATGTGAATCCATGGAATATCTTTACAGGGTTTCAACACAATATATTAAGGAGGGTTGCATGATTGCAGTCTTAGGGACTAAACACCCACATGGTTATCCATTCTGGACTGCAAAGGTTATAATGATCGATAAAGAAAATGAAGTTGTTATAGCAGTTGAAGTGTGTTGGTATGAAACAAGTACACACCCATTCAATGGTGTGCACAAGAAATAGATGGTGCTTGAGAAACAAAAGAGAAGAAATAAAAAAAGAAAGGGTCAAAATATAACTTGTCATAGCACTGACCTCTTAACATTAGAGGATATTGACATACTTGTCTATGACTTCAATTTGACAAAGAGAGAAACTCTTTTCTCTCTGACCATAGATATTATCAAGAGGTTTCTCCCACAAGAAATAAGTGCAATATGGGATTTTGCTGAACTTAGTCATAGATAAAAGAGGCTTTTGACATCTGAAATGTTGGGCATACATGTAGACTCAGATGATGCACTCATTGATAATAAATAAGAATATGGATCATCTACATCTTCCTCCAGTCATTGATCTCAAGACAATCTAGATTATGATGGTGTGTCAAAATCCATGGATGAATTTGATTAAGTGTATGGAACATTTTATGTATTTTTTTATAAATATGATGTTTGTATGGTAATCAGATATGAGTGTTCTCAATTACATATTATATTACTTGAAGTTATGAATCATTTCTATGTTTTACGAATTATATGTTTTTATTATGGAAAATATATAACAAAATTTCTTAGCTCTTATGTTTTGAATATGGAAAATGTAACGAAATAATTTATGTTTTGTCAAATGTAATTTGTATAGACTTGTTTATTTAAAAACAAAATGAAGCTATGTTGAATGTTGACATATGAAATAGTGATATTTTCATGCCATTATGTATTATGTGGTAGTTGGAGTGATAAACTAATCTTAAAAAAGTAAATATTTAAGTATTGATTTGACGATTTGGTTTATAACAGTGACAATGTTTTACACCACTTTCAAAAATGTGTTAACTTTTAGGTTTTGGGTGCAATGGTACTTTCCACACTAGGATAAGGTTTCAAATGAGGTATAATTTTAACATTTAGAAAAAAAACATGTTTCTGTTGATAGAACCATTCTTTGATTTAGGTGTTGATTTTAAGGTTTTTCTGAGCAACTATATGCATGTTTTAGACCATGCTTGAAAAAATGTTGTAATTTTAACCTAAAAAAAAGGGTTCTACCAGTAGCACCACTTTTTGATTTGAGGGTTGAGTTTGTGGTTTTTTATGGAAAAATATGGGTTTTAAGGCATAGATTTATCATTTAGAGGTCATATTTCTCGTTATGTTGGTAATATTAGTCCAAGTAAACCTCCAAACAATTACAAATAAATTCCTTGAAAGATGCTATTACTACTCTTGAAAAAATGGTTGTTGCATTCTTCAATCTAAATGGAATAAATGTGTATTGAAATGAGCCCCACTCTATAGAAAAAGGTTTATTGTGTCTATCTTCTGGCACAATCCTTATCTTATGATAACGTGAAAACACATATGTAAACGAATAAGATTCTTGACCCCCTACATTATCCAAAACATTGTCTGTAAAAGGGGTAGGAAAAGGATCATCTAGTCAAGCATCATTCAATTTTCCTAAATCTACACAAATCCTTATCCCTCATTGCTTCTTTTCTTGCACCAACATGGGACTAATCCATTCTAACTCTTCTACAGTTTCTATAACAACAACTTCTAGCATCTTGTCAATTTATGTCTTCAGCTTCTCTTTGTATACTGGATTCAATTTGTACAACCTCTTTCTGATGGGTCTTTCTTCTGGATTCAATGGAATCTTCATCTCTCCTAGATATCCTACCAGTCCCTTCATATATGAGAATGTTGTTGGGAATAAGTCACTATATTCGTACAGTAATTATGTGATCCTTTGTACTATCTGATGATCCCAATAATGTTTAATACTAGCCATATTTCAGTTTTCTGCAGTGCCAATATTTATCATCTTGATATTTAATGGTGCATCATAATCTTATAAGTCTAGCTTGGGACCTTCTACTTCCCTTTCACCTTCCACTTATGGAATCCAAATGTTACCTGAATGATCTTTTGTTGGTTCTTCTTCTTCTTCTACATGATAACAGTGTAGAAATTGTTTAAATGTCTGGCTAGCCTGCATCTGAGATGCTGAAATTATTTCAAACTCTGGTTCTTCAAATATCCTATATTTTACCATTTTCAACATTGTATCCATCTCTAGACTGTCATGTTCAAAAGAAAATGTAACTACAAAGTTATGTTGTATTTCTTCCCAGTTGGGAGTTCCTCTGCATTGTTCCTTTTCTGTGTACCAATTCTTTGGAATTCCTTCTAGTGTGTAACATACCCCATATTCCACAAAAAACAAATTATCGGGGAAAACTAAAGTCTGTTATTCATAACAAAATTGTTCATGACACGTGAGAATATTCCCTTATACATTTGTTCAATGTTTGTGCGCATATGATTTTTTTCTCTGTAAAACTATCCATCCTAAAGGTCTGTAGGATATTTAAAGTTCCACAAAAACTTGCTCTTATTATGCATTGAATTATGTCATAGCATTTGTCATTAGATTAGTTCATATCCTAATTCACTATGAAACCCATGCTACTATAATTTGGGCCATACATGTGATTGCATTATTAAAATAGTAACTATGACTGTAATCATCCATAACACATACCCATGATATCCCTAATTGACTAGTGTCAACACTATATTATAAAAGAAAATAGGAAAGTGAAGGAGTATAAGGAAACAAGGTTATAACCCTAGCAGTCCAAAGTACATAACAATTAAATTCATGCTAGGGTTAGATTACCATATCCAAACCAAACCACTTTTATATAGTGTAATGATCTATAACATAGGGTATACGATGTACACACTCTCTCATAGTTAAATCTTTGCGCATAAGTTAACACTAAACCTTGATTTTTTATTAAACATAATCCACATAGAATTTAATTGGCCCATGAGTGTATTTGAGGTTGGTTCCATATCAGGTCTAAACCTAGGCCATTATAGCTATATGAATTTACCACCCAAGAGGTCCATTAATGGCGCTAGACCTACCATTACTCTCCAAACTTGACACTACAGGAGACTGCCCATTGTGGGCTCCCCACTTCAATTGGTTTCACAAGGCAAGGTATGGGTAGCGTACCCATTGTTATTGTCCACTCCTGAGGGGCTCTAATTTCCATTATGCCCTTCATAGTTGTTTCTTGGGTCTCCTTTGCATTTTGTTACTTCGCTGGCTTAATTCCCCACGACCCAGTAGTATTGTGTTTGGTTCTATGGAGGATGGTAGCAAAGGAACTCTGAAAGGGATCTATTTCTCTTACTCCTTTTTTTTTATCGACGTTAGTTGATTTTTTTAGTTTCATAATTGAAATATTTTTCTCTTTGGTCATTTTTTCTTTGCTAATATTCTTTTATTTTCTGTCATATTTTACCACTCAGATGAGCTTGTGTCACGATATGTCTTTATTTTTCATTTTTCTTCCTTTCGTATTCTTTTAGTATGTATTTAATTGTCTACTCTATAAAACCTTCCTTCATTCCTCTTTTAATTTCATCTTTATGGCCTCTTTCTTTGTTCCATCTTTCCTCTTATATTATTAACCTTGTATTCATTGTGATATAATCTTTAGTTGTTATTTCAATTTGTATTTGGCCTCTTGTTCTTGATTCTAACATCATTGTTTCTTCTTTGTTAATTATATCAACATATCCTTAGACCATGTTTTATATTTATTTACCTAATGATAATGTCTATGTTCTCTTACCTATCCCCGGGTTTTATGCCCTTTCTCACTAATCCATCTCACTCATTTTTCCTTCAAAAATTTAACTGGGACAATCCTATTTCTTTCCATGATGTTATTTTCAATATATTCTCATCAGAACTCTTGCGTTTTTTCAGTTATCTATGATTTTAGTGGGAGTATTGTTATCGGATTAATCGGTAAATGTAGACATAAATAGATCTCCCTAGATCCCACAGGAAACTAGAAAAAAAATAATAGAATGCACACTATGCCTTAAAATTCATCATCATATGAGCTAGTTTAATGAGTTAGAAGAGACATACCTTTTAAACGATGCTTGTCCTCACTAGTGTCATATCTGTAGCTCCTTAATTGAGTTTTTACAATAGTGATCTTGTCCAAGAATCATAAACCAACAAACAAGAGGAACAAAGATCTATATATTCTAATGAAGTCTATGTATATGATCAATGAATTATATAATAGAAGACGGGATGCTTAAATAGAGAAGAATTTCATTACTATATTAAGTGAATAGAAAGTGGAGAATACAACCCATGCCTTGATGTTGCAAGGTCCCCTTTCGATGCATCTTTTCTTCAACACACACACACACCTTTTCTCCAATTCCTTGAATGAAGAAGATACACAATATAACTTGAAGAACTAAAGAAAATCTCTCAAGCATAATCTGAAGTAGAAATATCCATAAAAATCTTAGCCTATTCAACCTTATCCTTTTCCATGAGATATCCCTCTTTATATAGTGTGAAATAGATATGGATGAGAAGTCTAGGATTATCCCACCAAATCAGAGAAGCGAGTATGATCCAAACCAATTGTAGGCCACCTCACCTTCTAGAACATTCGTGAAATTTGAATTTTTTTAAGCTTTAAGAATCATTGAACCCTATGCAAGAGCAACATGCAACAACATTTAAGTTTGGGTATAGTGCAGAGTATGACGATTAGGCATCGTAACAACCCATGCATATAACGGGGTGTGATGACCTTCCTTCATATGGTTTTTTGGAAGAGGAAAGCAAATCAATTTTCCCATGGAGAGAGTCTCTTTTAATGTTTTTAGGGAACATGAACACATGTTTTCAAGTGATCACTGAGGTGACCAAAATAATGTGTAACAAAATCCACCCCAAATTATGAAGCTAGAACGCATGACAGATGAAATACTTTTTAAAATGTGTGTGTTGAAAACAAGGACCGCATCGATCATGAACCTGCAAACAAACAAGCATTTTCATAATATCATACTAATTATGAGGTAGGAATTCCCATGCTCATACTACAAGTGACTCTAATCATAAGTTTCAAGTGATTCATGGCCACTAAACATACACTATGGATCCATGTCATCATGATTCAGCATAGCCACCAGGAATACATTGTGGATCTATGCTCTAAAAGAACTCAAATTCATACATAGACATGAGACATACAAAGTTGATATATGTGTCAATAAAAATTATGAATGCTTCGTTGCAACCTGGATCAAAATGATAAGATCCAGGGTCTTCATTTCCATCATCTCTAAGTATGAATCTAGCCATGCGATTACAAGTGTTGAAGTTGAACATTGTAGAAACTACTTGATTATCGGTCATTAATGAAAACCATTAAAAAGTGAGAGGTAAATCACCATTTATGTAAATGACTCCCAAGGTACCCCAATAAAATCCTAATACTATGAATAATTGAGTTAAAGTCGAACACTCTATGGAATATCCCATTTAGAGGCCAATGATGTGAACCCATTGTTGAAAGAGAAGAAACCTTCCATTGCGGCATGCATGCTCTAAAGTACTCAATTATTTCTAATTCTTGTTCTCATATAATGTGTTGAAGTCAACAGGAAAAGACTCATTAGAGGAGGGATTTTATGTCTCCCCCATCCATTGATCCGTCAGATCTTTTAATGACTATGGTTGAGTTTTAATTTTGCATGCGTTAATTAACCATTTGAGAAACTTAGTGAAAGAATGAGGAAAGAAGAGGAATTATGACAACCATATAAACATATGCAGATCTAAAATAAAATAATAGACAGCAAACCATAACACGCAGATTGATAACAAAGTTCGGCACAACTTTGCCTACGTCTCTTGGCTTTTGTCTCTATGGGGGAGGCTTCTTTATTTCTGTTCAAAAGCCCAAAAGTACATTGCTGCAGTGCCAATTGGATAAAAAACTGATCTGGTAATGTTTTTCTAGATCTCAAGAACCCTGCAAAGAAAACGACACGCAAAATGGACGTCCGGAGCTCCCAGAAATGGCTCGACAGCGTCTGCTCCTCAATATCTTCCCTATATAAAAATGGTTTTGGCTTGGCTTCCCTTCAGCATAACTCTGCTCTAACTGACCTTGACTGTCCTCCATGGCCTCAAACAGGCCTGGTTTATATATATTTGAAGTTGGTTGTTCATCTCCAACTTGCTCCCAAAATTTGGGCTCCAAAAATGCCTAATATCTCCCAAAAATGGAGAAAATCAACTAGTAACAGGCATATAATCTTTTAAAAATAAAAAACTATACAAAAAAAATCCATTTTTGTTTAAATTTGGGGATAATACCCCAAGGCCTGGGCGCGTGCCCCCTTTTCGTGGTCATATGGGCCATCCATGTTGCCACGCGCCCATGCGTTGGCCCTCTCTCTCTGTTGGCTCCTGGTCATGGCACGTAGGCATAAGGCCACAGGCTAGTAGTTGTAACCCCCCCCGCACTCTCGTCGGATCAGCTCTGGGTCATGTGACCTACCCGGGGACCAAGGGATAAGTTCCATCTGTTCACTCCCACACTCATGGTAAACCGTGGTCATGTCGGGTATTAGCGTCGAGGTTGAAACCATGGGCTGGGCCTAAGCCCCAACCCTTTCCCCTGCCGACGAGCGCTTAAACCAAATTCAAATATAAACTTTGACACTTATATAAAAAGAACCACCCATGGGTCAGGCGGTTAGCCCAGTCCTTCCAGTCCGTTTCCCAGTGAATAGGTCATGGGTTCGACCCCGACCGAGCCATATAAATTTTACCAAAATTGCCAGCCAACCACAGGGTTCCACGTGGCAGCCCATCACTGGGCCACGTGGCACATCAACCACCAATCAAAACTTGCCAAATTTCGATCGTTGTATGGTCCACGTCATCTGCCACCTGTCAACCTGTACGTCTTCCCTGTCAGCCTGCCACGTCAGCTGCTGACGTCATCCCGTGTCATGTGTCACCCTTACAGTGGTGACATGTGTCACCCTCGAATTGGTCCAGTTGTCTGCCCGTACACCATATCATCCTGCCATGTGTCACCTCTTGGAACTGCCACATCACCTATACGGACCGTATGACCTGTACAGTCAGCATGCCACATGGCACTATATGGACTATACAGACTGTACAGTCATCTCTTTTTTTTACTTGTTTGCCTTTTCAGACAGAACGCGATATCTTGCTCATACAGAGCCCGTTTGACAAAGTAAATATATCATCAGAATCAGGAAGACAAGACGGACGCAATGGAGTTAGTTTCGTCGCATTTAGAGCATTTCCATTTTTGAGCATTTTTAAGCCTTGTCAGGCCTCTGGATCTGATTCTGGATCACACCTCCCCACAAAAAGACCTTTTGGTCCCCAAAAGGTTACTGACCAGTCAACGAGCTCGGGATAGGCCACCTGGATTTTCCGCTGTCTCTGATCTCTGTCCTGTGCACCTGTCTCATCAAGATCAACTGTAACACAATCATGACAACTGATAGTATATTGTTAGCCATTTGAACCCTATTACATCTTACTGAAGCCACTATCATCCATGTAGAAAACATTACTAATGACAGTATCAAAAAGATGACTACAAATGAGCTGATATACTTGAGATATCTGCACGACATGAGCTTATCTTGAAGCAACTTATGATTGATTTTCCATTCAACAATCATGTTTTGTTCTTGCTTAAGAATAATTACTTCATTTGAAACAATTATTGGTTTGTTGCTTGCTTGCACTGCCTTCTTTAATTGTTCCATTGTTTGAAGTGTTGTATTTGCTTTAACATGATGAGCATGAACCACATAATCCTGACCTGCTTTAGTGAATTGATATTGATTCTTTGTCCTGTAGAAGATTGCCTTACGATGATATAAGTATGGACTACCTAAGACCATTATACATTCTCTTAACGACACTACATCACATGTTTCTTTTTCCACATACTTAGATGAAATTGAAAATTTGATTGTGCACTGTTTTGTTATGTGCATTTGATGATGATTGCTTATCCATTTAAGTGTGTAAGTCTTATGATGTAGTTGTGTTTTTAATTCCAAATGCTTAACCAATTCTTCTGAGATTAGATTAGATTGAGATCCATTGTCGATTAATGTGTCTACCTTAGTGTGTCACATGATTACCCTTATATGAAACAACTTGCTTCTACAATCAATGTCTTCACGACATTTACCTGTCATACCAACCAATGAAATCTTTGATTCATCACCTGAAACCGATCCCAAGTCTGTGGGTTTTGATGTCGTTGCCACTGTTTGCATTCCCTTCTTTTCCTTGAACCACTTTGGCCTCTTCTCGGGATGCAACTGCCAACATATGTCCTCATCATGTCCCTCTTTCTTGCAATGATTGCAAGAGGGCGTTCCTTCTTTCCTCGTCACTGCATTTTCATTCTTTCCATGCCTTTTCCTCTTGTCGTCTTTTCTTGAAGACGATGATTCCCCTCACACACTTGCTTTCCCTGCTTCAATATACATTGCTTGAACAGAAACCTCATCAAGGTTAGTGGGTCCAAACATGAAAACAGTGTTTCTAATATGTGCAGGTAAACCTCCTATATACTTCATAAGAGTTTCTTGTGTTTTCAAAGGGATGTCTAACATTAATGCCATTTTTCGAAATCCATGGGTGTATTCTTGAACTGTTTCTCCTTTTCTTAGTTTAAAAGATTGCCATTCAATTATTGCTTTTTCTTTATAACCCAAAGGATAGGATTGTTTCCTAAGTGAAGAAATGAAACTCTTCCATGATGGAAATACATTACCCACATGTTGTGTTCCTTTTTGCAGCTTTCTTTGCCACCAGATAAGAGTTGTACCTGCAAGTCTCAAAGATGCCAACTTAATTTGTGTGGCCTCATCCTTGATATGTTGCACACTGCAGTATACCTCCATCTGTCTGATCCAATTATCAAGTTTTTCTACATTTACTTGACCATCATATATGGGCAACTCAAATTTAACATCAAGTTTTAACAATGGCATTTCATTCTTATTCTTATGAACATTTTTCTTTCCGTTAGATTTAGAACTTGAACTTGAAGAAGAAGGAGAAGAAGGAGGTGTTGATGGAGGTGAAGGAGGAATATGAGGATGGTCCTCTTCCTCTTCACTTTTTCCCTTTGAAGATTCACCCAAAACTGGTCTCTTCCGTTCCATGTAATCTTCGTACAAAACTCTCACCATCTCCGACATAGCAAGGAATGTTTTCCGGAATTCTTTCTCATCTTGAGAAATCCCTTCTTCTGATGCCATCTTCTTGCTGTGAGAAGCTCAATTTCTCAATCCAATTAATGGATTCTCTGCAACAATCTCTCCTTCACCATGCTGTAGCTTTTCCATGGTTAACATGCAAAACTCAAATCCAAACGTCAACTAGCTCTGATACCACTTGATCCGTCGGATGTTTTAATGACTATGATTGAGTTTTAATTTTGCATGCGTTAATTAACCATTTGAGAAACTTAGTGAAAGAATGAGGAAAGAAGAGGAATTATGACATCCATATACACATATGCAGATCCGAAATGAAATAATAGACAGCAAACCATAACACGCAGATTGATAATGGAGTTCAGCACAACTTTGCCTACGTCTCCGGGCCTTTGTCTCTGTGGGGGAGGATTCTTTATTTCTATTCAAAAGATCAAAGGTATATCACTGCAGTGAAAATTGGCTACAAGAATGATCTAGTCATGTTCGTCCAGATCTCAATAACCCTGCAAAGAAAACGACATGCAAAACAGACATCCGGAGCTCCAAGAAATGGCCCGACAGCGTCTGCTCCTCAATATCTTCCCTGCATAAAAATGGCTTTGGCTTGGCTTCCCTTGAACATAACTCTACTCTGACTGGCCCTGATTGTCCTCCCTAGCCTCAAATAGGCCTGGTTTATATAGATTTGAAGTTGGTTGTTCATCTCCAACTTGCTCCCAAAATTTGGGCTCCAAAAATGCCCAATATCTCCCAAAAATGGAGAAAATCAACTAGTAACAGGCATATAATCTTTTAAAAATCAAAAACTATACAAAAAAAATCCATTTTTGTTTAAATTTGGGGATAATCCCCCAAGGCCTGGGTGCGCGCCCCCTTTTCGTAGTCATATGGGCCATCCATGTGGCCACGCGCCCATGCGCTAGCCCTCTCTCTCTGTTGGCTCCTGGTCGTGGCACGTAGGCATAAGGCCACGGGCTAGTAGTTGTAACCCCCCTGCGCTCTCATAGGATCAACTCCGGGTCATGTGACCTGCCCAGGGACCAAGGGCTAGGTTCCATCCATTTACTCCCACGCTCGTGGTAAACCATGGTCATGTCGGGTATTAGCGCCGAGGTTGAAACCATGGGTCGGGGCTAAGCCCCGACCCTTTCCCCCACCGATGAGCACTTAAACCAAATTCAAATATAAAATCCGCCACTTATATAACAAGAAACACCCATGGGACAGGCGGTTAGCCTGGTCCTTCCAGTCCGTTTCCTAGTGAATAGGTCGCGGGTTCGACCCTGGCCGAGCCATATAAATTTTACCAAAATCGCCAGCCAACCAGAGGGTGCCACGTGGCAGCCCATGATTGGGCCATGTGGCACATCAACCGCCAATCAAAACTTGCCAAATGTCAATCATTTTATGGTCCACATCATCTGCCACCTGTCAACCTATACGTCTGCCCTGTCAGCCTGCCATGTCAGTTGCTGATGTCATCCAGTGCCACGTGTCACCCTTACAGTGGTGACACGTGTCACCCCCGGATTGGTCCAGCTGTTTGCCCGTACACCATATCATCCTGCCACATGTCACCTCTTGGAACTACCATGTCACCTATATGGACCATACGGCCTATATAGTCAGCATGCCACGTTTCACTGTACGGACTGTACGGACTGTACAATCATCTCTTTTTTTTGCATGTTTGCCTTTTCAGATAGAACACGATATATTGCTCATACGGAGCCCGTTTGACAAAGTAAATATACTTCCAGAATCAGGAAGACGAGACGGACGCAATGGCATTGGTTTCGTCACATTCCGAGAATTTTCATTTTTGAGCATTTTTAAGCCCTGTCAGGCCTCTAGATCCGATTCCGGATCATCCATGACACGAAATATATAACATATTTGAGGTATATAAGAGTATGAAGTGATTCAAAACTAACATAGGGAAGGTGGACATGGTAGAAAAATTATAACTGCAGACAACCAACTCGATAGAAGGCTCGTTTAGGTTGGACTTCTCTTGAACATGTGAACGAAACGACAATGGTGTTGGCAGCATGGAATCAAGGAGGACCCAACTTATGAACTTGTAGACGGTCCAATGAGAGACAAATGGATTTCCCAACCTGGATACAATGATGAAGGGGGGTGTCATGTTCAAGAGAGACTATTACTTCCACTAACACAAACACAGAGACACATTTCTTTCCCAATTCCCCCCCACCATTTCTAGCGAGTACCTCTTTATTTTTACGCATGATTGAGGAGGATAACATATGCTTGTTGATGTAAGCTCATCCTTTGGACCAGTCCCTTAGAGTATGTTTAACGAACCCTAAGAAGGAGTGGTTTGATCCCATAAGATTATTTCGATGTTTTTTTAATCAGTCCAAGGAAAGAAAGCTCAGGGGTTTTTCAATTTTAGATAGTCTCAAAAACACTTAAAGAGAACTCCATCAGGTCCTTTTTCATAAATTAATCTGACGAGACCGAAAAAGTGATAACCTACTGCTGATAAGATGTTTTCTTCAAATACTTTTACGATCATGAAAAGAACAACGACTCTCATCCATATTTTCATGTTTAGAGAGCATGAAAAGAGATTAAAGGATACTCTATAAGTTTCGTTTTTTGTGTCACCATTACGAGTTTGAAAAAACGACAAAATACTACTCAATTACATTCTCATGGTTTCATGAGCATGAGAAATAATTAAGACTTTTCTCGAAGTTTTTCTTGAAAAACCCTAAAAGGATCTGTACATGCGACAAATATATAAAAATAAACCAAAAAGTGGACCCTTGTTCCAATGTCTCACCTCTAGAATTCTTCAATCTACGAAAATCAACCACTTGTAAATTTGTTAGGACTTTAGGGTTTAGGATAAAGCATAAAAATAATATAATACACAAATGAAAAATGATAAAATTCAATAAAATAGGTAACAACCCACATTTTACCATTTCATTTGTAACTTTGCCCAAATATTGCTCTAAATCCTTTTTTCACCTTGATTTTCAATTGTTAATTATGGAGTGCAAGCCGGATCATTTTGTGAACCATCTCCGCTAAAGAGGTAACCTCCTTCTTGTTCATATTTTCATGGATTCAAAATTGATTTTCATTGGTTAAATTTATGTTTTGGGTTGATTTTTTAGGGGTTACCCATGCATTGAGGTCATCACAGGTGCCCTATATCGTGACCTGAGACAATCTAGGATCATCGCAGATGACCCTATAAGTAGGGTGCGACAACATCGCACTGTGCGAATGCACATGCCTGCGACGACTGCAACCCAAAATTTTAAAAGAAGAACCCAACAAGGGAAAACCCCCAGGAAAGGAAATTATGTTTCTAATCTATTTTTATGGTTCCTTGGTGAATATGTTGGAATGGCGCGAGCGAGAGAAAAAAGAATAATATTACTGCATTGGGAATGACTCGTGAATATTTATGGCCCTTTACCAGTGTGGGTTACTAAAATTCTTCAAGATTCGGGGCATGAGAGACCAACTGAGAGTACTGGAGTACTTGGTTCACATGTGGGATGTGAACGAGAAGGAATTTAATGTGGGCACCAATAAACTCACTATATATATTGAGGATATGTAATTCCTGATAGGACTATCTCACCGTGGTTCACGGGTGACACTTCTAGGTAGCAGAGGAGGAGGTGAGCCTATGAACTAGTACATCAATCATCATTGTGTGTCGGGTACTGAGAAACATAGCAGTAAGGTCGCTCTCATGGATGTTCGAGATTTTCCTTTGTGTACTATCCTCTATAACATTACTCACATGGCAGGAAGTGCAACTCCCCACATGGATTTTTACATCCATTTTCAATATGCATTGGAGTGTATGGAGCCCAGATTCTTCAACTGGTGCGAAGGGGTCCTAAAAAGCATGAAGAAACAACTTACCAAGTGAAAAAGTGGTGGGATGAAACAATTTGGATATGGTTCTATATTGGTATCTTTCTTCCTCGAGAGGGTCCCTATCCTACACTTGAAATTGGAGTGGGGTATACCCACTCAAAAAGATCCAAGGATGAAGAGGTGGGTAGATCTCATGGCCCGACATGGAGGCGGTCACATATTCAGGTATAACAATGTCTTCTTCGAATGGTTGAGGACTCAAATGCTCATGGTCAATGATTATTCATAATTCGGGTTAGATTTACATGGATATCCGAGCCTAGATATTCCCAAAGGTTCCCAGTGGGGGGACATAGTTAAGAAGGATTTTTTGTTTATATAATGTTTTTGTTGTTTTTAATGATATATAAAATGTTTTTTCTGTTATTTCTCTAATGACTAATTGAATTCTCTTCGATAATGAAGATCTGCGACTTTATAATCCTCCAGGTTCATCCCCTATCCAGAGGCAAGGGGAGAGAGGATCCGTAGTAGGAGTAGTTGCTATAGATCTATGATGCAAGGTAAGTAGTCGAAAGGTGGAACCAAAAATGAAAAATCACACAAGAGTATGATACACTAAAAGTACACAACACTCATGCAAAAATGACTTAAGAATAGTACTTCTTCAAGTAAATCCCATTTTTGGGTTCACTCAAATGAATTCCATCATAATACACCAACTCATAATACCCTTTCTCCAACACTCATTTCACAATATAAGGACCCTGCCACATGGGCTCAAATTTACCGACCCCTAGTAAATCACGATCTTTCTTGTAAAGAAGAACTAGATCACCTTCAGAAAAAACACGTGGCTTGACATTCTTGTCATATTGGGCTTTAACACTCTTTTTCTGAGTTTCAATAACTAAGGCGGAATCACGACGAGTTTCATCTAGCTGCATCAAATACAAAATATGTTCCTCTTCAGCAGAGGTGTTAGGGAGAAGTTCGACGACTAGTTTCAAAGATGGCATTTCACATTCAATCAACATAATTACTTTGATACCATGTACTAAATGGAAAGGTGTGAATCCCGTGGCAGACTGAATGGATGTTCGATAGGCCCATAATGCCGAGAACAACATCATGTGCCAATTTGACTAATGAATTCCTACCATCTGTCGAAGCATAGTAGTGATAACTTTGTTAATTGCTTCAACCTGGCCATTGGCCTGTCGATAATAGAGGGTTGAGTTTTCATGGCGAAGACCCAACTTCTTAGTAAGTTCAGAAATCATGAAATTATGAAAATGACTACCGTGATCAGTAACGATGGCTTGAGGGAGACCAAATATATTGATGATATGATTTAATATGAAAAACGCTACAATTTTGCTTGTATTATCAAATGTAGAGATCACCTCGGCCCATTTAGTGAAATAATCCACAACTACAATAATGTATCCATGCCCCTCGGCTAAGTGAGGGTTACATGTCATGAAGTCAATGCCCCATTTAGTGAACGGACCAACGAAAACTACAGGGTGAAGAGGAGCAGGGTGAGATCGGATCTTACTGTTGTAGGTATGACAAGCATGGCATTTCTGGATGGAAGTAATGCAATATTTAAACAATGAAAACCATAAATAACGAGCTCGTAATATATTTTGTGAAGTGGCATACCCAAACATATGACCACCAAAGGCTTTGGAGTGATAGTCATTCAAATCTTTCTCAGCTTCATTGTAGGTCAGACATCGTCGAAATATGGAATAAATACCACAGCGATAAAGGGTATCACCAAGGATAATCTATTAATGGGATTGATACCGTATATGATGACGATCTGTACTAGAAAGATCAGGCCGAAAAGTTTGGTTCTGGAGATAAATGATAATATATCCATACCATATGTCATCAGAATTGATCAAAAAGAGGGATTCATCAGGTAAGTAATATTGTGCCATAGGTTTTGTCTTAGTAGAGGGAAGGTCACACATCAATTCAGCAAAAAACAAAGACTTCTTTGACTTGGCATGTTCAAACTCCAAATCAAACTCCTGGAGAATAACTATCCATTTAGAGTACTTACCCCCTAGAAATTTTCAAGTAAGGATATGTTGCATGGGGTTTTAATCAGAAATGACTGTGGTTCTGCATAATAAGATGTAGTGATGAAAACATTGAACATATTGAATGGTTGCCAAGACCCATTTGTCCACATGCAAATATTTTTTTTTGGTAGTCATGAGACTCCGACCCAAATAGTATATAACATGTTCATCATGTGAATCATCCTCTTGGACTAAAACCATAGAAATGGTAGAGTTTGAAGCAACTAAGTATAGGAAATAATCTCGGCTATAGTTAGGTGGAAACAATAGTGGGGTATGGGTTAAGGCTAGTTTCAAAGACTGAAAGGATTTTTTTGCAGTATCGTCCCATACAAAATCACAACCTTTCTTGATAAGCCGAGTAAATCCTTTCATTAATTCAGTGTAGTTGGGGATGAATCGACATAAAACATTTTCCTTCCCTTGCAAACTTTGGAGTTGGTATATCGTGGAAGGAGGAAGTAGACTAAGAATAGCCTCAACCTTCAGGGGGTCTACCTTAATCCCATGTATAGACACAATAAAACAAAGAAGTTATCTGGATTCCACACAAAAAAAAATATTTATGTGGATTCAAATGTATGCTATAATAATGACATCATAGGAAAATGTCTTGTAAATGTGCCAGGTGATCTTGATGATGCATGGAATGCACCGATAGATTTTTTAGACAGGGTTATACAATGTGCTTAATGTCATGAAAATCATAAGACATAGCGCACTAAAAAGTCACACCAGCTTTCTTTAGACCAAAAGGTAGTTTTTGGTACGCAAAGGTTCCCCAAGGGAAAATAAAAGAAGTCTTGTGTTGATACTCTAGTAAAATATTGATTTGATTATAGCCGGAGAAGCCATCCATCAAGGAGAAGATTTCACTCTTGACACAGTCATCAATGATCTAGTCAACGAGAGGGGTTGGATAATTTTCCTTGGGACAATATTTGTTTATATCCATATAATTGACACAAAAAGGGATCGTGCCTTGTTTCTTTTTTACCAAAACAAGATTAGATACCCAATCAGTCAAAGACACAGGATAAACAAAGCCATCTTTAAAAAAAAAATTAACTTCAAGTTTAATAGCAAGATCTTTACATGGGTGTACTGGGTGAAGTCTCATTCAAACAAGTTTAGATTTTGGGTAGGTCTTAATCGCATGCACAACAATATCAAGATCAATACCTGGCATTTCTTCATAACTCCAGGCAAAAACGTCACAAAATTATTGAAAAAGGGATTTATAAGTGTGGACCTCATCAGTAGAACATGAGGCACTGATATGAACATTTTCTACGACTCCGAGCTTAATCGATATGTCAAGAGGAATAGTAGGTGCAATGTTACTCAAGTTCCCTTCATACAAAACATCGTGTGTTGAGTCAGGAACAAAATAAATAACAACAATGGTAGACAAAGTCGAAATCTGTTGGTAACTCTGTATGGTCTCATGTTCTAGGAAAGAGAATAGAACAATGATTCCCATCATCTCATGGATTATATTCCATATAAATGACCGACATGGTCATCTCATTAGTAGGAAAGATCACGTGGAACGGATCAGGAGATGTATCACAGAGAGAAGGAGGAGAAGGAGTTCTTAATTGAATAGCTTGGTATGTTAATTCCACCAGACTTAAAGGAATTCTTTCATCGTAATGGAGATAACCACCAAAGTTAGGTACTATCCATGGGTCATAAGACTCAGGGGTTTCATGAAGAGAGGTGGAGATCATGTTAATCGAAGAGACAAAATGAGGAGGAATATTGGGTGGTGGAATAGGAAATGTATCCATCAAGGTTGAATCTTTTAAAAGACCCATCCCAACATTCTCATAAGCAGGAGGTGTTTTTGAGATAAAAGGAACATTGCTAGTATGGGAATCAGAATTAATGAAGGTCATTTAATCGACAATAGTGAACTTTCCTTGGTGCGGGAAACATAACAAATGGAAAAGAGTAGACACAACTGCATGCATGGAATCAATCCAACTACGACCAAGTAGAAGGTTGTAATGAAGAGGTGCATGAAAGATCTCAACCTCGACATTAACCTATTTACCTTCTAACATAATATAAAGTGAAGGAATAACATTGTAAGGTTTAAATCTTGTACCATTTAAGGCCTTAAGAGTATTGTGTGAATCGGTAAGGGCAGGTGTTATGAGGAAAATTTCTCTATGGTTAGAGTAAACCACAACAGATGGAAATGACTACAGAAATCAAATTTCTTCTCAAGTATTCTATAAAAACAAATATTCTAGCAAGACAAGATAAAAGGAATACCTCGTCCAGACGTTCGATGAAGTCCACCGTTGAGCACTTGAACCAAAGCAATACATCTGCAACTAGTCCTCAACAACCAAGAAAAGAAAGCATACGATGATATTATATAATGTTAGCACATTCAATATCATAATCCATTAATAAACAAGACAAATATTTCCATGGAATCATAATTCAATATATTTTCAAGATATCAATTGGATGGGAAAAGAGTATTTCTATTAATATATGATCAACATAAGTGAAAATGTTATATAATTCTGTGTCGGCACGGTTCGAAACCGAGAAACTAAGTTCCTTCTAGTTGGGCATCCACCACTTCAATCCTCCACCAAAGGAAAGATCATAAGAGAGAAACAATGAGGTTATCAATGAATAAGGGAAGATATTGGGGGATGAACACTATGTTCAGACTTAAAGGACAAAGGGATTTAGACTCAATATGAACTAAATAATTCCTCCAGAGTAACTTTGCTCGAAAAGTTGAATTATTTATCCTTTTCCATAGCTCAGAATTGGCCTCTTTATAGCCTTCAAAATGGAACTGAAGGGTTGAGTCGAAACATTTATAGTATATGGAAGGTCAAGGATTAGATATCTCCTATCATAGCATGGAAACCTAACATTTAATTTTCATTTTCTAGCACAAATATCGATGTACGCGGGTTGTAGTGGAACAACCTGTGTATACGCATGTTGTATAATATGCAAGATGTGTACATGTGGAAAACTATTTACTTTTGTCTTTGGATTTTATCAACAGGGAAGATAAGTCTGCATAGGGAAATGGAATAAGGCCCTATGTGCAAGATTGCATAGGGTGAGGAAAATATTGTTGTAATAGATGACCCCTAATGTTTGAGGTCATAGGAGTATCTCCAATGGAAAAAATACATTATAAACAACCCATAAGTGGAGTGGTAGAGAACCAGCTAGAAGAACTAGCTACTCATTACATTCTGCACTGACTTTGCATACATGGCTGCCAATAAAATTACATTGTATATCCATCAAACAAGTGTCTGTGGACATGAATAGGAAAATATAAATGTGGTTCCATGCCAATAGTTTTCATAGTCATGAACAAGGCCTAGTAGGACCAGTCTCAAAACCAATCTGAAGATATCTAAATACAATGGAGTATAATCTGATCTCCCATGATCACTGAAGTCATATAGGTACTGGTCCAATGCAAAGGAAGCAACAGATCAGGAAATTTGTGGCCACATAGTGATGTCTTCAAGTCTTCTACAAAATCCGCCAAGGGTTCAAGTCTACATCATGTGAATAAAGGAGTTGAGGTCGAGCACAATGAGACATCGTTTGATTACTGGTCATTGATGTATACCGTTAAAAAATGCAAGACAACCAACCAATAATGAAAGTAGGTATCAATGCACTAAGTTCATTGTTACAAGTGAGAATAAAGGAGTCGGTGTCGAACACCTGAAGAATCCATCATGTTAGCTCCCAAAATGAACCTATCCCTATGGTCGCATTTTGTGGTGGATAGCATGGCTATTGGTAGTTTTCTCAAATTTAGTTTTGAGTTTTTCTAGCTGCAAGACTTAGGTTTTGATTTTTGTCTTAGAAATAAGACGACCCATAAAGGTCTTCCCTTTAAAATTTTCATAGAATACTTTCAACAACTAACGCATGTTTTAAGGATGATGGTTAGTTGGTGAAAGTGGCTATTTTCAACAGTTAAGGAGCATTTTTCACAGGTTGTGCGCTGGTGAAAGAGACAGTTTTCAACAGCCGAGGAGCACTTCTCATGGGC
Organism: Picea glauca; assembly: GCA_000966675.3. NCBI lineage: Eukaryota > Viridiplantae > Streptophyta > Pinopsida > Pinales > Pinaceae > Picea > Picea glauca. The sequence goes on from JZKD02S2063766.1 coordinate 304,132, forward strand.
CATTAACAGAAAAAAAACATTGGCTCTCCATCAACTAGGTTGTGTGATGCTTGCAAGAAAAGAGTATGATGAAGCTGAAAGGTTATTTGATGCAGCTGTAAAGGAAGGCCCTTAACCACCGAAATCTTTTCCCATGTTCAAATTTAAAATTCTCATGCTCTCGCATGCATCAAATGTTCATGTTTATTCAAAAGGGCTGAGTTGTGATTTCATTTAAAGGCTATTCACTTGAATTCTGCATGGAAAGGATGCATGGAGGGTTTTGTTTATCCAGCGCAGCATCACAAGGTGTCAAGACCAATGTTCAAGCATTTGATGAGGAGGATGTGGAGAATGATTGGGGTAGAGCTGTATTACCAGCTACATTTTATCAAATTCCCTTCTGAAGTTTGTTAATGCTCCACCGATCTGGCAGGGCTTTGACTGTGCATTGCATCAGTAGCATCTATCATATTTTATCAACCTCAGCGCAGTAGTAGTTACTATGAGTCAACAAAGAGATAATACAGAACAAACATGACATAGAGCACGGGTTTTCAGCTGAGAACGGTTGGAGCTTTAAGTCTCTATGTTGTTTCCTCTGTTTCGATAGTCATATGCAATAAGGTGCTCATCACCAGTCTCGGATCTCAGTTTGACACAACATTCACCAGCTGGCATCTTCTAGTCACATTTTGTTCTCATGCCAAGTGTCCTTTCAAGGAATGGAGCTCACAGTTTTCCGTCCCTCTTTCTACAGAACCAGTCATCAAGGGTGTGCTATCATGGAATCAAGAGACCTTGAATCTCTTCTGCATTTCTACAAAGAGATTACAGAGCTTAATTATGATTGCAGAACTGACACCTCCCAGGCAAGGTATCCACCACATGGTCAACGAACTATTGTTATTAAGGAAGGAGTATAGTGGGAGAGGCTAAGAGCACCTCCAGTACACATGCCTACCCATAATATTCACCCATATCATCGTTTGAATGATCTATGTTCTGGAGATCATGTCGAAATTGAGGGGAGAAGGAACAAAGAATTCCCATATCGATGGTGGTATGGTGTTGTGGGCCATTCAAATTATTGTGACAGAGATAGTCGCCACTGCCAATGTCATTTAGATGATACTGTGATTCTAGAGTTAAATCAATATACACCTGAATCACGATGGAGGCGTGCAACAATTAATAGAAAGGATCACCATGAAGAAGGACTTGCAACCATTCAGAAGATAGGCCTTGCTTCAGATTTTGTTTGGTCAGATAAGCCTTTGAAAGTCTTTGGTTCAATTTCATTTGAAGATCCAACAAACATACCGGCATTTGATGTTCAGGTTGTCAATGTTTTACCTGCTAATGGTAGAAGATCGCCTGATTTTTCTCCTTCAGAGTCTCCAAAAATCCCAACAACGATCCTAACATTAGTGCAAAAGTCTCATCTTTTGTCTTTTCTTGAGAATGTTCCTCCTTCATGAAATGTGAATCCTCAGAACACTGGAAATGAATTAGCTCCTAATGAAAGATGTGAGGCTAATGAGAGTGCACTTGACTCAGGAAGTGGGAAAATGATCTCAACAACTAAGTTATGGCATTTGATTCAAAATTCTCTGAATGAGGTAAAACATGATGAGATTCTAAAGGTTGAAGGACTTTTAGATATTCTCAGAATACAGTGGTCTATAAATACTAGAACCACTGACCACCATAATGTCTCCCAAATTCAGACATGAATTTGACAGATTCTGGAGATAATATAGAGGATGACTTTGTCATTGAAGGTGAAAATGATGATGGAAAAGATGCATTTTCAATTATGATTGGTAGCTGTAACGAGTCAGCAGCAGTGGTCATAAAAGAAATGGCTGCTGGTAGTAATGACACAATATTAGTTGTCCTTGCAGAGTATGTTGTAGCTATTTCTAGATTAATGTCTAACCAGTGCTGGAATAAATCAGAACAGGCTCCAGAAAATCATTTTGAAGTACCTAGCAGGGGATGATCTGCTCTCAACTTTCGGGCATCACCATTTGATGGATTTGAACCTAATGACTGTGATGACATCCATGTGTCTTCTTGTGGTCATGCTGTCTACCATGAATTCCTTGAATGCTATTTATCATCCCTATAGCAGAGATATAACAACAAGATTATCTTTGCAAGGGTACACATTGTTGATCCAGATCAGGGTGAATTTCTATGCCCTGTTTGTCATCGTCTTGCAGATTCATTTTTTCCAATACTTCCTCATGAGCCAGCTGCAGATATATATATAGAAACCATGCTATTCCAGCCAAGCACCATATGTTGTCTTTGGAGGAATCTCTATTGGTTTAGGGGAAAGATACATATAGTGTTTTAAGTCATGCTTATGCACAGCTCATTGAGGTGTATCACATCTGTCGAAGACTTGAAGGAGATCAAAGATTGCTGAAGATTTATTTGATAAGGGTTTGATCATCAAATCAAGACTTGATCTTTGACATTATATTAGTTTGATTTGGTTCTATTTTTAATATATCAGATCCAATTTTCTAGGATCTAAAAACTGTTTGTAAAGGCTATAAAGCCAGGGACATTTGATGAATAAAGGGATTCAGTTTTGGATACAGAAATACTATATTGTAATCAGGCTTATTGATGCTAATACTAAATCACAGGTTTATTTCTCTTTTGATGTCAGTTTTCCACCTTCTTTCTGTACTTTTATTTGGGTTGTCAATCCTTGAATGGCTTTCATCTCATTGTTTGGCTCATAACTGAATAAATAGTTTCTTCATTGCTTATTAGACACTACATTGTGTACTGGTTTATGAGCAATTTGTTCTTAGCCCACTTAAAGTTATCCACTGATTATCAATCCATGAGAGCACTGGTTCATTTTTTTACCATATTGACTGACTGAATACCATGTTTGAATTGAGTTATCCCATTGATCCATTTTTACTTGAAGTTACCAAGCACCTTTGGTCTACAACCACAAAGGGTTTCTTGGAGTGATAACAAATTGGCACCATTGCCAGGGAGATGAGATTGAAGCTCAACTTCCTTGGGACACGACATAGATCCAGCTTTGATGATAGACAAAGCCTGGACATTCACTTGGTTGTAATTTTCTATCTGGAGACTCCACGTTCAAAGAATCCACTGGGGAGGATCCTGTTGATAAAAGATGAAGAGGCCGAAGTCAATATCTAGGTATCAGTTCATTATTTTGCTTCATGAACTTTTATTTTTATTCATCATCTCTTTCATGCTTTTCCCTGCGCGTGTAAAGAGAATTATTTTCTGCTTTGTATATTCAGAAAATCATCATCCTTCTTGTATATATCCATCTTTAGAAGAGGAAATCTTGTAGCCCCACATTGTGGATGTAGATTCGGTAGCTTTACCTAAGCCCATTCACAAATATTATCATTGTATTTCTTTTCCTTCAGAATCTAATCAGCCATGTGACCTTGAAAAGATAGAAATTGTTTCAGACCCTGTCCAGATCTCAGCCCCTCTGGCCATAATTTCTGAACCTGATCAACAACTTACCATCTCTCATGATCAAACCACAGCTTTTCAAGATAAGATCTGGATGAAGATTTTCAAACCTTTACATCTACCCCATCTTCTTCATCCTTATTTTGATGACTATTATGAATATTTCCCTTTGTTTTCTAGCGAGAATCAAGCTTCAGCCGAGAGACACGTGGAATCCTTTTTGTATTTTGTTCATCATTTTTCAATTGCACATAAAGATGTGATCATGAGAATGTTTTTGAAATATTTGATCAAAGATGTTGCTACATGGTTTAAGGGTCTAAGAGATGATTCAATTGGCTCTTGGATTGAGTTCTCTAATGCTTTCCTGAAGTATTGGGGCGAATACAAATCTCTAGATTCTTACCTCGCTGATTTCTATGCTTTGAAATGAAAGTAGGATGAAGCCTTTCCTGTTTTCAATAGAAGGTTTTACCGTGTTTATCATGACATGCCTTCAGAGGTCCGACCTACAGAAACATTTTCCATGATATATTATATTATGGGTCTTCATTCAGATCTTGTCCTTCTTCTGCTAGAACGAAACTCTCCATCCTTAACCCGGTTATTTTAAGATGCTCAAGAAGTAGAGGAGAACATTTGTGCTTCTCGAAGGATCCGAGGTCGAGATTTCTTTGAAAATCTACAAGAACATGAGCAAGAAGAATGTCATTATACCTCAGATTTTGAGCAGGAGAATAACGAGGTTGGAACAGTTTTAGAACAACAACGAGTATGTAATCTCTTTTTAGATTCGGATCTGAATTTTTCAATAGTTTCAGAGTACTCCAGAGACAGGTATGAATATGAAGTTTATGATCAATTTACAAATCAGAATAAATCTATGATAACCAATGATTGCATTGAAAACTGCATGTTCCTAGTTGATCATAATCCTTGTCATTTAAACATTTCTCTATCATCATCCACTGAGGACTGTTCTGAAGAAAACAGTAAGTTTGAAGAAGATTTGGATCAACAGCCTGAGGGTGAGTATATTTTAGATTCAGAATCAGATTTTTCAGTATGTGCAGAGTATTCCAGAGACAGGTATGAGTTTCAATTTCATGACCAGTTTTCAAATCAAGAAGAGCCTATGGTAACTGATAATTATATAAGCAACTACATGTTTTCAGTTGATCCAAATTCATATGATGTAAAACCTGTTCTATCATCATATTTTGTACATTTGTTTGAAGAGGAAGTTACAATCATTGATGATCAATCACTGATCTCAAAAGGACAAGAAGATGATCAGTCCTCTTATAGAGAAACAATCATGGCTGAGAAAGAGGTTACCATGGACATGCATCTTTTTCCCGAGGAGCAACATGTTTCTTATTTTCTTTTCAAGGATCCAGTAGCAGTTTTCATGGATCTATACTTTTCAAAGAACCTAAAAATTTCAGATTTCCCTAGCTTGCCAGTGTTTCTAGGTAAGTATGATTTCCTGAAAAGCTCCTTGTCACTATGGTTGCATGTTCAAAAATATTTGCTAATCAGTAATAAATACAAGAGTTCTTCAGTTTTCAAATTTCTTGGATGGTTACTATGGAAATCAGCATTCACTTAACAAATGGCAGAGCTGGTTAGTGTAGGGGTAGGTAGAGGAATAAGCTCGCCATACGAGCAAATGAGATCTTTTTCAGTTGTTGATTTCATAAATAAGTAGGACAGGTCACAGGCAGGTTATAGGCAAGCTAAAGTCAGACTACAGGTTTGATGAAGAACAGTTGCACAGACCAGATGACTCCATGCCCAATGCTAAAGGCTACTAAAACTACTAGGTTCTTGGTCACCTCATAGGGAGATGCCCATCCCAGTTGGAGCCAAATGTTAGCTCCCAAAATGAACCCATCCCTATGGTTGCATTTTTTGGTGGATAACATGGCTATTGGTAGTTTTTTCAAATTTAGTTTTGAGTTTTTCTAGCTGCAAGACTTAGGTTTTGATTTTTGTCTTAGAAATAAGATGACCCATAAAGGTCTTCCCTTTAAAATTTTGATAGAATGCTTTCAACAGATAATGCATGTTTTAAGGATGATGGTTAGCTGGTGAAAGTGGCTATTTTCAACAGCTAAGGAGCATTTCTCACGGGTTGTGCGCTGGTGAAAGAGACAGTTTTCAACAGCCGAGGAACACTTCTCATGGGCCATTAACAGACAAAAAACATTGTCTCTCCATCAACTAGGTTGTGTGATTCTTGCAAGAAAAGAGTATGATGAAGCTGAAAGGTTATTTGATGTAGTTGTTGTTCACGTTCAAATGGTCACCAGGTGAGCAAATAGAGAGCGTTTGCATACCCCGTTGGGTCTAGCAGGGAAGAACAGCTGTGGAGCATAGGGTTAAAGGAGACAAAACAAACTACAATCTAGTATCAACTGAAAACAAATAAAACTGTGAAAAGAAACAACAAACATCAAACACAAAACACAGGTGTCACCAATGGTTTCAGGCTGGTGTATTGATGAAACCGGAGCACGCTGAAGGAAGATACCAGAGGTTCGTTCTCCCCCCAACAAAAGGCTCTTTGGGGCCCTCACACAGTTTGCTTTCCTTACAAATGAGAAGAACTGAGAATAGCAGTGAAAGAACTCTCGGTGATGTAGCCGATGGGTTGTTGTTAAAGGATGATCCCTTAACCATCTGAACAACATAATAGTGCTTAGAATTCCTTGCCAAAATAGTGTATCCTCACAGCTTTTTATAGCAGCTCCTCGGGCGGTCACGTAACCTTCTCAAAGTGTGAACAAGGACCCTTTTAGGGTTTCTTTAGGTCATTAACTCGCCGAATTTGCGGATCCGGATCTGATTTGAGGGTCAAATCAAATTGGGAGCTGGTCCGTAAGTGGTTGGGAGGCCGGCCTATTCAATTAATACACCGTTTTAGAAGATGCGTGGGTTTTTGTGTTGACTGTCGCGTGTCAAGCGCGCATGCGCGAATAATACGTTTTTGTCCTGCGCATGCATGTGCGCACCAAACTGTTGTAAAGCGCCCTTCAATTTTTGTTTACTTTGTATAATTTTTTGGCCCTTCTGGAGTGCTGTGAAATTACTTCAGTGCCATGAATGACTTCATTGTTGTTTTGATGATGCAGAGTTCTTGTCGCCATGTGCAGACGAAATTTCAGTGATAACAGATGCCCCTTGATGGATGAGGTTAGGAGCATACGTATAGCCGAAATCCATCAATGTTTCTTCTACTAAAAAAGTTGTTGTAAGGGAAAGCAATAGTGGGACCATTCGGAGCGATCCGTTGGAGAAAAAAGGAATCGGTATCTCGACCTTCTGAGAGACGTGCAGGAAAAATATACAATTGTGTACAAACAAGGCGGGCATGCCCCATGCTCGTGTGATGTAACTCTGAAAAAAGATGACGGAAGTGTTGGTGTAGACAACTGCAGCACCCTCGGGGGCAGTAATGATAAAGGCAGAAGACAATTCTGCAATGGAACATACTCTGAATAACAGGCAATGATCGTTGTAATAAGTAGCGACGATGATGTGGGCATTGATGGCCCTACCAAGTTCAGAGGTCTTCGACAAATGACAAAAAAATAACTGCAATAGTCGCAAAGTAAGACCCACCATAAAATGAGAGAGTGTTGGCGTCGAATGTTATGGGGGCCAACGACAGCAGGGAGCAATGGTGTTTCACCCTGTGCCTTTCGAGATCTCTCATTAATAGAGAATGAGAATCAATATATTGTCGCCCTTCTGGAAAAGTGTGTTGATGTCAACAAAAGGGGGACGCGACTCCCA
>JZKD02S2063766.1:323088-338467 GCA_000966675.3 Picea glauca
AGAAACAACAAACATCAAACAAAAAACACAGGTGTCACCAATGGTTTCAGGCTGGTGTATTGATGAAACCGGAGCACGCTGAAGGAAGAGACCAGAGGTTCCTTCTCCCCCCAACAAAAGGCTCTTTGGGGCCCTCACAGAGTTTGCTTTCCTTACAAATGAGAATAACTGAGCATAGCAGTGAAATAACTCTCGGTGATGCAGCCGATGGGTTGTTGTTAAAGGATGAGCCCTTAACCATATGAACAACATAACAGTGCTTAGAATTCCTTGCCAAAACAGTGTATCCTCACGGCTTTTTATAGCAGCTCCTCGGGCGGTCACGTAACCTTCTCAAAGTGTGAACAGGGACCCTTTTAGGGTTTCTTTAGGTCATTAACTCGCCGACTTTGGGGATCCGGCTCTGATTTGAGGGTCAAATCAAATTGGGAGTCGGTCTGTAAGCGGTTGGGAGGCCCACCTATTCAATTAATGCACCATTTTAGCAGATGCACGGGTTTTTGTGTTGACAACCGTGCGTCGAGCACGCATGCACGAATAATACGTTTTTGTTCTGCGCATGCGCGCGCACCAAACTTCTGTAAAGCGCCCTTCAATTTTTCGTTACTTTGTATAGTTTTTTGGCCCTTCTGGAGTGCTGTGAAATTAAGTCAGTGCCATGAATGACTTCATTGTTGTTTTGATGATGCATAGTTCTTGACGCCATGTGCAGATGAAATTTCAGTGATAATAGCTGTAAAGGAAGGCCCTTAACCATCGAAATCTTTTCCCATGTTCAAATTTAAAATTCTCATGCTCTCGCACGTGCCAAATGTTCATGTTTATTCAAAAGGGCTGAGCTGTGATTTCATTTAAAGGCTATTCGCTTGAATTCTGCAGGGAAAGAAAGCGTGGAGGGTTTTGTTTATCCAGCGCAACATCACAGGGTGTCAAGACCAATGTTCAAGAATTTGATGAGGAGGACGTGGAGAATGATTGGGGTAGAGCTGTATTACCAGCTACATTTTATCAAATTCCCTTCTGAGGTTCGTTAATGCTCCACCGATCCGGCGGTGTTTTGACTGTGCATTTCATCAGTAGCTTCTATCGGATTTTGACAACCTCGGCACAGTAGTAGTTACTATGAGTCAAAAAAGCGATAATATAGAACAAACATGACCGAGAGCACGGGTTTTCAGCTGAGAATGGTTGGAGCTTTAATTCTCTAGGTTGTTTCCTCTGTTTCAATAGTCATATGCAACAAGGTGCTCATCACCAGTCTCAGATCTCACTTCGCCACAACATTCACCAGCTGGCATCTTCTAGTCACATTTTGTTCTCATGCCAAGTGTCCTTTTAAGGAATGGAGTTCACAGTTTTCCATCCCTCTTTCTACAAAACCAGTCATCAAGGGTGCTCTATAATGGAATCAAGAGACCTTGAATCTCTTCTGCATTTCTACAAAGAGATTACAGAGCTTAATTATGATTGCGGAACCGACACCTCCCAGGCCAGGTATCCACCACATGGTCAACGGACTATTGTTATTGAGGAAGGAGTACAGTGGGAGAGGCTATGATCACCTCAAGTACACATGCCTGCCCATAATATCCACCCATGTCATTGTTTGAATGATCTATGTTCTGGAGATCATGTCGAAATACAGGGGAGAAGGAACAAAGAATTCCCATATGGATGGTGGTATGGTGTTGTGGGCCATTCAGATTATTGTGACAGAGATAGTCACCACTGCCAATGTCATTTAGATGATACTTTGATTCTAGAGTTAAATCAATATACACCTGAATCACGATGGAGGCATGCAACAATTAATAGAAAGGATCACCATGAAGAAGGACTTGCAACCATTCAGAAGATAGGCCTTGCTTCAGATTTTGTTTGGTCAGATAAGCCTTTGAAAGTCTTCGGTTCAATTTCATTTGAAGATCCAGCAAACAGACCTGCATTTGATGTTCATGTTGTCAATGTTTTCCCTGCTAATGGTGGAAGATCTCCTGATTTGTCTCCTTCAGAGTCTCCAAAAATCCCAACAACGATCATAACATTAGTGAAAAAGTCTCGTCTTTTGTCTTTTCTTGAGAATGTTCCTCCTTCATGAGATGTGAATCCTTAGAAGAGTGGAAACGACTTAGCTGCTAATGAAAGACGTGAGGCTAATGAGAGTGCACTTGACTCAGGAAGTGGGAAAATTATCTCAACAACTAAGTTATGGCATTTGATTCAAAATGCTCGGAATGAGGTAAAACATGATGATATTCTAAAGGTTGAAGGACTTTTAGATATTCTCAGAATATAGTGGTCTATAAATACTAGAACCACTGACCACCATAATGTCTCCCAAATTCAGACATGAATTTGACAGATTCTGGAGATAATATAGAGGATGACTTTGTCATTGAAGGTGAAAATGATGATGGAAAAGATGCATTTTCAATTATGATTGGTAGTTGTAACGAGTCTGAAACAGTGGTCATAAAAGAAATGGATGCTGGTAGTAATGACACAATATTAGCTGTCCTTGCAGAGTATGTTGTATTTATTTCTAGATTAATGTCTAACCAGTGCTGGAATAACTCAGAACAGGCTCCAGAAAATCATTTTGAAGTACCTAGCAGGGGATCATCTGCTCTCAACTTTCGGGCATCTCCATTTGATGGATTTGAACCTAATGACTGTGATGACATCCATGTGTCTTCTTGTGGTCATGTTTTCTACCATGAATTCCTTGAATTCTATTTATCATCCCTACAGCAGAGATATAATAGCAGGATTATCTTTGCAAGGGTGCACATTGTTGATCCAGATCAGGGTGAATTTCTATGCCCTGTTTGTCATCGTCTTGCATATTTAGTTTTGCCAGTACTTCCTCGTGAGCCAGCTGCAGATATATATAGCAACCATGCTATTCCAGCCAAGCACCATATGTTGTCTTCAAAGGAATCTCTATTGGTCTAGGGGAAATATACATATAGTGTTTTAAGTCATTCTTATCCACAACTCATTGAGGTGTATCACATCTGTCGAAGACTTGAAGGAGATCAAAGATTGTTGAAGGTTTATTTGATAAGGGTTTGATCATCAAATCAAGACTTGATCTTTGACATTATATTAGTTTGATTTGGTTCTATTTTTAGTATATCAGATCTAGTTTTCTAGGATCCAAAAACTGTTTGTAAAGGCTATAAAGCCAGGGACATTTGATGAATAAAGGGGTTCAGTTTTGGATACAGAAATACTATATTGTAATCAGGCTTATTGATGCTAATACTAAATCACAGGTTTCTTTCTCTTTTGATGTCAGTTTTCCACCTTCTTTCTGTACTTTTATTTGGGTTGTCAAGCCTTGAATGACTGTCATCTCATTGTTTGGCTCATAAATGAATAAATAGATTCTTCATTGCTTATTAGACACTACATTGTGTACTGGTTTATGAGCAATTTGTTCTTCACCCACTTAAAGTTATCCACTGATTATCAATCCATGAGAGCATTGGTTCGTTTGTTTACCATCTTGACTGTCTGAATACCATGTTGGAATTGAGTTATCCCATTGATCCATTTTTACTTGAAGTTACCAAGCACCTTTGGTCTACAACCACAAAGGGTTTCTTGGAGTGATAACACATCGATCAGGAGACATTGATATATTCCCAACTGTCGAAGGCGAGAGAGACTGCCACTAATGAATGCAAGCCTCAAGGTACTCATAGACTCTAGGGCTCCTTTCCAGAATAAATGAGCCGAATTAGATGGAATGAGACATGCTGAAAGGAGAGCATTGAGTCATCTCTCATCAGTCAACATGAGGTACAAAGCATGAGCTTCATGATTTGGTGGAAATCAGACGAAGAACTTGTTCACCAACCAATGAATCTGTGCATCTTTTGCATGTGACAAATGTAAGTGGTACACGAAAAAGACCCTCTGAATAGCAGTCAATGATGAAAAATGATGATAAGGCAAGGATACCACCAATAAGTCTAATGGCATCCAATACATTGCACAAATCTGAATGTGTGAATAGATGTCTTATCGTCAAACATAAGGGAAACCGCCAAGTCAATGACCAATGATTAGATGTCGACAATTGAGTTCAAGGTTACCTACCAATGATGAAAGTAGGGCTAGGGTGCACGATAGGACTACAATATCATGTGATTCTGGGACAAACTCAGGGTATGGCCGACATAAAAAATCAAGAGTTCTAAGGAGTGGTTGACACAGGTTGATAGACTTCCTTTGAACAAGAGCCTGAGAGATATGGAGGAATCTGACAGCATAGACCCAACGATGAAACCATAAGATGCAGGATGCATCAATGAAATTATCTATAGGGAGTGGAAGAGTAACCAGTCGGTAGAGAAGACTATGTAATGACCTCAACTTCCTGAGGCCATGTGCTAATCCCAAAATTATGACAATAACTTTGTGCTTTGCTGAAAGGAGACAAAAATGTTGTCAATACGAGATAATAATCCATTCTCGCACGTCTTTTTTTGTTTTTTCATAGACAAGTGAATGCTTTGACATAGAGGATGAAACGAGTGTCACAAGTAAGAAAAACCAGTTCCAGAAGTGGAACATACCTATGATCAATGCAGGGAAATGCATGCGGGAGATGGACACTCGGGGGAATTTTCCCTCCTATGTATATGGTGTCAAATTGTGAAGGATATAAAGAAGGATCTACTTGGTTGAGGATGCAAAACTCTTGAGGAAAACAATTTATAATGCAAAGAAAGAACCAACTATAGGCTCAATAATGCAAGCAAGGGCATGAGATGCAATCACAACTTAATGATAAAAAATGTCATTTTTTATGTCTTTTAGTCTACTTGGTATTAAGAAGGGATAAACCCATGCCAAATAGATGTCTTTTCAAATCCAATTTATGAGTGTGAAAGAGACAAGTTCACTTGGAAATATTTTCACTTTTTTATACTGATTCGGAAAAGAGATTAAATAAGACTCATGACCTTTCAAGTCCGATTTAACAAGTGTGAAATGGACAGATCACTCGATAATATTTTCTATTTTTTAAAGATGAGTTGGAAAAGAGCTTAAATTAAACTCGTGTGGGAGTCCTTTGTTGTAAGTCAGCATGTGTATGAGTTAGAAATGAGGCTCAACATCATGTCATGTATTAGCTATTAGGGACTCTCGGTCCTATGTAAAAAACTCTGCATGGGAACCAAATGCAGTAGGGGACCTAACTAGGGAACACATGTTTGGTAAATCTCTACCACTTGATAATGCCATGCCTTATAGAAGATGGAAGGTTTAGTTTTGCAACAAATGGGTTTGTACCTAAGTCATAAAGAGTGACAGTTATAGGATAATGCAAAAATTCATAACGGAGTGGATACCTATCCTATATGCTAGGTAATGAAAATACCTTCCCATGGTGACAAACAGTCGACATAATGTTGAAATTTGCAAGAATCCCAGGTTAAAACTACAAAAACCAACTCAATCCACCTTTGTATTAGTCCATTGTGTGAAACAATGACTTAAAACTATAGAAAGTGGGTAAAAATAGTTTATAAATAGTAACAAAACCAAAAAATACTATACTATTTTGATTGTTTACAGAAATAGTGCAAATTGGACCAAAATACCTCCGAGATTCAAACAGGGATTACAAGAGCATCAGGAAAAAAAATAAGCAACTGTATGGATCAGGTAAATCTACTTCCCTTCCTCTTCAATTTTAGTGGATTAAATTTTTGAATTAGGTTTCAAATTTTTAGTTATTGAGGGCACAATATGTGAAAATCGTTGTACGCAGGTTGTCTTCAATCGAGTCGCATATACGATGAGTTATACGTGTCTATTTAAATTGCAGGACGCATATAGAAAACCCTATATGTGACTGTAACCTAAGTAGCTCTCATAAAGGCACACAAACAAAGAATTTTAAGGATTCTAACTCAATTTTTGATTTGTCTTTGAAAGGATGGTTTTGAGAGAGAGAGAGAGCACGAGGAGGTTGATTTTGATATAGATCAAGATTCAGGAGCCCAAATGGCCTTCAAGAGACGTGGATTGTATAAATTTTGGGTGCTCAAAGGAATGAGAGCCCAAGTGAGGTTGCTCGATATGCTTGTGCGCTACTGGGACCCTGGGAGTGAAAGATTCAATCTTGATGGGAAACCATTGAGGATTGAAGTAGAGGAGATTTACTTTTTGACTGATCTATCACGTCGGGGAGATGTTGCAAACCTCAAATCATGGGGAGTAGGGAGCGAAATGAAAATAAAGGAGTACATCGATGCCCACTATGTAGAAGGGACTCCTAAGGTAGGGAGTCAACTCCCTATCTAGGCAATAAACAATCTCAGCCTGAAGATTATTGTCCTTGTATTGACTAGGATCATAGGTTCAGCCTTGTTGCATCAGGCATCGAGGCCGCTCATGTTCTATGCAGTGCAGTGTACGAGACTCACATTATATGACTCATGTACCTCACTACTGGAAAATATGAAGAGTCGGTTGACAGAGTGCAAAAAGTTGAGTAAGAGAAATTTTGGGTTTGCCTCTATATTATACAGTTTCTTCTTCGAGAAAGTTCTAGGTTTGGGACCTAGAGTCAAGATTCTTCTGAGAGGACCTCACGATCTAGCCATGGCATAGTGGACCGAGGTAATGAGGTGGCAGGGGGGAGGTAGGGTGCCAACACCCTACAACGAGGATTTCTTCTATTGGTGGTAGTGATAGTTCATTTCCCTATATGACTATCCTTATGCAGGGATATACTTCCGAGGAGATTCATACATGCCACTCCCATGAGGGACCGCCTACAGTGACATATGTATGTCAAACATTTTTACATGTTTCATTTTTTTTGTATTTTTGTATAATATAAATTTAGTTTTTTTGGATGGTGCTTAAGCATTGACTAGACGCTTGTGTAACGTAGACGTGGGTCCGTGACGGTCAGTAGGTTTCCCTCAACATCAACGAAGAAACCAGGGAGATGAGGCAGTGGGAGGAGAAGATGACAGAGTCCTACAAAACATGCAAGGAAACATGTCCCATTTGACTAAGAGGATTCCCATGGTTCAGGTAGAGGATCTACCTAAAGCCATGCAGAGACAGGTGGTTGGTGTAACCAGGGCATGGGTACAAAATATTTGGTGTCTCGCAAACGTCGTGGTTTTTTCTCATGAGACACATCCGAAGCCACAACCGTAGATGTCGTGGGATATTTTAGTACCAACTGTATATGTGTATTGAGGGTATTAGCCGCAATTTTGTAATATAAACACCATATTTTTTGAAATATATAAAAAGGAATCTTTGACTTTACTTATATTTTACAATGTGTACATTGATGAGATGATTTTCTTTGATTTTAATTATGTGACAAATTCCAATATAAAATAAATTAGCATAAGAATCAGATACGTGATTAGAACTCCTAGGAATACGATAATATGTAATAAAATCAAACTGTCGTTCTAAAAAATGTACCTGTAGGAATCGTCATAATAAAGTAGGATCATGCACATGGTAACTTCTATTCAATTGACATACTACTAACTGGGAATCCAGGCAAACCTCTAATGACCAAATACCATGTGACATAGCATCGTGCAAAAGTTTTATAACGACGCTATATTCGGCCACATTATTCATGGATGGCCCTAGGAATACGCCATCTAAAGACCCCAGTAGACCCTTGGGTGAGTAAACCACCCAAGCGGTGGAAGCCAAGTTCTGTGTATGATGTTTGGCTCCGTCTGTGAATCCTAGGTAGATCAAAGACTCCGTTGACATCTATCAACCAAGTGAAAACTTGATAAGCAATCCAAAGATGAAAGAAAGGAAAAATAAATATACAATAAATTACATTAGTATACAAAGAATTATGCCTAAGATTGGGGCTCAGGGGTAATATATTTTAAAGTAGAGCCCATTTCTAGGCTCGACCAACCTACTCCCTTCATAATATTCGAACTCATAGGCTCCTTTTTCTAGAACACATCACACGATATAAGGACTATGCCACATGGGTTTAAACTTGCCTTCCCCCAGTGGTTGCTTGGCTTGATCATACTAGAGGACCAAGTAACCCTCAACGTACAACTGAGGATAAAATAACTTATCATAGTGGACCTTGACATGTCATTTTTTTCCTCGATATTTGTAGAGGCGTCTCGACACTGCTCGTCAAGACTCTCTAGGTGTACCAGGGGTCACTCAAGATCGGAAGTGTCAGGTAGGAGCGCGAATGACAACTTGAGAGAAGGGATTTCACATTCAATAGGGAGTATCGACTCCACACCGTGCACTAAATGAAAAGGAGAAAATACAGTGGTAGTCTTGATCAAGGTTCGGTATGCCCAAAGTATACGATATAGCATGATGTGCCAGTTGGACTTGCTTTGACTGACAGTTTTTTGTAAAATGGTCTAGAGATACTTGTTGACAGCCTCTACTTGTCCATTTTCCTAGGGGTAAGAAGGAGAAGAATGACCATGTCTAAACCCCAACTTAGATTCTAATTCTTCCATCATTTCATTCTGAAAGTGACTGCCATGATCAGTGAAAATCTCACTCGAGATACCGAAATGGGCAATAATTTGATTGAATATGAAGAAGGTGACAGTCTTCCCATCAAATTTAAATGTGGGCATGGCCTCGACCCACTTAGTAAAGTATTCGTCAGCCACGATGATGTGTTTATGCCCCCCAACCGAAGTTGAGTTGCAATCCATGAAATCCACTCCCCACTTGGTGAAGGGATCAATGATAATGACTGGGTGAAGTGGGGATGGATGCGAGCGCATTATCAGAGTGAACACGTACCAGGGGTGACACTTATTAACTGCTTCAATACAATCTTTAAATATATTAGGCCAAAAATAACCAGCTCGTAAAATTGTTTGGGTTGCCGCAAGGCTAGACAGATGACCAGCACAAGCCCCACTGTGGGAATCGTTTAGGACCTACTCGTCCTCTCTGTGAGTTAAACAACGACGCAAGATATTGTATATTACTTGGCGATACAACGTTTCACCAACGATAGTATAATTCTTATCTTGGTATCTTATACGCCGCTGGTCATATCATGAGAGATGTTGAGGGAAATTCAAGGTTTGAATATAGAGAACAATGTCTTTGTACTAGGGGTCGGACGATGATATGGGAGAAATGTGCTCATATGAAAACAAATCAACATGGGTAACATCCTCATCTAATCATGGAAAGTATGATATTAACTCCGTGCACACTAGTGATTTCTTGGGTTTTTCCGAAGTGAAATCGAGATCAAACTCTTGTAAAATGAAAATCCATTTATTATATTTCCCCCCTATGATACACCTGGTAAGGACATATTGAAATGTATTGATGTCATCAACCACCGTAGTCTTTCAAAGTAATATATAATGATACAAACGTTGCATTATGTGCACGACAACCAAAGATAGCTTTTCAATGTGAGAATAATTAAGTTTAGGACTGACAAAGGTTCGACTAATATAGTAGACGATGTGCTCACGGTGCTCATCATCCTCCTGAACCATAACCATATGGATCGTATCCTTAGACGATGTGATATAAAGAAAATAATATCTATTATATTTAGGAGGCTTCAACAAAGGCGTCGATACCAAGTATTTCTTTAAATCATTGAAGGACTCCTGGGATCGCTCATCCCAGATAAAAGGGGTGTCCTTCAAGAGATGCATGGAACCCTTAGTGATAGTGGCATAGTTCACTATAAACTGACGAAGAAAGTTAGCTTTCCCCTGTAAACCCTGAAGTTTTCTAATCATGCGCGGGGGAGGTAATCAAAGTATTGCCTCAACCTTTAGTGGATATACCATGATCTCGGTCTCAAAAACTAGAAAAACCAAAAGATGACTAGACTTAATGAAAAAGATGCACTTGTGAGGGTTGAACCAGATTTTATAGTAACAACATATTTCAAAAACAATCTGAAGGTGCGTGGCATGATCCTCTCTATTGCGAGAGAGAGAGAGAGAAGAAATATCACCAAGGTAAGCTTCGACCATATGCTTAATATCATGAAAATCGAAATTCATGGCATGTTGAAAGGTTGCTTCAGCATTTTTAAGGCCGAGAGGCATTTTACGGTACGCGAAAGTACCCCAAAGACAAATAAATTTCGTCTTATGTTGATCCTCAAGTTTTATTTGAATTTGGTTATATCTTGAAAATTCATCCATAAAATAAAATACTTTGCTTCTCACACACTCATTGAGAATATGATCGATGAAAGGTGTCGGGAAGTTGTCTTTAGGATAGGCCTTGTTCATGTCACGAAAGTCCATACATACACAGATGGTTCCTTCTTATCCATAGGAAATAGGTTGGATACCCATTCGGTCAAGTGAACTGGGTAGATGAAGCCAACATTAAGTTGTTTCTCCACCTCTACCTTAATAGTAGGGGCCTTCTTAGGGTTGACAACTCTAATATGTTGCCAAACAAGTTTAGCATCCGAATAAGTCTTAATCTCATGTTCCAAAATACAAGGGTCGATTCTTGGCATCTCTTCATATGACCAAGAAAATACATCTCAGAATTCCTTGAAGAGTTCTGTGTAGATCAGGATTTTGTTTGACAAACAATCTACACTGATATTTACGTTTTCAACCTTTCCAGGGGTATGTGAGATGTCGATTGTGATGGTAGGAGAAATACTCTCCATTTTTCCTTCAGCATAAATTTTGTGTGTATCAAGTGGAACCATGACATGACTGAATGTATCACTCAAAGTAGATCGAAAGTCATCCTTTTTTATTCTTTCAAGATCTAGGAGAAAGTAAGAGCGATGATGCATATCATCTCAAGGTTTGTCTGAACTATTGATGGCTTAGATGATAGCTTCGTTTGAAGGAAAAGTCTCATTGAGGAAATCATGTGAACAAGAAAACAAAGTGGCCCACATGGGCCTAAGAACGGGATCCTCCTCATCCTTTGGTGAGGGAACATGATTGGGATCGGTAGAAGAGTCAAGAAAAACTTGATACACAATCCTTGTTGCAGATAGTGGCATGGCCATTCCATCATGCAAGTGACCTTCCCAAGATGAAGTCGGGGAAGGTAGGGTCCAAAAATAACTAAAATAAGAAGTGCGGAAAGGAATGGACCTCCTAGTCTAAATGGGCCTACTAGACATGGCGTAAACGTGGTGAATTTGTGCCGCGATATCGAAAGTACCCATAAGAGAAAAATACATTCTAACACCGATATTCTCAGTTGTCAGCTGTGAATTTTCGATCATGGGGATTGACGGTCCAACAAATGCATTAGGAGTAGAGTACACAAAGGATAACTAGTCGATCGTCATGATATTCCCTTCATGAGGAAAAAAAAGAGTATGGAAGGTGGGCGATACGACAACGACCATAGAATAGGTCCAATTGTGTCCTAGTAACAAGTTATAATCAAGAGGCGCATCAACTACCTCTACCTCCACCTCCATCGTCTTCCCACCTAACTGGACCGGAAAAGTAGATAGAATACCATGAGGGAGGAAGGAATGACCATCAAAGAAATCAACATGTTTGATGACTTGGAAAGAGTCGGAGAACCGAGAGATTTTCAACATATCAGCAAAATCACACACATAGCAGTGTCTTCATCAATGACCACATGTTTGATGGTATAATTTGAGTACTCCATATGGATTTGGAAATCCACAAGGTAAGGAAAGTGAGGATTCACATCTGTGACATCAAACTTGATAACTTTTGAGCCACTAGGTTCTAGAGCTCCTAAGGCAGATAGTAAGGAATTCCTCTATGAAGGACACGTCTTGAGTACCTCCAAAGCCGACATCACAAAAGGGGTTTGACCTAGGTCCTCTACAATAGAGTAGTTCTAGGCAGTTGTAGCATTCAGATTATGGGTAGAGTGCTTAAGTAGTCCTTTCCGAATATGAGGTGGTGGCTCTGGTTTTTCAATCTGTAAAGTCTTCTCCAGAGGAGGAGGAGGAGATTCTAGACCAAGAATAGATTTTGAAGAGCTATAATCTTGAGATCGAGTGGCTAGATTAACTTTCACATCAACCATATTGATACAAAAATGGTTGTCGTCTTGCAACTGCTAGTTTTGACTCCCACCATCAGCATTTCTAGCATTTGAGGAGATCGAGGCCATGTGTTGATTATGTGGGAATGGATTCGTCAACACGGTGGGCGATTGAGATAATAGCCTTGCAACTTCTACAAGTTTGGGGCATAAATGGGTAAGGTGATCATCTATGCAAAGCTTATAGGGAAACTTCACCTTACGTATTTCTCGTTTACCCTCTCCAACATTATTACCCGTCTTCTCATTATTACCATTGTTTGTGGGTTTATTACCATTCTTTCCACCCTTACGATTATTACGTCCTTTCTTCTTATTCCCTCCTAGTTTTTGGTTACCATTTGGGTTGGCCTACCATTGTACAGAGTGTACATCCATCGAGTAAGTGGGGCTAGAAGACACAGACGAAGTTGGTCCTCCCATAGACTGGTTTAGAGACAACACTTTCATATGTTTTGTCAATGAGTCCCCGGACTTTACATTGGCGGTACCTACAATGTTGTCGGCATGAGGTTCGGGATTTTGTCTTGGGTCGTATGTTGACTACGGTGCATCTGGAAGAAAGTGATATAACATCCAAGACTGAGCATATATCAAATCTAACTGTTAGTCTCTAAAGATCGCTTCCTCCCCAGTGGAAACACCAGAAGTAGAAACGTCCTTAAAGATAGGAGCGTGAAAAGACTTAAGGAACCATTCTAAAAGAAAATCTAGGGGTATAAGGGTATTAATCAACCTCTTTCATCTATGCCAATCCTAATATGGTCCAAGATATGAGTGGCGATATCCTGGCGTAAAGTCGACAAGAATTCTAGGCCAGGATCATAACGAATGGGAAACTGGAAGTGGTTAAGAAAGACCAACACCAACTGACTAAAATGCCCATATGCCCCCTTAGGTAGCTCAATATACCATTTTTCGGCAACTCCGATGAGGTTTTGTTGAAATAATCTTAATCAAATAGAATCGTCATTAAGGGAATTTGATGAGCACCAAAGGTGAAAGGTAGTAATGTGATCACCAGGATCCTCTCCATTCTTTCCCTCGAACTTCGGGATGTCCGAAGGAAATTTAGTGGGAATGGGTGGCCATGTATGATCATGAATAACTGGGTCATTCATTAACTTAGACAAATCTGGTATATTAAGCATGGCTAGAAAAGGGAGACGGTGTTGTGACATCTTTCCCCAGGCTCCTGGGAAATATTGTGTTTGAGGAACTACAGGATATCTAGGGTTTTGGTAAGCACCATGGCCCTATCCGGCATTATAAGGCCCTCCTTTGGGCTGATTCATAAAAGGTGGGCTGGCCATCATTCTAGTAGGAATGTTCTGTTGAGGGTTATAGAAACTGCCCCCAATCGGATTGGAAAAGGGTTGGGGGTTTCCTGAAGCATGAAAGTGACCTCCTCCAGGTCGGAATCTGGAGGATAGAGGTGGATTCGTCATGCCAAATGTATTGGTTGGAATATGCACTGAGGAGGTAGGTTTGTAGGATGAAACTTGAGACAAAGCTTGTCCGCCAGGTTGGTTGCTCCATCCAGAAGATGGAGGATTGGACCCGGGGTTAAAAACCAGAATGTCTCCCATATTAGGAGTCGTTTGAGGGATATGAGAACCACCAAACGAAAAAGGAGTGTAGGGAGGTGTAATTTCCCCGATCCGAATGCTAGCATTATGACCAACAACTGGGATAGAGTTCGAAAACTATGAAGTGAATTTTGGAATACCATAAGAAAAAGGACTAGAACCCATAGGGATGGACTGAAAATTATAGTCCGGTGAGTTTCTAAGAGACCCAAAAGGACTCAAGGTGGTAGCTTGAGCAGCTACTATAGGTCGAGCCATAGTAATGATAGGTTCCTCTAACATTTCAACCATTGAGGTTTCAGGATTCAAAGGAGTGCCATTAACTATAGTGGGTATGGGAGATGAAGGGCTCCAAATATTCTGAAGACCAGGTTCAATACTCATCCTTGTAGAATCACAAGTTGGAATGGTGGATGTGTTTGTACCACATACAATAAATCTACACCTTTTATAAGGCAAAGACTCGAAGTCTTGTGGTAATTGTAACAAGTGACATGAATGGGAGGGAGGCCGGTCCAACTCCACGATGACTTAAGACTCTAAAGATAAAATAAAATAAATAAATATCCTAAGGCCAAATAGTAATCAAAGAGCACACCAAAAGTCAAACGGTCAATATGCATGCAAATGGGGTAAAGTGGTTGAATGACCTCCCTCCCCAAAGAAGGTATGTATCACCCAAGAGGGGCCTAAGACTCCCTGCTAAAGATCAGAGGTAACATAATCAGTTATTAGGACCCTTGTGAGATTAACAACCATTCAGTTAGATCCCCCTAGAGAGGTAATCCTCCATAAAGGTTGTGTGTTTTCCTATCTAACCCACGGTACCCGCATAATAACCCCTGCAAGTAACCTATGAGACACCTAAGTCAAGCAAATAATAAACCAATGTATAACCGATTCAAAGGTGAGCAGTCGTAAGTCGGGTCCACCATATGAGCAGGGTAACAAATCCCGAAACCTTGAAAGTATCGCCTCTCACGGAGGTAATGGAACTAGCAAGATCCCTAGATATGAATAGATCCCTATAACTATATCTAACACTAGGAAGGTAGCAGGGGGATATCCCTTCAAATGACTTTGTGCAACCTCGTAATTAACTCCGGTGTGAGTGAATCCTCCTGATCTTACCAATTATACAATTTATTTCTCCACTCCCTTTCTCAGACACATATGTTGATTTAATTTCCTTGGAGATTGTTGGGCCCCAACAACTCCCCTTATATTTTTACAAAATTTAAAGGGCCCCTATTAAAATCTTGATAATTATAATGAGCTACAGAATCAACCTTTTCAAATAGCTCCATTCCTTGGATTTCTTTGAGACAAACTTAAGACATTCACTTTAGTATGAGTCATTTATTACAAGAGTATATGTCAAAAGTTAAAAACGAGCATAAAAATCTCAATTTAAACAAAAAACGTTAATTTTTATCAAATGTTTACTTTTGGTTAAATTGTGATTATGTGTTTATTCTTTTACTCATTAGCAAGTTTGACTATTTTGAATAATGAGTTCAATACTTCATCAAACTTTATCTTGGTTGGTTTCTCATTTTCATGAAATCATTTGGTGATGTTAATTAATTAAATTCTTTTTTCATTTTGTATCTCATTTCAAAATAATAATAATCAAATAATTATTTATCATTTGTTTGATTTTGTAAAAAACTAAAATTAATATTTTTTCTCCATTAACTTGAAGCTTCTAGATCATATTTGAA
>JZKD02S2063766.1:352569-369282 GCA_000966675.3 Picea glauca
TTTATATATTAATTTTTCCAATCTTTAAGAGTTTATTATCTAAAACAATTCTTCCAGGACTACAATATGGGCATGTGATTTTGAGAAAGAATATGGGAAAGTAATTCATATTTGGATTTAGACCTGTGTGATACATATTCCATTTCATTCTTTCATTATTGTTATATTATGAAAATGTTATAACGGTTGATTTTAGCTTTAGCTTGTCAATCATATGGTGTTTTCATACTGTTAAATGTTATATGTTGCCCATAATTTCTTACTCCATTTTTTTATGTGTGATCAATCAATCATTTGATTATTATGGAATTTATTTCTAATGTTAAATGATGGATAGTACCAATACCCATAATTGAGTTTTCTTTCGTTCTTAAATATTGATTATCTTAAGATCACACCATTTTTAATTAGTTGTCTTCCTGTTGTTATTAATTTACTCCAATATCAAATATTTATTTGAATGTATTCTGGAAGTGCTAGTATTGTTCTGTTATAGGTTTCCCTTAACAAAAATACATGCTAGAGCTCATACAACACAGAAAGATAAATACCAGTTTCATTGATTAGCGACAGATTATTTTGTGTATTATTTTGTTAAGTTATTTATGAATGAAACAATGAATGTATGGTTCAGATTTGACTACCCACATGCTCATGTTTCATTAACTTTTTTGCAAGATTCTTTAAATTTATAAAAGAAAAACAATAAATATTTTTATGTGCTTTCTTTATCTGCTTCCTAGAAGCAATCATTTTTTCATTGATTTTCATAAGTTTCGATTAAAACTTGCATCTTGTAAATCATGTAAATAAATGAGACTTGTATATCTTCTGCTTAAATATAACTACTACAGTTACATTAGAGCATATGTGCATATATATAGTGTTTAGTAATTAGTTAGTTATTTCTCTCTTTTATTTGTTTATTTTAGGATTCTTAGATTGGCTAACGGAGCCATTAAACCAGTCAGAATGAGTTACACCAAACGACTTGGGTTATTTAGACAACCCCGGACCAGAATCGCTCTTCTAGTTGACGGATGGTCAATTTCGCCCGTCAACAGAGATGCTTACCCACAAAATCCTATTTCAAGGCACTAAATCCTAGGTTAGTTTGTGTACCCTAGAAAATAAAATCATGACTAATCAATTTTAAGTTATAGCATTAATTTTAATCGCCATGGTTACTCAAAAAGGTATGGTAGCGAAACTCATGATGTTATGACTCTGCAAGAAAAGTAAATATGAAAACGATGCAAAGTCCTAACTTTAACTTTCAATGAATGATATGCTTCTAAAAAACAATGCAATTTTCAAATTCAACTTTACAATTCAGAAGTAAAAAAAAAATATTTCACTATATGCACTAAGATAATGAAAAGGAATCAAAAGACAAAATTGCCTAGCAATGCAAAATGCTTATTTGTTTTTTGTATTTTCAATATAAAAAAACTGAAAATACATGGACTAAAAAGTAACTTGATATATAACCCTACTTTGCATAGAAAATGATAACTCGAGCAGGATACCAAGCAGCAAAACATCCAACCCAATGTACAAGGACAATAAAAAATGAAAAGATGATGAGAAAGACTTCGCCCAGAAATTCAACCAAGGATGGGTTTCCTGTCATCCCACAAGAACTTAAAAGGCACTATAGAGACCTAAGAAGGCTCAACAAACATCAAATCCCACCGAACAGTCCCCAATCCAAGCAAAAAAGACAGGAAAACTGATGTATGCAATTTTTCAGACAAATAGAGCATATATACACATCTTGTAGTGAGACAATGATTGTATGTATGTGACTATTGAGGAAAAAGGTGCATATATGCTTCAAAACAAGGTTAGGAAAGGGAGAAAGGATAAGAACTCAGACCCAGAGTGACCAGAAATGGTCAATCAATGATGTGGAAAGAAACATAATAGAAACAAGAGCAATTTAAGGACAAAAGTACTCCAGACCCTAATAAAGAATTTTCAATCCCCAATATGGTCGCAAGTTCTGTTACGAGGAAAATATCTCTATGGCTAGGGTAAACCACAAAACATGGAAATGACTGCAGAAATCAACTCTCTTCTCAAGTATGCTATAAAGACAAATATGCTAACAAGATAAGATAAAAGGCCTACCTTGTCCAGTCATTCTATGAAGTCCACTATTGAGCGCTTCACCCAAAGCATCACACTTGCAAATAGTTCTCAACAACCAAGAAAAGAAATCATATGGTGATATTATATCATGTTATCATATTCAATAACATAATCCATTAATAAACAAGACAAATACTCCCATGGACTAATAATTCAATATACTTGCAAGATATCAATTGCACGGGAAAAGAGTATTTCTATTAATATATAATCAGCAGAAGTGAAAATGTTACAAACTTCTATGTCAACACGGTTAGAAATTGAGAAATTATGTTCCTTCTAGCCGGGCCTCCATCACTTCAATCCTCCACCAAAGGCAATATCATAAGAGAGAAACAACGAGGTTCTCAATCGATAAGGGAATAAATTGCAGGTTGAACACTATGTTCTGACTTAAAGGACAAAGGGATGCAAACTCAATATGAAGTAAATAATTCCTTGAGAGAAACTTTTCTCTCAAAGTCGAATTCTTTCTCCTTTTCCATAGGTTAGAATTAGTCTCTTTCTAGCCTTGAAAATGGAACTGAAGGGTCGAGTCGAAATGTTTCCAGTATATGGAAGGCCAAGGATGAGAGATCTCTTGTCATGACATAGAAACCTGACATTTCATTTTCATTTTCTGGCACAAGTTTCGATGTATGTGGGTTGTAGTGAAACAACCTACATATACACATGTTGTATAATGTGCAAGATGCATACATGTGGAAAATTATTTATTTTTCTCTCTGGATTTTATCAAAAGGGAAGATAAGTCTGCATAGGAAAATGGAATAAGGCCCTCTGTGCAAAATTTCATAGGGTGAGGCAAATCTTGTTGTAACAACAGGAGATCCAATAGATTTCCAAAAAGTAATGAACATAACACAAGTTGAGGATCCTTCATCGATAACGGTTCGGCAGATATTCTTATTTTCCACAATAACTTGGATTTGAAATGCTAATTGAGGAGGAATCCTTGGAATATGATCTTCTAGGTCAAATATTTTCAAATTGGTATCGGTAGGATCAATTCCACCAATATACTTTAACAAGGCCTTCCATTTAGGAAAAAATTGAAAGAATTCAAGAGCTGGCATCTCAGAGGGTGCTTACGCGCGGTATTCTACAATATTGTAGTTTTGGGCAGCAAGTGCCTGAGGATTAAATGAAGACTTTTGAACAACACCTTTGGGAGGAGGACAAAGAACTATATCTAGGACCAGTCTTTCAAGTTGAAGAGGACCGTTTGGAGGTGAAATTGGGGGTGGAGGTTGAACCAATGGAGGTGATATATAATCAACTTTCTCTTTCAAAGGAGAACAATATTTGGCTCGAGTTGTGACTGCAACTTCGTTCTTCTTGGAGTCTCTAGTACACATAAGGACATAAGATGAGGTAGAGGGAGAAGGTTGGTCATGAATGACCAATTGGGCCTGATGTTGAAAAGGAAATAGTTATGATAAGACAACGGGTGTAGAAGGCTTCCTAGTCCCTTACATGAACTTAGTAACCTCAATGCGTCGTGGACAAACTTTTGTATAATGATTGTCACCACAAATAAGGAAAGGGTAACGAGGTTTATGTTTATCTTTGTCATCAACGGGGTGTGTTTTGGGATTATCAAATTATTGATTAGTATTTTTTTCCTCCTTATTCTTACCCTTCCCTTTCTTTTTATTTTGATTTTTACCGGTAGTTGTACATTGAATCGAATTAACTTCAGAAGTTTTACTGGAAGGAGTAGGAGTAGGAGTATTTTGTACATTAGAAGTGGTAGACTTGGGGTTGGTATGACTGACTTGTGTAGACTGAGTCTCAACATGAAAGGTCCCTATCATGCCATCAACAACATGAGAAGATACTGCAGGTGTTCGCGTAGGATTCATGGAAGGACGAGGAGCATCAGGGATCAAGTTGTATAAAGTTTCCATTTGCAAATAAACAAAATCTAGAGATTGAGCACGACTAATCGCTTGCTCTTCAGTGAAAACACCACCCATGGAGAAAATAGGGGCTATGGGCCCAATGAGTGATTTGGTAAACCACTCAGACAATAGTTGATTAGGAAAGGGAACTTTGATTAAGCACCTTCTCCTCCTCCATTCAGGGATATGATCTAAAATATGAGTGGAAGAGGATTGTTTAAAATAACTCAAAATTTTGGTTCTTGTCTCATATCGAATTGGCAATTGGTAATGCGTTAAGAAAGCCATGTCTAGGGTATTAAAGTCATTAAAGAATCCTCGTGGAAACCCAATATACCATTTTGTTGTCGAACCCGTGAGAGTTCATTGGAAAAGTCGTAATCTTATAGATTCATCCATCAATGAGTTTAAGGAACGCCAAAGATTGAAAGTCATGACGTGATTATTTGGGTCTTCTCCTGATCGACCGTCAAACTTAGGAATTTCATATGGTAACTTGGATGGTATGACGGGCCAATAAGGAGAATGAAAAATAGGATCATTCAAAATCCTATATAAATCCGATAAATCCAAAGTAGCAAGAATGCAACTATCTGTTGACTTGAGGAAACTGGTAGCTTTGAGGAGGTTGTCCCGTAGGTATACCAGTAAGACCATAATCATTATGTAGATAGTTATAAAGTCCTGACAGATTTGACTGTGGAGGATTTTGATTAAGTAAGTTCCTTTGAAAAGGAACATTAGACTGGAAATTTTGACCCCATGTAGGATTCATAGAACCTGGATACGGTTGCACGATACTAAGGGGTACAAAAGTTTCCCCCCAAACGGTTGTGTATTCTCTTGGAAATGAATATTTGAAGGATTACATTGTAATGAATGTATATTTTTTCCATAAACTGGGTTATGGCCTCCAACTTGAGGTTTCCCCCCAAATTGAGGTTTCCCCCCAACTTGAGGTTGGCCTCCAACAGGAATCTGAAAAACAGAAGAAACACAATCAGCGGTGCCACCAAGCGGGTTGGAGCCACCAGGGCCAGGATGATTAGATCCTCCAGACAAAGGTGGAGGAGGAATGTAAGGCTCCTAGCAGAGAACCTGGGTAGGCATAAGAAAAAAATGACTATCAACATTATACCTAGGAGGAACAAAAAGTCTAGACCCTCCAGATGGATTCTAGGTAGGAATAGTAATGGAAGTATTCAAAGAATTATACCCAAGGGAAGCGACATATTTGATCTAAGTGAAAGCGGTGTTCCAATAGAAGCTTGAGTGATAACCACATTTCCAGTAGAAACAGTCATAGCTTGTGGGACCATGGTAGAATGGGTGATCTGTAGAGGGAGAATCAAGTGAGAACCAACCAACAATTGGTTAGAAACTATGATAACATTACCAATCATGCCAATAAAATGATCTAAAGGTACCGTATATTTAATAGATGTCTCAGGAATTTGAGATTCCATAGGTTGATTAAAACGCGTTCCTAACATGTCAAAAATATCGTGTCCCAAGCTAGGATTAAAAATTTTGGCATTGTGAACTGGGGTTATAAATGATGCATGAGGAAACAGTCGACAGTCTGATCCACGTGTAAAGGTAGGGTATCTATCCTGAAATCAACTCGAGAAGTTCCCCATAAGATTTTATTCTCAAGTGACCACAATAATACGCGCAATCTCTACACTAAGACCAACAAAGCAGGGTGAGTAACTCTTCCAGTCCTAATGCGACCTCATAATTGACCCTTGTGTTAGAATGACTTCCGAGCATAAAATGTAGCAAGTGGATTTGAACTCTCCCTATCAGAAGATACTATTGTGTGTTTTGATGCTTTGGAGAGTTCTCCTTAAAACCTATTCCAAAGCGCTATCCTAGCTAATTTTGGTGAAGATAATTTCTAGAAAATAAAAGTTGCTAATAAATTTTACAATTACACTGAATTTTAAACGCAGTTTCTTACTCAAAAGGGATATGTAAATGAAATTGATGACTTATGTGACCTTGAACTAATAAAATGCAAGAGATGAATTTCCAACCTTTCAATTCAATGAAATCTAATTACAGTAGGGAGAAAGTATCTCTTTTTGAAATACCAAAGATACGAATCACAATTCCTCTATTTCAAATGACCAAAATTCCAAATAATCATAAGGTACAAAATTTTCCAATCTGCTCTTTTAAAAAATATTTTGAATGCAATAATCTTCTTATGAAAGATCACTAGAAAACAAGAATGAATTCAGTTCTTTCTTTCTCAAATCAGATCATAAATGTGATGAAGAAAAGAAAGCGTAATCCAAGAAAATTAACACATTCTCAACACAATTCCCAAATCAAAACTCGTAACGTAGAAAAAAATGAAAATAATAGGAAAGCCTTTTGTCAAATGAAAACAAAAACGTCTCTCAATCAATAAACAACCTGGAAAGTGAAAATAATCCAAAACTTTAAACAAATCAAAGACCCTTTGTCAAACAAGCACTTAGATCAAGATCTAGAGATTATACCCTTGTGACAAGAATCAAAATAAAAACTTGCAAAATTTACAAAGAAAAACTTTCAATCACTGAAAATCGATCAAATGCAAGCTTCAAAATTACAAATCAATCAATCATTGGTATCATAAGTTCATCCCAGGCAATTGAGGCAGAACTAGGTGGACAAAAGAAAAATTGGCTCATTCCAAAAATTCCTACAATAATCGTCGCTGGATGTAGTGGAGCATAGTGCGACGATCTAGGGTCATCACAGACCGCCAATAGAGAATAGTGTGACATCATTGCACTGGTTTTCACTAGTAGACTGGGACGTCGTAGGATCGTCACAGTCTAACTATATAGTATAATGTGAAAATCTTGTAACTAAGGAAAAAAATGGAGGAAAGACAAAAAATCTAAATTAACTTTCATACCCAGGGAGTCTAGATGGATCACCCATAGACTCAGAGAATGAATTTAACCAAAAGAAGGCAGGCTACATGCAAATAAGAGGCAAAAAAAATAAAAAATTATGAATCCCCAGTATGGTCACCAATTGTTTTATCAGATTAACCGGTAAATGCGGACATAAATAGATCTCCCTATATCCCATAGTAAAATAAAACAAAACAAAACATAATGCACACTTCTCCTTAAACTTCATCATCATATGATCTAGTTTAATGAGTTACAAGACACGAACCTTTTAAAAGACACTTGTCCTCGCCAATGTCATCTTTATAGCTCCTTCCTTGAGTTTGTAGAATAGTAAGCATGTCCAAGAATCACAAACCAACAAAGAAGAGGAACAACGATCTATATATTCTAATGAAGTCTATGCATATGATCAAGGAATTATACAATAGAAGACGAGATGCTTATATAGGGAAGAAATGCATTACTGTATTAACTAAATATAAAGTGGAGAATACAACCCATGCCTTGATCTTTCAAGGTCCCCTTTCAATGTCTCTTTGCTTCAACACACACACACACCTTTGTTCCAATGCCTTGAATGAAGAATATCCATAATCTAACTTGAGGAACTAAAGCAAAGCTCTCAAGCATAATTTGAAGTAGAACTCTCCATACAAATCTTAGCTTATTCAACCTTATCCTTTTCCATGAGAGATCCCTCTTCATATAGTGTGAAAGAGATATGGATGGGGATATTAGGATGATCCCACCAAATCAGATAAGAGAGTAATATCCAAACCGATCGGAGGCAACCTCATCTTCTAGAAGATCCCATTCTAGAACATTCGTGAAATTTGAATTTTCCCAAGATTTAAGCATCGTCGCACCCTATGCAAGAGTAGCATGCAACAACATTGTAGTCTGGGTATAGTGTAGAGTGATTAGCCATCGTGGCAGCCCATGCATATAGCAGGGTGTGATGACCTTCCTTCATATGTTTTTTTGGTAGAGGAAAGCAAATCAATTTTCCCATGGAGAAAGTCTCTTTTAATATTTTTAAGGCACATGAACACATGTTGTCAGGTGATCACGGAGGTGGCCAAAATAATGTGTAACAAGGATCCACTATGATTTCTGATACCCCTAGTTATGAGATAACCAATAGGGATGGTCTTTCTTTGTGAGTCATGTATTGTCATAAAATGGTTCTCTTGATTGATAACCTTATTTTCAGGTGCACCTAGCTTCATCATAGTCATTGTGTTTCATTTATTAGATATTCTCGACCCTTTTCTCTATCATCTTTTTCTGATAGTTCAAGTATCCTTATTTCCACCATTTTGATTATCAATGTGGAATTTCATGAATCAACTACCACTAAAAAAAACTAAGTTTATCCTTATCTTGTTTTCTTCGATGGCCTTTTTTGGGTTTTCTTTGATTTATGTTCTATTTTTCTATGAAGTTTAGTTTAGAGTTTCTATCATCATCTCCTATTACTTCCATCATATTTTCTTGATATTTCCCTTGTCCCTTTTCCATTTATCTCTCTTATAGGCTTATTTACAAAATTCTCTTTGAGCACTTCTTAATATACTATGACCATTAAAACACCTTCCATCAAAATTTCTCGGTCCCTTCTTGTTCTATTTTCTCTTATTTATGTTTTAGGATTGTTTTCCATGTCATATATGATCTTTCTTTGTATGATTTTAGCCATGAAATCACTTTCCATGGGAGTTCCTTGGGACCTTCCTTGTTTTGTTTTTTATGGCATATCTAAGCTGTAAATGTCTCATTTGTACTATAAATTACTTTCCATTAAAATTTGTAGGGCCATCCCTTGTCCCATTTTCATCAATGGATCTCCAACTTAACCTGTGTGGTAATGAACGGATGTCTACATGGCTAGTAGAACAATGGCCATACATTAGATCACCTTCCAATAGAGATTATGGCCTTTTCTTTCTCCTTTCCCTCTAATGGTTTCTTTCGATCTTAGTTCCTCTGGAGATTCATTCAACCTGTAAACCACCCACGACCACCTTTACTTAGGGTATGCCATCCTTGGGAGTTCCTTCCTACATACACAATTTTCTCCATCTAACCCCTATTTTTCTTCATTGAGACAGGGAAGACTCAAATTCCTCCTCTTGTAGTTTCTTTCACATTTGTAACAAAATTATACCTTTCTCCTCTATGGGGATTGTTGGGGCTTCCCTCACCATTAAATATGGTTAGGTAATAAAATGTCACGTAAATTTTATGTMTTTTGATAGATCAKATTTCATTSRTCAAATGGGATGTCTTTATGGAAAAATCAAGGGATARCTTTGGCCRCTTGAGTTTAACCCGTTTGTACATTCTGGTCATTGACAATCTTTGTAGCCAGGYTCTCCAATAATCTAWATCTACCRTCTGGTTAAGGAAGATCATTGTAACCATATACAAAAAMAAAATACATCTTACACACCAATTAACTTATTACGAAGTCAAGCGCCAAAAATTRTTATACTAATGYATTTTTTCACCATCCAATTCATACTTATAGCATTTTCTCTTTACGAAAGAAAGTTGGCCCAGCATCCTTCATGTGTAAGCTTCTTCATTAGGTGATAGTGTCGTCTTCGCGAACATATTATTTAGTTACCATCCTCTCTAACAAGCTTTAAACAATATTAGCAATAAGAGGTATCATCGGTATATGTAGGTTAGTGATATACTAATCTTACGAAAATGTAGGCATGATAAAACATATATATATATATATATATATATATATATATAAATATATATATAGGTAAATAAAATTGTCCAATTGACTCTTTCAACCTATTACTATCTCATCTCCCATATTGAGGTAAACATTTTCGAAGGTTGGGCCTTCGACAGCATAATATATGAGTGGACATTGCTTAAGATTGACATCCCAATAAGCCACTAGCCCTGAATTATCTGAACAACTCTATTTTAATAATTTCAAATTTTCCATGAAACATGGTTGGTTGTGATAAGGCTGGAAGGATAGGTGTTTCTTTGAGTGGGACCTTGCTCATGGGTGTGTTTCTGGACAACTAGGTCCTTGCTAAGCCATAAGTTTCCTCTTTGAGTGGGACCATGCTCATGGGTGTGTTTCTTGACAACTAGGTCCTTGGTAAGCCATAAGTTTCCTGGGACCCCTCATGGGTGTGTAGCTGGACAACTCAGTGCTTGCTAAGTCATAAGTTTCCTACTAATCCCTCGCTTGCGAGATATTAACACCAACCTAGAGTTTATAATGACAACCAACCAGAATTGAACATGAATCTCGCCCAAATAATCCCAACCAATTACCAATTTCCCTATATCCAAAAAAAAAATAATGTTATTCCAATCAATCTGGCAGATAAACTTAAAAACAAAAACAAACGGAAAATCTGCATTGGTTGATTTTGAAAATATAGTGTTTATCATTAGAAAAAATAATACATGGGAATGATCAACACCCTCGTTGGATCAGTCTCAGCAGCCGGGCGATCTCCCCGTATCCGAGAATTACATTCACGTTGTTATTAAATAGGACCGACAGTATCAATACTTTGCGTACTAAATAAATGGAGCGTGCCTTCTTCGTGGCATGTGCCTCTTTATCAAAAAATTTATTCCTACCGTGCTTGAGACATAGGTAACTTTTGCAAAATACCATCATTTGATAACAAAATTTTTAAGATATTAAGTAGCATTCTCCATAATAAAACATTCTACAGGTAAGTGAGACAACTAATCGAGGATATCGGTAACACATACAAGACACTAATTCATTTTGCTAATAATCTTGTTAGTGTTAAAAACCGAGCCTTATTCCTTTGGGAATGAGTACACAGATCAACATTGTCCTATCCAAAATCATTTGTTAGAAGTTTTGACCCATCACGTAATCAACCTGATTGGTAGTGGAAACACTCCATGTAATAATGAGGCATTCATATTGATAATGTCATTTTTCAATATGTACCAAACCAATTAATTAGTATATTATAGCTATGAAAAGATAATTTAATTTTCTAGACTTCTCCAAAATCGTCCCATAAGAAGGTCACCCCATTTCCATCATAGAATCACCTCAACGTAGCACAAGTCCTCCCATGTGGAGTGACTTGGCTCCTTTAGGGAGTTCTCCTCTCTTCATCTAAGTCTTTCTCAGAACCAAAAAACATCTCTTTCTCTCTTCCAAGTTGTCTCCCTTGGTTATGTTCCCTTGTGCCTTGATAGACGCATCATGCCTTTGTGCCCATGGGTGAGGTTAGTTGACCCATCATTTCAACAAGTTGTTCCCCTTTGCAAAGTTGGGCCAAATCCCAATGTAGGTGCATTGGGGTGGCTTGCCTAGTAGACCCAACGAATTCCTTCTTCCATCATCTCGTCGACCCACCGAACTCTTGGCCGACACCCTCTCCGACTAACTGAATAATCATCCTCGATGCATACACCCTTTAAGTGAGTTGACTAAACTCGCCTAAGTGTACCCCCCATTCCTTAGATGATTTTACTTCGTTCGGGGAGTGCCCAAGTCTTTCCTTCAACCCTTCATCAAACTATCTGTTGTAATTATTTTTCAAACCCTTCGTCAAAGCCTTGTTGTAAGTCTGATACAAATACTGTGATGAACCATTTCACTCCATTGGAGGGTTCACCCAGTTTATGATCATTCTGACTAAACTGATTTCATAACAAACTGTCTTCATAGTTCGATCTGATACTATATGTCACATCCCCACAATGTTCCTAGTTGAATCTTAGGATTGTGTACCTCTTGAGGGTGTGTGGCACCATGACATTTCTCCCTTAGCTCTTTGGAAACACCAACAATACTTCATCTAAAATATGCCTATTCACCTAGAGCATGCCCATACTCTATTCTAGGCTACCAATCAGTCACACTCCTACTCTAGTGCAACTTTAGTATATCATTTAAGACTTAGTCATATATAAACATACATCCATGAAAATGAGAAACCAAGAGAAAAACAACAAAAAAAATGAAATACATACACAAAAATTGTATGGACAACATGAACCATGCTTAACATCTCACTAAGTCTTTGTTATTGAAAAAAAGTTACAATATGATCACTACCAAATCAATTTACAACTTGGAAGAGTCACACGATTTTCCTCACCTCACCAAGAGACTCATACATAGATTTGTCACACCGAGACTCTTTGTCACAAACATATCTACAACTACTTGTAGTGCATCTCAGACATTCCCTAAACCACCAACTTGTTGTCTCTTCATTAACACAAACATCATAGATTTTGGTTCTCGCTCACACAAGCCTCCAATAGACCTGCATTTCTAGACATCCCCAAAATCGATCAAAAAGAAGGTTTCACCATATCCATCACAAAATCACCTCAAGGCAACACAAGTCCTCCTATATGGAGGGACTTGGCTCCTTGAGGGAGCTCACCCGACTTCATCTAAGCCTACCTTAGAACCATAAATATTTTCTTTCTCTCTTCCAAGTTTCCTCCCTTGGTTCTTCTCCCTTGTGCCTTTATAGGTGTCGGTCCATGCCAAGCTTCATGTCTCTATGCCCATGGGTGAGTTGACCCTTCGGTTCATCAATTCATGCCCCTTCACAAAGTTGGGCCGAATCCTCATGTGGGAATGTTCGGGTGACTTTCCCACCTAACCCATTGAATGACTTGTTCCCTCATCTAGATGATCGACTAAACTCTTGGTGGATTCCCCCATCCGACCAACTAACTCATTGTCCTAGGTGCATGCACACCCCTTAGGTGAGTTGATTCGACTCACCTAAGTATTTCCCCCATGCCTTAGTCAATTTTCTTTCATTGGTGGAGAGCCCAAGCCTTTCCTTTGACCCTTCTTCAAACCATCCATGATACGCCTTTTCTGGTAAGGAATATTGGGTAGAGTTTCCCCTTGGTAAATTTCATGCTCAAGGAACCCCAACTCTCCATATATATGAAGACTTTGTTTCTTCAAATGCATCGAGCATACTTCATGCCCAATTTCCTTAATTTTGGTCTATGGTGGAAGTGTACACGCCCAAGCTTGGTACCCCGGTAATTACAACATTACAAATGCCAATTAACAAATCACCTCCTCTAATAAATATGATATTTCAGCTATTGTTCACATATATTTTAATACATGTTTGATTGAGGAATTCTAGTATACGAAAGTGACCAATTTCGGTGCACCCTAGAGATATGGAGTATTATGGTTCTGCATTCATTTCTTTTGATAAGACTGGTGTAGGTTACCCAACCCCATTATTATTGGAACTATAAAAATTTAATCAAGGACTTCAGTAGCCAAGTAGACAGGATAATGGACTCTTCTAATGCATACAATTTGTTATATATCCTCATGTATCTATGATGTGATTGGAACCTATTGAGTTCATACAAGAAAATCATATTGCGAAAGTTGTAAACCTATTGTGTTCTCAAATT
The DNA here is from genome assembly GCA_000966675.3 of Picea glauca. Lineage (NCBI taxonomy): Eukaryota > Viridiplantae > Streptophyta > Pinopsida > Pinales > Pinaceae > Picea > Picea glauca. The sequence goes on from JZKD02S2063766.1 coordinate 365,993, forward strand.
ATTATCAAAATATCATCATCCTTGGTGTCTCAACCACACAAGATTCCTGTTCAGAACTTGTAATATTTCATCTCTTGAGTATGTGTGGTACCACAATGGTTCTTACTTGGTTTCCTGATACACCATGAATACTTTGTCTTAGCTACATCACTTCTCCTAGACCATATCCATACTTGGTTCTAGATTATCAACGAGTCACACTCCTACTCTAGTTCAAATCTTATATACTTAGACAATTGTTTTTTTTTTTAAATAAAAAAGGGGGAGCCTGCTATAATATATTAGCAAAAAACTGTAACAAGATGTACATAGTCAAGAGTCTGAGTTACCCAAAATGCTGTCGGAAACCGGAAACCAACATAGGTTCATAGCAAAAAAGCAACTGTAAACTAGTCGCATCCGTCCTGCCCGGAGGAAACCAGGACAGGTGCCTAAAGTCTAAAAGAGTATAAAACAGTAGCATAAAACTAAAGAGCCAGGGAACATGAAAAACCTAGGTAATTGGTGACCTGTCGCCATCATCTGTCTTCCATGTGGACCCAGCCGGGATGGCGAAAGACTGCGCATGGAGGGGGCACTTTCGCCGAGCTGGAGCGCTAGAGTAAGCTTCTAGAAGCATGTCCAAGCATTGGCCCATGATGAGGGAACGATGCTCGAGGTCATACATGTGGCCTCGGAGCTTGAAAACCAGGGATAGGTGCTCCTCAAGGAGGAGAAAGCCATGCAGATCACCACCTTCGTCGTCAGGTGTCCTTCTCTTCGCATCATCCTTCCCTTCGCTCCATTCTTCACTTCTCTTCGCACCATCCACATCCATCGCAGCTTCCAGGTCCTGCCAGGGAACCTCTTCCACAATGCAACCAGGAAAATCGGCGTCCAAGCCCAAATTGGGCTTATTTTCCCCGTTGCCAGACCTCACTATATCGTAGGGTGCCTCCATTGTCGTCGGGTCCTCCAAATTCGGGTCCTCCTCTACAATGCAAGCCGGGTACAGTTCCTCAGTGCCGTTCTCCAACTTAACGGTGTCCGCAATGCTGCGGCCAGCTTCCTTTTGAGTGATGGTGGAGAGCAGAGCCTTCTCCTCGGCTCGAGCCTTCTTTCTAAGCAGTGAAGTAGCCATGACCAGAGCATGTTCGAGGTTCTCTTTACGTTGCCCTTGCGACTTGCGGGCATGCCACGCAGCTCCACGGCAAGGCGTTCCTCGTTTCCTAGTCATATTGCAGAGCGCGCGCCTAGAAAAACACAAAGGCTGAGACGAGGGCGGAAGCCAATTTAGAGCACAAGAAGGAGGACTCGCGTCAATGCTCCATGAAAGGATGGTGAACGAGGGCGCAAGGAGCGTGAAACTACACTACAGACTCCAAACAAGGAGCAGAGCCGAGACCGGAGCAAGAGAGAACGAATAACCAGACTTCGAATACCCATAACCACCTTTAACATCAAACTTGCTGAGTAAGCCTAGCTCGTAAATGGTCGCTCGAGGGAGGAGTCCTCCCATCACAGAGCTGCTGTTATGGCTGTCCTGCATCGTTAATGCGGGTGCAATGGTGACGACCTCCAACATTTAATCCCCGGCTCAGTGCATAGCCTGCTGTCACGCCTTCGCCGCGTGTCACCCCATGCGGGGCATATACTTAGACAATTGTTAATAGTATAAAACTTAGTAATTTATAAGCATACATCCATGAATATGAGAAACCAAGAGAACAATGGTGGAATAAACGAAAGACACACAAAAATAGTGCGTACGACACAAACCATGCCTAACACCCAACTAAGTCTATGTTATTGTGAAACAATTACAATATCCACACCATTGACTCAGTTTACAACATACGCACAGTCACACGACTCACCTCAACGCAACAAGAAACTCATACATATATTCGCCACACTAAGACTCTCTATCCACCACCGTCTCCATAACCTCCTATGTTGCACCTTACACATTCCCTCAATTGTAGAATTTGTTTCTTTTCATTTCCTCACACTTCACCAAGTTAACATAGATTTTGCTTCTACCCCACACATGCCAACAACAAACCAACATTTGCATTCAATACTTCACCAAAATCTCCTAGAGTGTCCCACCCTTGGCTACTTATTTTCCCTCTAGTAAGTTCTACCTCAAACTTACCTCAAACTTGTTCTCACAAAATCTCTTACCAATCTTATGCGTTGCTTAGTTGTGAGACCTTGTGCTCTTATAAGGACTCCAAGGGTCGCTTGTGCAAAATTTCATGTCTTTTGGGTGTGTGGTGCCCCTTTACGAACCCACACTCAAATGTCATGCCACTTCATGGACCCTGTATGCCCAAACAATCCCGCACAACCATTAACCGTAATGTCGCGCCTCTCCGCAAACTAAGTATGCACAAACAAACCTGCATGACCATCAACCATCATGCCTCTTGGACCGGGGTGCCACATCCTTGGGCGTGCACCCCTTTCCTTATGCATGTTTTCTTGTGACTATAGTCATGGCTCCTCATGGGTATGTCGATGGGGTCGTCCAACTACTTGATTTTCCCATGTTTCCAAGGGAAGATATGTCCACTCCTTGGGCATGCTCCCAAGTAGCACCACCCTTTCCCAAACACAACTCAAGTCTTCGTCAATCATTGTAAGACAAGTAAGGTGTCTTCCCCTTGTTGTCACGCCTCATCATGATGCACCCCTTATCAGACCCAAAACAAAGTTACCAACTTAATGAGAACTGTGACCTCAAAACGAGAACTCTAGCCCTTAAAACCCATATTTTTGCATAAAAAAATGAAAATCCACCTCAAAATAAAAGCATTGTGCTACCGGTAGCACCATTTTTTGTAACCGGGTCAAAATTACAACTTTTTGGAAGCATGGACTTGAAGGATCAAATGGTTGCTCAGAAAAACTTTAAAATCAACCCCCAAATAAAAAAGTGGTGCTACTAGTACCACCACTTTTTCTAACTAGGTCAAAATTACAACTTTTTTCATGCATAGCCTTAAAAAATAAAACAGTGGCTTAGAAAAACCTTAAAATCAACACCTAAATAAAAACGTGACACTACCTAAAGAAAAATATTTGTTCTAAACGTTAAAATTGCCACTAATTACGACCTAATTCAAACAATGGCCTTGACAACAAATCCCTACGCACATAAAAAACCAAAATTGGATCCTAAATGGTCATTTGAAAATTTATTTATTAACTTTTTTTTTCTTAAATTTAGATTTAAAAATAAATAAAGAGAAAAGAGAAAATATTCACAATTTTTTTTAATGAAGGCAAAAACACATTTAAAATAA
>JZKD02S2063766.1:369343-397880 GCA_000966675.3 Picea glauca
AAACTAAAAAAGAAAATATTTTTAAAAAGTATAAAATAAAAAAAATATCTGACAAAAATATTGAAATTGCCTAAGAATTTATTATAAAAATTAATTTGTAAATAAAATTGAAACACTAAATTTAATTAAAATAAATAAATAAATAAATAAATCTTTGTATCTATACAAGCTATATAGTTGCGTATATAATTATGTAACTATATAATTTATATAGTTGTGTATATAGTTATGTAACTATATAAATTATATAGTTACATAACTATACATCTTATATAGTTACATAAATATATATGCAACTATATATTATATAGTTTCATATATATTTATGTAACTATATACCATATATATTTACAAATATTATGTAACTATATATCTTATATAGTTACATATATTATAAAACTATTTAAGATATATAGTTACATATATTATGCAAGTGTGTATATATAATTATGTGAAAAATATATTTAGTGTTAGGTTTTGTAGAAAATCTCTCAATTTTCAAAAATAATTATGATTGTTCATTTATGTCATTTTTAGAAACTACCATTTCAATTCTGAATCCATCTCCTTTTGACACGTAATAATCTTTATTATTGACTTTTTTTTCCAACATTGTTTTGAATATTATTATAATATTTTCTATTATCTTTACGGAATTTTCATGGCATCATAAGGTTGGATAGACTTACGTTGCTATTTTGCTTGACGTGAGCTCTTTCATCCAATGTCTCTGCCATTTCCCTTACGCTCTTTTAAGGAAAGTCGGTGGATGTTGGTAGAAAAAGACACTTCCAGAGCACTATATCAAAGTGCGCAGCCACTTGGTCTATGTTATTATATAAAAATATAAAAATATAATAAGAATTTTTATATAATTTTATAAAAAATTCTACAAAAATATAAAAATATAATAAGAATTTTTATATAATTTTATAAAAAATTCAATAAGTTAAAGATAATTTATTTTGTAAGTAAATAAAAATAATTTATTTTATAAGTAATAATGAAAATTTATTTAAATATTAAAAATTACATTTATTCAATTTTTTTGTTCTAGTATTATATTTTTTAATTTTTTTTTCATATGTAATTTAATAAATTATTTTTTAATTTTTTTGATTTAACTCTTTCTTTTTCCCTTTATTTTTAATATATGTATTGAATTTTATAATTTTTAATGTAAATTATTATATTTTTTAATTCACTATTTTATATGTAATTTAATAAATTAATTTTTACTTTATTTAATTTAAATTTTTTTTTTTTCCATTTATTTTTAATATGTGTATTGGATTTTCTATCTAATTTTTAATGTAAATTTATTAAACATTAAAAATTGTTTTTTTTTCAAAAAAAAATCATTATTATAATTTTTAATTTTTTTAATAAGTAATTTAATAAATTAATTTTTAATTTATTTGTTTTACTTTTTTTTTTTTCATTTCTTTTTAATACATGTGGATTGAACTTTTTAACTTTTTTTTTTAGGAATATTAATGTTAGAGATTTGGGGTTTAAAAATAGATTTTAAATAATAAAAAATAATGATTTCTTATATTTCTCTAATTCAAACAAAAAAAAAAGTTATTTAATAGAATCGCTAGACAAGACCCTTGAAATGTTATTATTTTTTAATTAAAATTTATTTTTTAAATATATTTAATTTACTTGTTGATACCATTTTTTTAATATATGATTTTTTAACTTTTTAATTGAATTTTATTTGTTCTTTTAATTATGATATGATTTTGTTATAGTTATTCATTACTTTATTAAAAATTATATTTGAAGGATCCAAGTGGAGTGGAATGGACAAATTGAGGTTCATTGTTCACATATTCAACAAACAAGTTGGAAAATAAACATGGAATCAAGGAATTTTTTTCCAAAGTTGAAAACTACTACAGTGTTGAAACATCAACGATTTGAAGCATCTCTCAATCAAATGTTGTAAAGATCTAGCCGATATTGGAACTAGGTTATTCTATCTCTACCTCTTCCCTGCCAGCGTTGTTACCGACTCGCATCTATGAAATCTCGAAAAAAGGGTAAAAAGACAAATATAAAAAAAATTATGAGCATATCGCGTTGTACTCCTCTGCAATGTTTGTTCTCATCATTTTTCAATCAATTCCATTGCCATTTCCCTCCCAAACCGAAAGCATAGGGTTTCCTTTTCCCCGTCAGATCTCGAGTTCGGTCCCTCCTGCCCATGATTTTTTTCCTTTTTTTTTAACATAGTTGAAGCTCGACACAGGACGAACAGATCGGGGGCAATCAACCGACTTATTCATTCTGGCTTTCCTTCCTTTCAAAGATCGGTGGTCCGAACCCCGGGGCGTTTGTATATAGCAGTAATCTGTATATAGCAGGACAAATATTACTCGGAGGCAGTGGCTCGCGTGGAGATACTCTATGCCCTGGTAGCTCATGGTTCCACGGTATTAGCGGAATTCGATGCGGCTCGCGGTAATGTGAAAACAATCACCCATCAAATATTGGGCTAATTTTGATGTAACCAGTTCTATGTTTGGAATTGTGTATTTTTTTTAATAAAGTATTAAAGTTATATTCCTATTAAAGCCCTAAAACTTTTAGGGTAGGTTTCTTTTCTAATGACACATTTTAAATGTCATAAGTGTTTGAAGTTTGATATAACAGTTTTATGTTCAAAATTTCGTAATTTTATAAAATTTTAAATGTTATAAGTGTTGGAAGTTTGATGTAACAGGTTTATGTCCAGATTTTGTAATTTTTTTTAACAAAAATATAGTTGTACCTGTATTTATGCCATAAGTCCTTTATGGCAAGTTTATTTGATGATTAAGGATTGTCTTTTTATCCCCTGAAATTTACATAAAATCATTGGTTAATATATTTGTATAAGGTGCATTTTATCTTTTCATTTTTCCAACTGAAAGTGTATTTATTTTAAAATATTTTTCAAACAGTTAAATGTGCATATACTGATTTGATTCACAGTAAATGTGGTTGGTCGGGGCTCAACATTTTATGTAATTTATATATTAATGTCAATTGAGACCAAAAAGTTTTGCAACATTTTATTTAATTTATATCTTAATGTGAGTTGACATGCAATAGGTGAAAGATTCTAAGAAATGAATATTTTTTGTGGGGATATTTTTTTCAAATTGGTGGATTCATAAATTTAAGTGGTTATTTCTGTAAAATCCAGGTATCCTAGGAGTTTTTCAACATGCTGAAACCATTTCTGCATTCAAAAATGGATTCTGAACAACAAAAAATAGTGATTCCGGTAAAAAAAAAAACATTTTGTAGAATAGCTAGCCAATGCCAAAAAAAAAATGCATAACAAACAAAATACGTAAACTAACAAACAACACTGTAAATAGATATTGATTTGATTCATAGTAAATGTGGTTGTTGGGTGTTGAACATTTTATTTCATTTATATATTAATGTGAGTTGAGACAAAATTTGCATAAGAAACTATAGACGAAAACTAACAAACAAAACTGCAAAAAGAACAACGTTGTCAAAAGAGATTGATTTTATTCATAGTACATGTGGTTGTTCTGCGTTCAACATTTCATTGCATTTATATATTAATGCCACTTGAGACAAAATTTGCATAAAAAACAAAAGACTGAAACTAACAAACAATAGCGCACATAAATACAATAGAGTACAACAGTCTATAAATCTGTGGTAACACATAATAGAAAATACGTTGTGATCTTGTGATCTTGCCTTCCACTATTTTCCTTTGTGTCCTTATTGGTAGCGGCTTGTAGTGAAGCCAATGCTATTCATACTGGTTGGAATGGCTATATATTGATATTCCTCCAAGTTTCTCTTTCTCATGAGCCATCCAACATCTCATGTGGATCAAAACTGTATCGGGGTCATTATATTTACACACCTGTTTTGGCACCATCTCCACATGACTGCCCTTTTGACAAGGGTTTTTGTGAGAGTGTGTGAGGCTGGATTAACATCTAAGAGCTAGGTTTATGTGTGGTTAATTTCCCTTTTATTAATATGTCAATAAGCTATTTTGATAGAGTTTTTTTTTTATAACGAAAGGATTTGAATCCCATTCCTTCTTTTCATAAAATATGTGGAGAGGTAAAATATATATATTCCCAAAAATCAAGTTTACTTTCCTTCTCATCAAAGAGTATGGTCACATAAGTCATAGAAATTTTGAATCTTTCTAAAAGGGTGGTAGAACTACATAATGTTATTGCCAGTATGGTCACATAAGTCATAGAAACTTTGAATCTTTCTAAAAGGGAGGTAGAACTACATAATTTCATTGCCTCGTTAGCTGCACCAATTAATGATATATTTGTTAGCAAACCACCTCCATAGTGCATAAAATGTGAGGTTCCTTTCTACGATAGATCTCGTGATCCAAAAGTGTTTAACAATTGGATTCTCCATATAGAAGCTTGGTTTGAGGATATCGTTTTCCAAATTGAAGCTCACAAGACTTTCTAAGATTTTGGTTGCATATTTTGGGGTGAATCAAAATCCTAAAAACCCTAATGCACAAGTAACCTCCTGAGACTATATCCCTCGCAGTCTGACTGACTGATTCATACAACTACCCATTAAAATATTGTTGTTTGAAAATACAAAATAGTGCCCAACGACCTTAAAAACATAGTTTTAAAAACTTTGTTTGTCGAGCCATGACCAGTCTTCTCCTATGGCGGCATGAAGCCTGCTTGTGGTTGCAGACGTTCTTTCTCACAACATTTAAAATATGTACTCAATTTTAACAAATCAAAACCTGCATGACTCGTTCCATTTAACTGATTTTGATTTTTTAAACAAAGAGCATGCCATCTTCGAATAATTAAATCCTTCAGAGACTTTGACTTTGCATGGAAAAACAAACATCACAATTCACACTACATTGATTACATATATCACTAGAAAACACTGAGAGTTTTTCATCTGCTACACGTGATTCAATATAATTATTTTAAATGATGAAATCGCATTTAAAACAACCACGAGAAGAGACTCAGTGTTGTGTAAATAACTTTAGATAAATTTAAAATCTGTTGGAAGAACAAGGAGAAATTTAAAATCGTTCATTTAATGATATGATTCTCTCCACTGTCCAGCATAACTTTAATACCAACCGAATGAAGCTCGGTAAAATTGATCCACAACCACTGCATTACAAAAAAAAGGACCCAATCTTGAATAATTATGTATCAATACAGAGGTGCTCTGTGAGGGAATCCCTTTCCACTGTTGATGCAGGGTGGGATCACAGATTTCAGATCACATGTTATCTTCTTAGAGTATGGGTATGAGTCGAAATCGAACCTTCTAGAGAATAATGAAAATCTGAGATAGAGGATAAGAATATGGGATGATATGAATCACTCAATCGATCCCAAAACTGTACAGAATAACTTGAAAAATAGAAGAGGACGCCAATGAGAAGAGTTAATGATATTTTAAAAAACATATCACTAATGAAAAATGAATAAAACGAAAAATAACCACTCAAGAGTCTCTTCAACTTTCATTATAATTCTTATCTATTCATGTATGAAAAATGTAAAAGAAATTTTAATTTGTATATTGACAAAAAAAATAAGGAAATGAAATGAATAGTCACAAGTATCTCTTGTCTTATAAAAGAGAACTCGTTGAATGTAGTCAGATAATTTTCCCCATTGTATAGACTAATGATACTTTTATTTATAGATATATGAACAACATAAGGTGTTTTAGAAGTCCTAACTGTTAGAATTTTTTTGGGGGACTAATCCATAAATGTATTTGTAATTTAGGTTTTTTCGAGTATTGATCACATGAACTCTTTCTATGTTTAGCATTTGGAATTATTATGATGTTGTTATTTCATCTTAGTATAGGGATGATGTTACAGGTCTTATTGGCAACGAGTTGTGATAATATCTACAGTACTATTATTTTAACATATCCTTGGTTTCCATGAATTATTTCTATTGTCAGGGACATCATTTTAATGTCTGCTCATCTATTCATTTTTCTCCTACGGGATAGGTTATAAATAGTTAGATTAAATTAGTTTTCTTTCACTTTAGAATAGGTTTAGAATTAAATAAAACTCTTTGGGGGACAATTCAATATATTTACCCTTTTTATTGTTTGAATTCTTAGTGGCAACCAAGCATACATATTGGTCGAAAACACTACACCAAACAAGATTAGGTATAATTCAGACTTGTCATTGGGTGTTTTACCTTACCTACTTGACATGCCATTTCTACTTTTCAATAGGTTTATATCTTGATAATTTTTGTATTCTCTTGTTTCATCTGTAACTTATTGATTTGGGCCACTAGAGCATTGATTTGTTCTTCATTCTTGTTGAAGACTCATTTCTTTTACTCTTGGAGAATAACTAATTTCTTATAATTTTTTGTTATGATATCATTTTCTTAAGCTCTAATTTTATCAATAGTATCAATAGATACTTTATTTTCTTCAATCATCTAATCAACCTCATACTGATTTTCTTTGGATAAGATATATTCTCGAGAAATTAATTTCTTATGTAAATCTACCACATGTTTATTTTATTTTCTCCATTGAGAAGTGAGTGTACTAATAAACTATTTTTTTTCATCAACGAAGGATCCCAAATAAAAAACAACCTCGTTTACAAATACTTCCTCGTTTAAGTGTTTTATGTTCCACATCTTAACCAATTTTTGTGAGTATTCCTTCATTTTTGCTCTTTTTCTCTTCTTGTTTATTATTTTCACAATGGTATTTATTGTATCATTGAAAGAATAAGTGTTTAAAGGAAACACAATTTCCTGAAGTTGTTGAATTTTTTTTAGATCAAAGGTTGTGGACATTAACCTTCTAGGGATAGAAGCAATTTTGGTGGTATCTATAGCAGTGGTAGTTGTAATCACTGTAGAAAATGTGTGTTTAGTACCTTCGGTAGTACTATCTCCTTTACTTCCCTCTGTGATGTTGCATTGTCCTGAATGTTTTATTGTGTATCTCCACTTCCTTTGATCTAATCATCTTTCCCTAATTCATCATTATTCTAATTCTATTTATCAATTTTAATGTGATTGGAAGAAAATTTTTGGTTTTGTTTTGACTCTCACTCTGAATTTTCATCATCTTATGGATCAACATTTCCCAATATGTTGCGTTATTTTTCATTATTTTATTTGAGAAAATATTTTTTTCTATTGACTTGTGAATCTAGGAATTCATGCATCTTGGGACTACTCCTCAAATACTAAATTCTTTGGGCTACCTCTTGATAATATTGATTCCTTTAGAAAATAATATCAATTGGATCATCCTCATAATTATAGGATTTAACATTTTTGGCAATGCTGCAATGCTTTCTGACAAGACTTTTTGGGTCATGTCTTTTAAAATTTCAATGGGATAACCAAATTCCCTAAAGTTATTCAACTTATTTCAAGGTATATTTGGAATTTAATAAAAAATAAATTCCTAGTGGAATAGGAAATGATGGCTATTGTTTCTTCTTAATTTTTGGTATGGAATAAATATGACCAAGAACATGAGTTTGATATACTATCTCTCTAAGTACCATCCTATCTGGAGCATATATGGGAAAAAATGTGGGTTTGTCCTTCACATGCATAAATTATGATGTAAGAAAATGCTTCATCTATGAACCAATAATCTATTTATTTGATGGTGTTCATGGCTTCCTAAGTAAACCTAGGAGTTGGTTGATTTTTGGAAGCCATATGTAGAGGAATCATAAAATTATTGCAAATTTTATAAAAATAGTCTTTGTAGTTTACATCCCATAACTCGGAACAATGAATATGGACTGGATCTTAAGAAATATACCACTTCCAAGACAACATAGGGAAATGGGTTATTTCATAGACTGCATCTATCATGTATCCAGATTGGCGATATACCGATGGTGCTTCTTGTGAATTTTTTACCTCTTGTTGGATATTGGAAAAAAGAATATGGGCCTGATTTAATATTTCATGCTTTAAAATATGGCGAATAAGAGGAACCGATCCTAGTTTAAATTCAAGAGAATGTTTTTCACATATAACCGGCAGAGCACAATGGAAACTAAGATAGGAGGATTTTTTAGTATTTGAATGGGGTATATATTATTTTAAATAGTCTTGAAATCATAACTACTATGCCACCAATCCCTAATTCGATCACCCATCTAAATATATATTCTTTTTTTATTTCTTTTTCTATCAAACCATGAATAAACTTTTCATCCAAATTAAATTTAGTTGGTTATAACTTGTACATATTGGAAATATCCTCAATCCTAAACAACCCAATGACTTTACGAGAATAATTTACAATTGTACAACAAAAAATATCAATATGGGAAATAATCCATCGTACTGTGTCATAATAAGGTAAGATAATTGGTCTAGATGGTATTATGTGCAAAGTGGACTTTTTAATATATTCAATATTTTCAGCATTGCACTCATTTTCATCTATGAAATATTTGTCTTCAATGAATTTGTATATTTCACTCCATTCCATGATGTTATTGATTCCAATTTTATAAGATGTTTTTGAATAGAAAGATGAATTTGGATTATTTTCTATTTCTTCCTCTTCATCATTCTATTTATTTTCTTTACCTTTTTTTTTCACCGTGTTGTAGAGGGTCCTACATTTTGAAAGAAATTCAAAGAAAAAAATTGATATATAAAAAGTTAATTCAAATCATGAATGATGAACTAAAAATTAATACCAACCAAAAAATATTTCTTAAGAAACAATGTACCTTTTACTCCTTGAATTCACACAATTTGTTTATAGAAATCGTAGAGTGATACATGAAATAAAAAAATAGAGACGAAGCACGAGTTATGCATGTAGAAAACATTTGTTTTTAGTATTAATTTGTATCACATAGCATGATAGATTCATTTTAATGTGGATAACCAGTGATCGTTAGAACCATTAATGGAATAAAAGACTATTTATAATTTGAAATGGGGTGGGAATATTCATATACTAGGCAGTGCATTTTCCTTTGCAACCAAATTAATAATCCCAGTGAGAAAACTCGGTCTCGTGTGGCTATATTGTGATTAAATTATCAGAAATAACCATATGGTTAACCACACCACTGGAACCCTAGCTCACTGGGTTTCCCTTCGAACCATAAAACACATGAAAACCTAGTCTCATCAACGACTAACCAGTCCACTGATCAACTGGAAAAACAAACCAACAGGAGATTGGGAGGATTATCATAAAAGAGAAACCCAACCTGAACGTCGAATCGTCGGTCCCCGAGACACCAACTAATTATTTCACAAATAAATTTTAAAAACTAGAGGTTTATTTGTAATGTTTTTTATCTAAAGAAGTTTATTAAGATGTCTAAAATGGATAAAAAAATTAATCAATAAGGCACCAATGGTAAAAATAAAATAAATCAAACCACAAAATTGAAGAAATCTTCATTCCTGAATCATTCTGGTTGATCTCAAGATGATTAAAGTAATGTAATAGTCACATATTTTTCATAGAAAACTTGTCATGCAAAGTGGTATTCATTGCAACAATGGAGAAGATTGAGCTCCCTGTGATGAATAAATCATTTACATATAGAACTATCAGTAGAAGCGAAGCTATGTTCCTCATCATATACAAATTAGGATATGATATACATCTAATAAAACCTCTAGATACAAGATAAGAGTCCATTTTAGTATACCATGCTCGAGGTGTTTGTTTAAGTCCGTACAATTACTTCCTCAACCTGAAAACAAATGATGGATCTTAATCATATCCCTCTAGATTCTCCATATATATATCCTCATTAATATATCCATGTAAGAATTAATTCCTCACATCCATATGTTGTACTTCCCACTTTCTAGATGCTGCAATAGTTAGAGGTAATCGAATGGAATCAATCTTGGTAACCGATGCAAATGTCTCCTCATAGTATATGACTTCTAGCTATGAGAAACCTTTAGCTACTAACTTATCCTTATACTTTGTAATGTATCCATCAAAAAACCCTCTTTTTCTTGAAAATCCACTTAAATATAACAAGCTTCATGTTGGAAGTTAAAGGAACCAACTTGCATGTGTTGTTCTCTATCAAGGAATTATACTCCTCTTTCATAGATTCCTCCCAATAGGGGTTCCCTTTAGCCTATGCAGAAGAATGAGGATATGATACAAATACCATATAAAAATTAAATAGGAAACAACAACTCCATGCCATTAAAATCTTGTGGAGGCTCCACAAATTGATATCTGGTTCTCCGTGGATCGACATAAACACCCACTAGAATAGAAATTTATTTCTATTGATAAAAAATAATAGATATAGCATATTCATAGATATGATCATAAATTGGATCAGAAGAATTCTCATGAGGTTCCACAACTAGTGGCAGTGGAGATAGAGGTGTGGACTACTCTGGAAGTACCTGTGAAGGACCCTCTTCAAACTTAACACTCCTATAAATGAATAATTTATATGAATTAGTATCTAATAAAATGTATCTATTCATTACCTCTATATATACAACAAAAAATCACCCCTTACTCTAATCTTCCATAGATTTTCGCCTATCAGAATGGATCCCACCCCTTGCATAAGAACTGAAAATTATGAAGCGAGTGACTTCTGATTTCTTCCTGCTCCAAGACTCATATTGAGTGACTTCCTTAACTGATTTATAAGGAAATGTATTATGAATGTAGGTTGCATAGTTGAAAACTTCATCCCATGAATTTGGAGGTAGTGCTCTATCCTGCAACACATAGTGGGCCATCTTTTTCAATGTCCCATTCTTTCTCTCTACTAACCCTTTTTTTGTGGAGTATAAGGAACTCTCTGTTGAAATTCTATACTTAATTCTAAAAAAATATGTTCAACATCCTTATTCACATACTATCCTCCATTATATGTACGAATATTCTTAATCTTCTTCCCTTTTTGGTTCTCAACTAGATGCTTGAAATATGTAAGACACTCAAAGACCTCATATTTTAATTTGAAAAAGGAGACCCATATATATCTCGAAAAATCATCAATGAAAGTAAGAAAATACTTATATTTATTGATCGATGGGTATGGAAAAGGACCTATAATGTCATTTTGAACCAACTCTAGCAGCGATGATTCCCTCCATGATTTACCTATGTTGAACTTCTCCTCAAGATGATTTCCTAGTATACATCCTTGAAAAACTCCATCTGTGTACTGAATGTGGGGTAATACATCTACCATTCCACCCTTAGTAAGATGATAAAAATATTTAAAATCTAGATGACCAAAACTCTCATGCCACAACCTAGACTCTTCATTAGCATGTGTGAGAAGAGATACATAATTAGATTTATGAGTGAAGTGAGAGAAGGTGTACAACTTGGAATGGTGATTAACCTCACAAACGACAATTTTTTAACCATTTGACGAGTCATAAATAATAACTCGGTCCTGAGTGAACTCCACCTTTTTCCGTGAACATGAATGAGTGATTTAATAGATGGAGATAATATCCAATGAAATATTTGGAACATGAAGTACATTCTGAAAGAATCCATGGTCTATATCAACTGTACCCCTACCACACACCTCTATAGGAGAATCATCTCCCATGAATATTGGTGGTTTGGAACAAGTAATTACTAGTAATGCATGACCATTACCTCCTAATGACTAAGTAATTAGGAGAAGATGAAATACTAAGTAATGCATGACCATTACCTCTTTATGAGGATGAATTTTTCCTTGCACCATCTGGAATACAATCCCCGAGGTGATGTTTCTCAAGTGTTTGAACCATGAGATCTATGGTTTTTTTTTCATGCAAGAACTCCCAGGATGGAACCTCTTGTTACAATAGAAACTATTTTTCATCTCCTTACTTTGTTTAAATGCCTTAGAACTTGAACTATCATGTATGGAATTTTGTTTACCTTCATTCTTGTTCTCTTGGTCCTTCTTACCCTTGTTATTTTGCTTATTCTTCTTTGAAATTCATTGAGTTTTAAGTGCATGGGGCTTGTAATTTTGAAGTGACTCCATGAAATCATATATGGATGGAATCTTCCATGTAGACCACATATTTAACCTGGTAATATGAAAGGAAAAGTGTAGATAGAACACTTAGGCCCTAGTTTTGTTAAAATTGAAAAGATTAATTGTTCATCTTTCTTATAAATTCCACACACCTTAACATGAGAAATCATTTTTTTAAACTTACTAAATTAGTCATGTATGGTCTCTAAATATCTTGGATTCAATGCGTGTAGATGATTCTCCAGCTGATGACCTCTTAGATTGTCTTTCTTTCCTAGCAAATCATTCAATTTTTTCCAAACATATTTAGGAGTCGTTCAAGTATTGACATGAAAGAGGAGATCTGGATGATCTAAGATCGACCACATTCCCTATGGTGATCCTATATGAAACCTTTCTTTGAAGTAGAAGATCTATCTTGGGCTTCCACTCAATGTAGTTGAAGGGTGTCAAGATCATTGAAGAAGGTGGATGATCCATAGTTTTGTGTGGGTTGTCCAATATGATCTGTAAAACTACAATAAAAGTGAATACTCCCTCATAATAATGGCTATAATAACATATAGGATTAATTCACATTCGAAGAGCTAATTATGTGAAGGAAGTACTAGACTAGCTAATTATGAGAGAGAGAGAGAGAAGAGAGAAAAATAGAATCAATATTCACACATAAGAGACTAAGAAACCAACTCTAACCACAGTGTATTAATACTTGATAATTGGTACAATATATAGGACTCTCCACACGAGGAGTAATGCACACTAGGTTGGGATTTCCATGTGCTTGCTCAAGTAAAAAGGTAATTTCTCCTAATACAAACAATTGACTAAAGTCAAAAGTTGATAATAATAAGAAAATATAAAAAATATAGGTGAGAAATTAGTGATAAATCTACATGAAGTCAACATGCATTTCATAATAGAAAAAATCTCCTAGAATGAGACTAGAGTCTAAGAATGGAACTAAAGTCCTAAGTGAGTGAGAATTTGCTTAATTCTGGAAAGTCACTAAATAAGTGAAGTGAGTAAACTCCAAGTATTAGATGCCTAATGTGCACTTCTCTAGGAGGGTAACATTCTTACTAAAGTGTGCTCTATAGCAATGAAATAAGAAAATATCTCCTAAAATTAAAGAAATATGAATTCTCTCCTGAAAAATAGGAATTTGGCTAATAGTGGCTAAAAAATAGGAATTAACATAATGGTAGCTAAAAAATAGAGATTTCGTAATGGTGGTTTATGAACCCATGATTTTGGAAACCCATGGTATTTTCCCATGGTATTACATATAGGAATCCACTGGCTAAAAATATACCTGCTATAAATAGATAGGCTATAAATAGAAGTCCTCCTACATAGTAGGAAAAATGAAAAACAAAAATGAGCATGTCACTAAGTATATAGTTGAACATGTACCCCAAAACTAAGTTCTTCTATTTGTTAGTTCTTGAATGTGTAGTTTGAGGTTTGGAGGGCCCCCATTCTTCATTAACTATACATTTGTTGTAGTTTACTCCAGTATATATTTCTTAACTATCTTTTCCTTTTCTTTGTTTATAAGTCAAATCCTTGTATATGTACATTACTAATAATTTTCTCATAGGTTTTAATCCATTGTTCATTATTTGCTATTTTAAATTATGGTTATATTATTTTTCTAGTTGTAGCTTTAGTTTCATTTTCAAGAAAGATTTATTTATTTTGAATAACTTGAACTAATTTTGTTGATGAAAGTAATGAATAAGGAGTCAATAATGTACTCTTGCAAGTCTTTAAGTCACCTAAGGAAGTGAGCTAAAGAAACTACAACCTATTCTTTCTACATGTAAGATAGTAATGGATACTTTATCAACTGAATAGATATAAGTGAGTTGTGTGTTTAGAATTATTTCTTTAACTAAAAACATACATCAGTGAAAATGATATCATTCTATGGGCCTTTCTCAAGGCATGTTTCACCTCACAACATGATATTTTTTTTGTGTAAGCTTTTGTAGTCAAGGTTGAGAATATTAGTTAATTTATTGTTGGATTTATTGTTATACATTGGTTTAAACGATTCCATCGGGTTTCGTGACATGGGTTATCCCCCTCTCGTGGATATTAACTCCTATGATTGTGGCTGAGACTAATGCTTCTGAGTTTTGGTCTAACAAAAATCGTAGTCCAACAAATGGTATGAGACAAATAGGTCTCAATTTCAAAACTTTCTCAGCATGTGCTAGGGAAGAAATTGTTGGACATTAGGTTCAACACTTCCCTCGATTTTCAAAAAAATTGTTTAAACCCATTTCGTGGATCCTAACTCCGACGATTGTGGTGGAGACTAATGACTAAGGATTTTGGTCTAATAGAAATTGTAGTCCAACAATGACTACTTTTTATATTTTGCATGTGTCTTAAAACCTTCTTTCAAATCCTCTATCTCGCTATTTGACATAGTATTATTGTGAAGAGCACACTTTAGTGGAATATTTCACTTCACAACTTGATTTTCTACCATTGGAACTGTGACAACATAAAATTGGAAGAATTATATTTTCATTGAAGTTCTTAATATTACATCATATTTCATTTTTTAAGATTACATTGATTTCAAGACTTGATTTCTTTCATAGTCTGTATTTTGAAAATGGTTCCCTCACATATAGTGATTGTACCTCACAAGTCCACTCACACTAGATTGATATGATAAATATCTTATTTTATGCAAATGAATTGAGCTCACACCATGCATATCAAGAATAATCAAGAAGACACATTAAAATACATATCTCCGAGATAATAATTAATACACAGTGGAAATAAATATACAATAAAAGAAACAAATGACATAGAGTATTTTGATCAAACCACCCACCAATTGGCTATAGACCAAGGAAATTCCACCCAACCTTATACATTGTTGTTTCAAGTCTCAACTGTGGGTCACTCTTGAGCAAGGGCTAGGAATCCGCAAGGATGGGTTCAAGAGAGACACACACCTTTCTAAACCATTCAACACTCAAGCTCTCATAAGTTTCTCAATGCATAATAGTCCAAAGTGCCTCAAATCTCTTCTCTCTATCCTTCACCACTCAAAGGCAATGAAACCCCTTCACTACCAAACAATCCCTTAGGCTGTCCACTTCTTTCCATGGCTCGAGTTCTTCTGGTCAAGAATCCTCATGCTTCGACTATATGGATTCACATTTGTGAGCAAGGTTTAACACATAACAATGCATCTCATGCATCTCATGCTGGAATACACTAGTAATTACTACATCCATGAAAACAATGGTTTCTTTCCTTAGAAATTCATCCACATGTCCCCACCAAGAACAATAATGAATGAGGAATGATAAATAAATGAATGAACCAAATTATAGAGTTAACATAGTGAACCCCCAAACAACCCAGAAGGGTCGTTTATATAATTACATGAAATCAAGAACCACATGGTCTTCTACTCAAGAAGCTCATGTAACTTATTTTCTCAATTAAAATTGATATGGGTAAATAAAATATAATTAAAAGACTTGTCCCCTTGAGTCCCCTCTTTCATGGAATCATAGCCCCCTATATAACTCTTGTCCTTGTCTATCTTGTAGCCAATAATGCATTCTTTTATTTGCAATGATCAAAGTATTACATTTCCTAGACAATCCAAACTCTTTTAATTGTTTAAGCACTCCATCCTTTCAAAAAATGCAAAAAATACATTATTTATATGGAGACTCAAAACGAGGGTATTACATTCCCCTCTCTTATTTTGGCACTATCCTCAGTGCATATACAAAACATAAACAATTTTTTTTAAATTATTCAAAAAGTCATGGGTACTCTATTCGTATGGCATTTTCATCCTCCTAATTAGAAGTTTCAGGACCATAGCAGGTCCACTAATTTTTTTCCATTTCTATGACTAGATTCCAAAGAATTTTGACCTTTTTGTCCAATATGCACACCTAATGGACCTAAAAGTCTCCTTCTTCCTCCACTCGAAACAAATTCCAATAAATAACATGGTTAGGATCAAGTACATATTTTTTTAGCAAAGAGACATGAAATAAATTATGCACATTCATGGAAGCAACAATGCAAGCATATATGCAACTAACCCTATTCTATCAAATATCTCACATGGACCATAGAATATGGCTTGTAGCTTTGTACAATTTCCCAAATTCAATGAACTATTCTTTGGCTTCACTTTCAAAAACACATGCTCTCCCGCTTTAAATTCTCTAGTTGTCATGTTCTTATCTTTGTAACTCTTAACTTTATATTGTACCACCTTCAAATTGTGTCTAATTTTAACCTTTTGGTCTTGAACATCCTTCAGCAATTCGGGTTCAAGTACTAATCTATCACTGGAGTATTGCATTTTCTACCATACAAAGCTTCTAATGGGCTCATCTTCAATGAAGCTTGATATCCATTATTATAAGAAAATTCAACCAAATGAAAATAATATTCCCACTTTGATGGATTATGCATCACATACATTTTAAACATGTCTCCAATCACTTGATTAATTCTCTCTATCTAGGCATCTCAATATGAAATGATAATTCTCTGTTCTATGTAGTTGACCATCTAGACGTCAAGAAAAGTTCTGCAATCTTCTTAGGTCTAGGTTTTCTCGTTCTTTGGGAAACAATGTAAAGTTCGTCATTTTCTTCATGGCTATGAAATTTAGAAATAAAACTGTAAATTTGATTTCGAAAACTCGGCTTCCCTCGCATGAAAACTCTGAAACAACATTGCTGAATTGTCAATATCGGATACCCTCACCTCACAGTGGAAAACGGTATCATCTTAGACGCAAATTGACGCTACAGAAATCAATTCTGTCGTTATGACTCAGAGTAATCATTATATTTTTTTTTAATGTTTTTAGAGTTTTTAAGATGAATTTAATTTGTACTGAAATTTTACTAAAAAAATTGTTGGAACTCTAGATTTGAGTGAATGAGTTTGTATAATTTTAGTGTTTTAAAGGTTTTTCAAGATGTTGAATCTATTTATACATTAAAAATTACAATTAAAAAATACAATTTTATTAATATAAAATGAAGATTTCACCAAAACTTGTTTCTCTGATTCCATTAAAAAAAATCTAATGTTTAAATAATGTCTTTTTTTTGAAATGTAACTGTCTAGCTAACCCGCTTACTGGAAAAACTGTAACCCATCCTGAAGTAAGAAAAGAAGCCTTTAGGAAATGAAACTGTAACCCATCCTGAAGTAAGAAAATAAGCCTCTAGGAAATGATAAATAACGACAATGCACAATGTAAATAACAAGTTAATTCAGATAATTCTATATTAAAGCATAATTACAAGGATTAGATCAAGTGGAGAAAATAAGCCTCTAGGAAATGATAAATAACGACAATGCACAATGTAAATAACAAGTTAATTCAGATAATTCTATATTAAAGCATAATTACAAGGATTAAATCAAGTGGTTTTGAAGCAGATGTGAAGTTATCCCAATGGAGGAGGTCACGGGATCCCTTGCTCCCTTGAGGATAAGCACAGAGGCATCGGAACCGAAGGTTTACAAAGTGGCGAAGTAAGTACTCAATGTTTACAAATTTACAACGTGAAGAAGTAAGTACTCAAGTAAAAAATTCTACAGTGAGACATGTCAGAGATTCTACAGTGGGACATGCATGTCAGAGAGCTCGTTTCCTCAGTGTAATGAAATTGTGGATTTGAATTAATTGCTCAGGCTGCGCGAATGACGTATCTGTAATTGCTTCGTTGGACCATTGTTTATCCACGAATATAATAATGTGCCAAAGGGTGTCTTCTTTAAACATCATATAGACAGCAAAAGCATGTTTCTTTAAAGTTTGAACATCATACAGCAAAAGCGAGTATGTAGTAGAATCTCTTTTTCTCACCACCCAATTGTCTCTGAGATACAACGCTGTCTCTTTCTGATAAGGGCGTCTTATTTTTTATGTTTCTTTCCAGGGAAATGTAATGGATCTCTGTTGAGTTTCCTATAGGATGGAAGCGATGCAGTTTCACACTAATCTTATAGTAGTGGCAATGGAATCTTATGCCCTGTGCTTTCTTGTGATAAACACCAACTGCTTTCTTTGTAAGCCTGCGAAGACAGAAGGAAAAGACAAGGTATTCAGAGTCCAGACAGGCTTCTGTTTGTCTTTTTTTCCTCGCAACGTTTTAATTTTAGGGCGTGCTTTTCAGTGTACACACGCGAAGCTGCGAATAATACGGGTTTCCCGAACGTTGTCTGGAGGTGTGTGCTTCCCCAGTAGTTGGAAACCCTTTACAATCTAGCATCGTATTTGTGTCTGTGAAAATGCGTGCATATGCCATTTTACCTGCACAAAATTTAGGTATAGTGTATACATTGATGCGTCAGAAGAAAAGTCTCTATGATGTCAGTGTAGCGTTAACTTCTTAATAATTTCTATGGATATTCCCTCTTCTCTAATGAACTTTTTCAATGATCTCACCTTGACAAGCATGACATTCAATTCAAAAATTACACGCTGCGCTTCATTCGCTGCAAATATTCTTCAAATTAGAATGACCAGATCTTTAATTTTATTAAATATTGAGTTGATATGCTGAATTAAGTTAATAGATAGCAAATATAGACCACGAGTTTGAGGATACAATTACGGCCATACATATGCTACTCTGTATGTACTTAAAAAATGTCATGATACATCTATTACTTAAAAAATGTCATGATACATCTATTGACAAGTCTGATGTTGCACATCTGATTATGACAATTTTGATTGCAAGGACAGTGATATTCTTTATTCCATATACCACAAAATGTATAACATGTACCCTCAAATTATGTGACAAAGAAAACAAGTAAATGGCTATATCAATATCCAATAATGCCTTGCCAAATATGGAACATAAACAAAGATATAACACACAGGTCACAAACCCTTGTAAACAGTGCTCAGAAATATAACACAAGTCTCAAGCTTGCTTTTATTTCCCAAGTTTAAGTTTAAGCTCAACACCAAGTCCAAGTCCTTCAAGAAAGACAATATTCCTAAGAAAAATACATCAAAGTACTACCAATACATCGGTTTGTAACAATAGAAAAAAAAAAATTTAGGTGGCAATAACAAAAGAATTTGAAATGAAAGATATGGAGAAGATATGTTATATCCATAGTGTGGAGTGTAGTAGCAATGAGAAATCATATTTATTTTTGAATCCAAGTATACAACATATTTATTAGATAAACATATTTAATAGATAAGTTTGGGATGAATCCATGCAAAGAATATGCAACTCCATCATTACTCCCATCATTACTCTTTCTATGGAAGAAATTCCCAAGGTGAATTCTACTTTGTATAGAAGCTTGGTTAGGAGTTTAATATACCTTAGTACAACTAAGGTAGACATTATGTATCTAATAAGTTTAATTTCTTGTTACATGGAAGATCCTCATGAATCCCGTTGGTGTGCATTTAAAAATAATCTTAAGCTATGTGAATGGTACTTCAAGCTTTCGTATAAATGATTTTTCCAATGACAATCTTGAGCTAAAAGGTTATATAGAGTTAGGTTGGGTTGGATCAATGAATGATTAAAAATAAATTGCCTAATTATTTTTTCTCATTTGGATCTAGAGTTGTATGATGGAGTAGCAAGAATATTGTTTAGGAGTTTGATGTACCTTCGTACAACTAGGGAACACATTATGTATGTAGTAAGTTTAGTCTCTTGTTTCATGTAGGATCCTCATAAATTCCATTGGTGCACATCAAAAAGAATATTAATATATGTAAGTGGTACTGCAATATTTGGTATAAATTATGTTGATAGTGACAATCTTGATCTACAAGGTTACATAGAGTCATGTTGGGTTGGATCAATGAATGATAAAAAATCAATGCCTAGTTTTTTTTCTTCTCATTTCGATCTAGAGTTGTCTGATGGAGTAGCAAGAAACACGAAACTATGTATCCATCCTTTGCGGAAGTTGAAAAAATTGTTGCCAAAAATCACTTTGTTAAGCCATTTAGCGTATAAGGATCTTGATAGAACTAAAACTATCACAAGCACATATAACTGCAATTTTTTGTCACAATTTCAACACCATAGTAATGACGAAGATTTGTGTGCTTCATGCTAGAATGAAACACATAGAAATCCACCACCTTTTTATTAGAGACTTGGCGTAAGATGGGTAATTGGAGTTTCAATTTTGTCCAACATCTAAGCGAGTTGTTGATATATTCACCAAAGCCATTCCAAATGTCCAATGATTTGTAGAACTATGAAGACAGTTGGGACTCATTACATTAATCATCAAGAGGATAGTGTAGGTGTTAATGAGCTTGATGATTAAGAAAATAGCGGTGTGGTGACTAAGCCAATAGTGATAGATAAAAATTAAGATGTAGTTCTATTTCTATCTATCTTTACTATTTAGTGTTTCTATTTAGGCTATTGGTGAGTCCCATGGAAGTCCCTTACGAGAAGAACATTGTTGTATCTCTATGAAGGTAGGAGAGATGCCATTGGGGCTTTGTTTGTTGTTTCTCTCAATATCTGTGCCTAGGGTCGTGGAAAGGGTTTCGTTTGCTTGCATCATTTGGCAAGCAGGGTTCATGGTATGTTCATGCAAAGGTGAATGTGAACATATTCATGGCATGTTTCAATATAAAAATACCAGAAAACTTAAAAGAAGAGAAATTATAATACCATCTTGAATTGATTTTCAACCTCTTTCTCCTCGTGCAAGTTAAAATGGTGTGCCCTCCTCCTCCTCTATCCAGTGTTCCGTCGATCCCATCCTTCTCCTCACATGTCCTCCTCTCTTCCCTCAACCTCCTTCTCATTCTCCCCAAGTGCAGGTCGACCTCCTTCTCCTCTTTCGCGTGCCCTCCTCTCTGCTCTCGACCTCCTTCTCCTTCTCCTCAACCTCCTTCTTCTTCTCCTTCTCCTCGTGTTCCCTCCTCTCTTCCCTCGACCTCCTTCGCCTTCTCCTCCTCCGCATTCCTTCCTCTCTTCCCTGCCCTCCTTCTCCTCCTCCTCATGCGACATACCTCCTCTGTGTGCCCTCCTCTCTGCCCTAACCTCCTCTCCTTCTCCTAGCTCGCATGACCTCCCTCTTCTCTGCTCTAACCTCCTTATCCTCCTAGTTCACACAACCTACCTCCTCTCTACTCTAACCTTGGACTTCTCCTCCTAGCTCATGCGGGACGTTGAAATATGTATTTTGTTTCTTTGATTTTAAACTTAAGTTTTGTTATTTGTTTTTTTTTTTTTGGTATTTTTGTTTTGTTTTTATTTTAGTTTTATATAATATAATTTATATATTGTAATTTATCTATTATATAATATATATAATATATATATTATATATTATAAATTATATAATTTATAATTTATAATATATAATTTGGAAATCATATATATTATATATAATATTATATTACTCACATATTACATAATGTTGTCCCGTGTCTCGGAGACAAAAACATCTCTAATTATGTTAATGCCTCTTAGGGTTGAGAACTAGGTTGTCTCAATGAAGGTTTTTCCTTCGTGCAAAGGATGGAGGACCACCATAAGTAATGTTCATTAAAAGACAAACCAAATATGAGACTTTTTATTTCGTCGATAGTTCAAGACCTTGTTTTATTATAGTACTCTAATAATCCATTTGGTGCACAAAACCTCGAGGTTGGATGTGTATTACGCGGATTTCCATATAGACCCTCAACATGCAACAAAAATTCCAATTTACTTTGTGAATTCCTTACCACCCTCCATACTTTCCCAAAAAATGATATAAATAGATTTCTCCAAGTACTAAAACTGGCTAGTTGAGGGAACCGAAAGAGAGGATCAATCATAGACATAGGTTACACCTAATATTTTAGTGCATGTTTGGAATATGACTACAACCATGGGCATTAGCTCAGTGTGCCAATTTTTCTTTTTCTTTTTAGCACTTTGGATGAGAATCTACCACATCTATTTGGAGGATGCCTAAAACACAAATGGAAGCCTAATAAATCCAACCCCAATATGTGATCCAACTAGGAAGGTCTTGAGGGCCTAGTTTGTGACATTGAGTTTTGGCCCATTGAATTTTGGACTCGTAGGATAAATAAAATATATAAATATAGTCCATTGCATTGATCATTAATTTATATTCCTCTCTAATGGTGAGAAATAAATCATTAGCAAAATTCCAAGTGACAAACTACTTGATTCCTTGTTTAGGGAGAGGGATGTCTTTAATCAAACATTAACCTATAATGTGAAAGATAAAGTAGACCAAGGCTTCTATTACCATCACATAAATTTCAAGTTCCAACAAAGATCCTTGTCAAATATAATGTATTATCCCTACTTATTCTTATTTATATATGTTGATGGACAGATGCATCATTTCTTCTAAGAAGATTTTCCATGGCTCTAGGGAACAAGGGGACAAATTCAAGAGCCTTAAGTGTGACTAGGATGAAGGGAAACTTGACCATATCATGGGACTTTTCAAAGTCAATTTTAAAAAATAAAGTATCGAGTCATGGGCATCTAGCCCATTCTGTTCCTTCCCATGTTGCTAGGATATTAAATTTTTAACAAAAAATTAATAGTTCATTATTTAGAGACATGCATTTTGTTAGTAAAATCATGGCTATAGAAAAAATATTCAAGAAAGACACATTTATTATTTACAGTTATTCGTTTCTTTTTTCTTCCAAAATTAGTCATATAGAAACTTGAGTGCTTATAGGTTTTTTATGCTCTAAAAATGTGGTGGACCATGCATTGTCATTATTGGTTCCATGGAGCATCTTTGCCTTGCCTCAAAAAGGCAAAGGCCTCATATAAACTAATGTAATTGTGCATGGAGGAAGCATGTCAAGAAAGCAAATAATGTTTTCAATGATTGGTGATGAACCTTCAAAACGATTGACCTAACACATAATTGTTAAAGGAAAATTTAGATCCAAAATAAATAGAATTTTCACCCTCAATGATGTGAATGTTGCTTCAAGTGATTTCAGGATTGGTGGTTCTTTTGCACTAATTCAAATAGTTTGGGAAGAAAGGGAGAAGGTGGTTTCATCTCTTACAACTTATTATTAGGATGATTTTATCTAGAGAGGATTATAATTTTCTTGCAACTATATTTTGACATAGAAAGTATGACATTCTAATATTTCACATATGGGTAGATACATTCTTAATTTTTTCTTAAAATTGAACTTTAGATGTAGAGATATATGAGATGGGGAATTTTAACATATAAGAATGGTTCAATTGGATTGTATTTTCATATAAGAACTTCAACAAGTAATAATTGTATAGTCTTAACATTCATGTATACATTCATACTTTGGATGACTAGCTCTTGCATAATAAAAATTGTTTTGAATCCACATATCATATCAATTATATCATTTTTTTATAAACATTTTTTTTCTTAAAACGTTAACTAGATGTTGAACCATTATTGATTTCCCTAGTAAATGTTGAACCCCTTTTTCTTAAAAAGTTAAAATGTCTCTAGTATTCCATCCATTAAGAAAGGTAAGAAAAAGGTCAATGTGGAGGATGTGGTTATTGGGAACAAAGGTCACAAGGTGCGCATATGTGAGTACATGGCCTTATAAAGAGTCCCACATCGTCAATGAACTAGGGCCCTTTGGCATGAGCTATCATAGTGTCATCTCCACAATGAAAAATTATATAATGAATAAAATTATAACATGGGTCAATCATACATTATATCATTTAGGAAAGATCCATAATATTTGGAGATCCAAGATTGGAGGTATTTTTTCTTTAGCCATAAGACACATGGAGGAAACCTTCTTAATGTAAAAGGATGACCAAGTTGAGCATTTACCTAAGCGAAAGAAATTATTAAAGGGGGTGACCTTGCCATGAGAGGAGGATCCTTTAAGGATGTTGATACATTATATCTACAAGTTGCAACCCTCAAATAATAGTCAATAAGGGAGTAACACTATATGGAATTGAAACAACTTCAAGACTATCTTGTTTGAACAACCATGGATGAGTATACAAAATCCTAGATATTGTGAAATATGAAATACATGAAATATCTAAAAGGCATTCCCTATAAACATCATATTGCGAAATATTTTATTGTGTATTTCTCTTTAGAAAACTCTTCACTATTGCACCCACCACCTAATTAGATCGCCTAGTTTTAATAATAGTTCCAACAATTGATTCTTGGGTATCTAAACACTTAGCGCCATCAAACAAGAGCTGATCAGATAGTCCAAATCATAACCAAGAGATAGTCGAAGCCAAAATGTAATATGCTAGCTGCAGCAGCTGGAACTACAACTCTCCTCCAAACTTGCGCAAAAACTGGCTAACTATAGTGCACACAAGTGAGCTCTACAGTTATGAGAATGCCTACCAGAATGAAGACTGGCCTCTTGTATTTATACTAATTCTAGCTAACTATCTGGGCCAACTTCTTGTTATGGGTGCCTATTTACTCAGTATATAATATTTCTTCTGGATGACTTCTTCTCTTAGAGGCTATTAACCTAATACAAATTATCCTCTTGAGCTGAATTGTCTTCTAAGGTTATTAGCCAACTCATTAGGGTTTCTTCTTGCTTCCCGAAATATTTTATTCTCATCACGTTTACATGTGGAGGTAAATACCTCCTACAACTACCATAATATCAACAGATCTCACCCATTGTGATAAAGTTCAACCTAGAGGCTTTGGATGAATGAACACCTCAAGGCATCTAGAAGGAAATGGAGCCAACTCCTCTCACAAGATAAGTAGCATAATCAGTACCACGTGTTGGGTATAAATTGCAGCAATGGTGTACACAATGTACTAATCTAATGGTTATGAATTAGATCCTGATAAAAATGAAAGTAGAACATGAAAACTATATCCTAAATATGCTTCTCAAAGCTTCAAACCCTAGTATATTCATGTGACAATAAAGTAAACCAAGAAATTACAACAATAGGCATGAACAAATAGTTTTAAATAATGCAAAGAATATCTCCATAAATAATAGAAAGATCAAAGATATCACCTAGGGAGTAGACTTTTTGAATATCTGGCTCCAAATCCTCCTTCTTGGGAGGGTCCATGAATTCCTTGATGTGTATATATCTCGTCCTTGGTTGAGTTATCAAAACACAGAAAACACTATCAAGAGGAAGGAGTCCTGAAGATATCTAGTGTGGTTTTGGCTGCATGTACCTATTATGGATGGATGGATGGATGGAATGACCTCGAGCCCTTATTTATTGGAAAAGTAATGGTTAAACAACCTTGACATGGTCATAAAATAGTTTTTAAATATGACAAAATCAAGTCTAGGAATATCAACTAGAGATTATAAATTTCCATTGATAACTACTTTCCCTTTCTAGAAAATTTGGGCTAGGAACAATCAAAATTGTGATTTTGATGGATCAGTGTAGCTTTTGGGGGTACCTTCCACATGATGACACACATTTTAGGGATATTATTTGCACTAACATGAAACAACCTAATAATCCCCACTAAATAGGAAAGGGGCTCCAAAGATCTCAAATGAGCCAGTAGAATGGAGGCTCATACTAAGGGCTCTAAGAATAGTTGAATCAAGCCAATCAAATATAAGGAATCACATTTGAGGTTGGATCACTGGAGTATATTTGAATATAAATAGTGCGATAATGATTTGGATTTGAGCATGTGATCTACTATAAAGTATGATATAAATAAGGACTCTCTCATCATAGTAGTCCAAGGAAACCCATCAAGGAGGAGGATGGGGACCAACATACATAAAATTGCAGCTATATATATGGAATCAAACAATGAGGTTGGAACATGTGGGGGGATACATGAAGGGAAACCAATGTTTGAGAGATAATATTGCTAATACATTTCTAAGAAACTAGCACAATCAACTAAATAAACCATTAAGTGTATGAATCTCTATTGTGTCACATAAAGCACATGCGGGTATGATTCTAGGTGTAGTGGTCTGGGTGGCCATATCTTGTCAAGAGTTATTAGTTCCCCTAGTCTTCTTAGATGTACCCCCTTTGTCAACTCCTTTCCAACTTTGGTCAGGGACAACTGGAACTATGTGGAAGATACAGGGCTAGTACCCATCAGTTGGACAAGGATCAATACCAAATGAGGAGTTGGAATGTAGGGCATAGGAGGGATGGGAATATACAACTACCATACATGGATCCCCAAGGTAATGTTACATAAACTCAACATGGCCATCATGAGTGTTCTAATTAATCCTAGAGGGGGGGATAATAAAGGCACTTGAGAAAAAGGATTCCTAAGAGGGGTGCAATAGCTGCCTCAATTTCTGTGCTATTTGACTATTGTACGAACTAGAAATCAATGTTGTACAGTCCAAAAATCCATATTGTACATATACATTAAATGTTGGAGTATCCTTGTCCTAGTTTGCATGCCTTCAATATTCTTGAGAAGTGTGCCCCCTGCAAAAATGTCTCTCTCACTTCTTCAACTCTCTCTCTTCAATAGTAAAATTGTTATATTTCATTGTAAGGCATCATCTGTACTGAGGGCTTGAGCCACCACAAAGGAAACATACAAAGAATATTTGTCTTATGAACAAGATATGGTACTATCCATTTTGAGGTTTGGCATAGATATTTTTCTTATAGACTACACTACATTGCACCATAATATAAGCCCTAGACTCCTTGCAAACCCTGTAACACCATTCGAATTAGACACAATATTCTTGCAACAAATTAGCTATACTATCGACGAACTTTTTTCATCGATATTATAGCAAATTTGTCACAATATTATTTACATTCGTATCTCTTGCGACGATATCAAGTGATGCTTGGATTCATTTCATATTTGGTTTATCAACTTGAAATTAAAATTTGATAATAGTATGAAGACTAGTGGGTTGAAGGCAATAGTGACGATGTTAATGAGAAGTGACTCTACTTTGAGTCTAAGTGAAAAGGAATTGTAGGCCATTGAAGAAAGGTATATTCCTATTGTGAAGAGGAAGTTAAGTGTGACCTAGAAGGAAGATTGAAAACATTATGGGTTAAAAACAATTGATCAATGTATTGTCATATAAGTTGCATATCAACAAAAATTTAGCTAATTTACCAAAAGAATGAATTTATGTATTTGCAAAAACTTTTTTATAAATATTTTTATTCACCAAATTTCATCTCATTTTTTAAATATCTCTGCCTTTAATTAATAAAGGAAATATGGAGATTCCTTGTGCATGTTTAGGCACCTTGAAGGTACATTGTTTAGGAGATAGATATAAGTGGTTTATATTTTGTCATCTTTGATGAATGACAGGTTTATGGGTGTCGACTATTTTGTCATATTTTATAATACACATGTTCATACAAAACATGTGTTTTTTTGGCTCGACAATATGCTCATAGGAAATGCACCGAGCGTTGGTCCCATAAAAAAGGAGGAGATTCCAACTGTGAATGGTGCTGTCAGGTTTCATGACTTTTTATTTGGCCATGTTTTTATTCTTACTATCAACAATTTCATATATATATATATATATATATATATGTACTATCATTATTATCCTCCACTAATATTCTGAACTGGAAATGCATTCATAACTATTTTTTCTGAACTGAAATGTTGTGGATTTGAAATCACAGGAATACAAGGCGAGAATGGTTGAAGGAATGCCGAGAGGAGATCCGGACATCCAGACGAGTCAGGTAAGTACCAAAATTATAACTCTATCCATGCTCAGGCCACCTATGTTTTGGCCCCTCTTCCCACTAATATAATGATAATAGGGAATAATTTAGACTTAACATCTTCACGCTATAGCTATATTCTCGAAAGGAAGTCCCTGAAATTTGAACAGGGATTTTGTTTATCTTGTTGATATTGACATCATTTTGTATGAGATGGTCAATGACAATGGTTAGTGTGACCTAGAAGGCAGATTGAAAACATTATGGGTTAAAAATATTTGATCAATGTATTGTCATATAAGCTACATATCAATAAAAATTTAGCTGATTTACCAAAAGAATGAATTTATGTATTTGCAAAAAAAAGATTATAAATATTTTTATTCACCAAATTTCATCTCATTTTTTAAATATCTTTCCCTTTCATTAATAAAGGAAATATGGAGATTCCCCTTGCCTATTCTAGCACCTTGAAGGTATAAGATTTAGGGGATAAATAAAAGTGGTTTATATTTTGTCATCTTTGATGAATGAAATTTTTATGGGTGTCGAGTATTTTGCAATATTTTATCATAAACATGTTCATACAAAACATATGTTTTTTTGGCTCCACAGTATGCTCACAGGAAATGCATCGAGCATTGGTCCCATAAAAACGGAGGAGATTCCAAATGTGAATTGTGCTGTCACGTTTCATGACTTTTTATTTGGCCATGTTTTTATTCTTTCTATCAAAAATTTCATATATATATATATATATATATATATATAT
>JZKD02S2063766.1:397930-422915 GCA_000966675.3 Picea glauca
GTTGTGGCTAGGTCACCCCTTGATAGCCATAGAGGTATTAAATATTTTCATTGGTTAAGATTGCAAAACGTTTACCTCTTTGCCTCTCAAACTAACCTAAACTTAGGGCTGACGTTCATAATTTTTTTTTCTTAACTGAAATGTTGTGGATTTGAAATCACAAGAATACAAGGTTAGAAGGGTTGACCGAATGCCGAGAGGAGATCCAAACATCCAGACTATCCAGGTAAGTACCAAAATTCTAACTCTATACATGCTCAGGACACCTATGTTTTGGCCCTTGTTCCCACTGATATGATCATAATAGGGAATAATTTAGACTAACGCTCCTCACGCTATAGTTATATTCTCAAAATGAAGTCTCTTAAGTTTATTGACTAGGATTACCATTGTTAATTTATGGAGAGATGTTTATTTGTTTAATTAGGATTACCTATCAAATCGAGAGATGTTTATTTGTTATATTTAGGTCACTTTGTTGAAGACGGGAACAATTATAGTGAGTGTCTCTCTTGCGATGAAAACAAAGACGAAAGTGTCACGGTCAATAGTGAGTGTCTCTCTTGTGATGAAAACACAGACGAAAGTTTTCTTCTGTCGAGAGAGAAACAAATACGGGGTGTATTTCAATCAAAACTGAAAAATTTAACTTTTTCGCTTGAAGTTTGCGACGAAATAGTACTTTCCACGCAAGTAGTCATTGCAATTTTTTTCAATATGTAGTAGTGAAATAGCATGTAAAGATTGGATTTGGGGTGTTGGATCATGTTGTCATTGATGCCAATGGTTTGATTAATTGATGTCAAAGGATTGATGTCAAGTGATTGATTGATGTCATTGATTAATGAAAAATGATTGATTGACTGATGATCGATGTAATATGTATTGTCCTTGATCATAGTCACATGATGTCATACATAGATGAAGATGGATCAATGAGTTGTCATTGATATGATGCATGATTGGATCATTATTGTCTTATCATGGTTGATAAGGTGTAAAAATGGATGAACTCCAAAGTGGTCCCCTTAAGGTGAAAGCCCTCACAAAAAGACGCTTTGCAGTTAATATATCCTTGAAGTATGATTAGAGAACCCATGCTTATATATTGAATAATGAGATAAATATGAGCGAAGATGTTGGTGAAATTATCCTAGATGGATAATGCTTGTCATGCCATTTCCGGTGGTATGTGGAATGTCACATAACTCCACACAGATTGAGAGTTATGGCCTTATGAAGTTGGAGGTCCCTCATATGTTGGCTTGAAGCCCCAAATGGTCAAAGAAGTCAAAGAGCTTGCAAAGAATAAATTATTATTTGAATGATAAAGTAAAGTGACCAAGTCAAGAAGGATTATTTAAATAATAAAGTGAAGTCACAAAATCAAAGAAGACTAGTTAAATGATAAAGTGAGATGACAAAGTCAAGGAGGAATATTTAAATGATAAATTAATGGAGAACTTTCTATTTATCGAAAGTAGTTAACCCTAAAATGAGAAAAATAGGTTAAGTGACCTAGAAGTGGGTTAAGTGACCTAGAAGATGAAGAGTATAAATAAGAGGCAAGGGTCTCTTGTGTAAAGTACATATTTTGGGAGAATCTTCTGTGTATCTCTTGAGCATGAATTGAATATCTATTTTGAGAGAGAGAGCCTGTGAGAAGGATCTCATGGACGCATCAAATTTTTGACAATGTGTGATATCATGACAGCACAAGTCTCGGAGGTTTAGAAACCCTAGTTTCTGAGGTGTAAGTGGGATATAGTGAGTGAGGGCGTGTACATACATGGGCTGTATGAAGTCATGGCGAATGGTGGTTGAGCTAAGGATAGGCTCTTGAATACTGAAGCCGGTTCCAGATCTGCATTCTATGGGCTCAGATCTTCCATAGAAATTATGGTATGGTTATATTATTGTCTTGATGGATACTATTCATTGTTGTGTAGTGAATTCTTATGGAATTCTTGGTATGGCTACTATGATGTGATTTTTGTTGGTTGATGGAGTGAACAACACTCTTTTGATTCATGGTTGATATGATTTAGTATATTGGTTTCTTATACATGATTGAGTACCATTCATATGATATGGTTGAGAAGCATGAATAAGTTATTGTAGAGCTTGGATGTGTTGTGAATTGTTGTGGGTCACTTGGGACAGTGAAAGACAGAAGAGAGTATGATTGCATGTTGCAAAGGATCTGATTTGATTTTGAAGAGAAAAACATAATTAACTCAAGAGACATGCACAGGCTGTAATACAGACTGACCGTGTACATACGTAGGCTATAGTGAGCCAGGACATGTACACACGCGGGATGCACTACTGACAGGTTGTGTACCTATGACAGATTGATATCTATGGAGGATTGTTGCCTCATCTCAGTTGGTGCTGAGGATGTAAGATGATTCTTGCAAATAGAGTTAGTGATCTTGTAGAGTTGCACTCTATTCAGTTGTTGGTGATAAACCACAAGGATTGAAGTCCGTAATAAAAAGAAAATTGTACATACATCTTTTGTTCTTTGTGTTCCTTGTGGTGATAATTTGTTGATGATATATTTATGATATATGTTTTTGATATGTGTGCACATCTAACTGGCTATAAAAGACAACAATAAGTAATGAGTAAATAGTGATTTCTATCTAATGAGTTTTGTGTGAAAGTTTTGAAAAAGAGATCCACACTCATTCAACCCCCCTCTAAGTGTGGTTGATGTGTCCAACAATTGGTATCAGACAATGCCTTCACCATAAGCCTTAACAATATTGGAGGATATCTATAGACACACAAATGGATGATGAAGTTCCAATCCTTGATGAGGAAAAATATTCTACTTGGAGAATAGAGATGAGAGTACACTTGAAGGAAATGGGAGCCATTATTTGGAAGGAAGCCATAGGTGGATCAGTTTCCTTGAAGAACAAGTCAAAATTTGTAGCTCAAAGGGAAATAAAGAAGAATTATGCATTGACTCTCAAGACCATTCTTAGTGGACTCTCAAGCCATATAAAAGAGATAATGGGACAATGCACTTCCACCAAGGATCTATATTTAAAGATAGAGGAGACATATCAAAGCAAGAACAAGAAGGAAGATATTGAAGACCACTCCATGAAGATCATTAAAGGTAAATAATCTCAAAAAAATATTGAATGCATTATTTGTAAATGTGATCTTCAAAACATTTCAAATCAAGAAAAAACATCAAGTGATGATGTTAGAACAAATGAAGACATTTAAAATGAAAGCAAAGAATCAAATGATGATGATAGCACAAACGAAAATATTGAAGAAATTTCAAATGAAAGCAAAGAATCATGTGATAATGTTGGCAAAAAGGAAGATCTCGAAGGTATTTCAAATGAAGGTAGAGAATCCCAAAAGACCCTTGATTGCAATGATTCAAAATCTAATGATGTTGAATTTTTCTCTACAAGTGAAGAAGAAAATCTAGAAAAAGTTTATGTAGAGTTTGATGGTAGTTATCCTATGGAAAGAATAGAAGAAGATATTTTAGAACTTCAAAAGAAATTTGAACATGGTTTATATGAATATAGAAATGAATGTTATTATATAAACTATAGATATCTTTCAGATAACACTAAGAAGTTTCTTAGGAGGAGTAAAAGGCACATCTTGAAGTTAAGGTAAATGCTCAAGGAACAAGAAGAGAGTAATAAGACTCAATCAGAAGAAAAAGAAGAAGAGATCACAAGAATAAAGAATGAAAAATAATATATGAAGGTAGATGATGACATTAGCAAATGTTTTGAAACTATTGTCCATTTGAAGACCCAAATTGAAGAAGCCAAAAGGGTAGAGGAACTATTGAAGAATCAAATTAATGAAAAGGAAGAGTCATGACATAAGTTAGAAGCTAAAGTTGTTGATATTAGAAAGAAAGTAGAGAAGTCAAACAAATTCTTCAATAGATCACTAATCTTTAATGAAATCTTGGAAAGTCAAAGATCACTAAATGATAAATCAGATCTTGGATACAAGAAAGAAGCTACACATGCTGAAGCAAGAACCTCAAAGAAGCATGAGGTAAAGGATGAATAAAAGGTTGCAATTCAACCATCTACAAAAGACAAGGAAAAGTTTAAAAGAACTAAGCAAGAAAAACATCAAGAAGCTACCTTTACACCTCAAACAAAATGGACACCAACGCAAAGGTATGAAAGTGTTTTTCATGGTCAATGTTATTCATCTAATGAATATGGTCACAAAGCTTTGGAATGTAGGAAACATAATAGAATATTTTATAACACCCCAAGGTGTTGGAGATGTCATCAATTAGGACACATTGTTGTTCACTGTCACAACATGAGATGCTACAACTATTGTGGATGTGGCCACAAGTCCCAGGAGTCTTGGAACACAAAGAAGAAATTCCATGATGAGGACTTCACATAGCATGACTAGAAGAAGGAATAAAGTAAGGAAGGGAGACATATTTGAAAATATGGAAGCTCAGAGCTCAAGTTCTGAGAATAAGGGACACCTTCAGAAGTTGGTGAAGAAGTCTGAGTAGCCAGAGAAGAATGGAATCCTTAAGGGAGGCTCAAGTGTGTCATCTATTGAAGCATATGTGGGTGACAGTGGTAATAGTCACATACATACGCGCTCTAACCTTGAATAGGTCATGTACATACGCGATATGTCTATGTAGTAGACCGCGTATATGTGATAAATCCTTGGTAAAGGGGCTATGTACATGGTTTGCATCTTGATGTAATGATATAACTCTGTGTTGCAAGGTCTGACATGGTTTGTTGCAGGTTTTGACACTGTTTGTTGTAGGTTTTCATGATTCTATATTGGATTATGTAAAGTGATGATAAAAAATAATGAAAGGCCATATTGGATGTATGGAAATAACCCATGAGTATGGATTGAGGCATTTTCTGTTGAAGAACAATGTTGTTTATGACAGTGAATTTATGGCACGATGGTTATGTGATATATTATGATGATGCTAGCTAGAGATGTCATTGATCTATTGAAGCATACTACTAGTACATGTATTGTTGGATGCTTAGTATTTGACGTAGTAAATGGAGGACTGAGGTTGATCTATTGGGGTACATGACTGGTGCATATTTAAGTTTTATTGATATATCTTATGATGTATTATTGAAGGCTTACTTATTGGAAATCTTGATGGATGCATTTGGCATATGGTTGGACTACATATTGGGACATGTAGTTGGTGAGTTGATGAGGTGTTCATATTTTACATCATTGATGAGTCATAGCTTGATCTATAGTTGATGTATGATTGGTACATTTCTAGTACATTGGTAGAGGCACCTACTAGCAGTATGATTGGCACATATTTTATGGAGGATTTGGCATACATGTATGAGGATTCATCATGTTGTGGTATTAGTGCATGGTTGATGTATTTTCTTGCTACAAGTGGTGATACATGTTAATGTACATGTTTGGTACACTCATGGATGACATATGATTGATAGTACACCATTGGTATTACTTGATTAGCACAACAATTGGTGTTTGTTTGAGATACATGGTTATGTCACTTGGTTCATGATGGAGACATATCATGGGTGATATGAAACCTGTTTGGCATACTGGTAGATGCACATGTTGGCATATGGTTGATACATTCCATTGATCATATCTTATGGAACATTGTATGGTATTGATGTACATGGTTGATGTACATGGGTATTGTGCATGATGGGCACACAATTGGTACATGATGCACTTGGGTGATGTTCAAATCATGATTTTCTGTTTTATTTTTTTCATGATGGTTGGTATGCAATGAGTTTGATGCATGAACAGGTCCAAGGATCATCATATGGTAGAATATTGTAGAGAATATAGGGGGAGACATACCCATACGGGGATTCATTCTTCTTCCCATGGTTCTAGGAGGAGAAATGAGCCCTATACTTGAAGAAAGAGCACAAAATCATAGTTCCAGGGGGATAAATGGTCACAGTGGGAGTATGAACGATGTTTATTCACCATTACATTAGAGTGATATCCCTTGTTCAAAAGGGGAGAGATTATTCAAGGGAAGATCAAAGACATTCAGATAGGGGGAGCAACCCCAAGGGTAGAATGACCCTTTTCCATTGATTTCAAAGAGGGAGAGATAATCACATTGATGTGATTGATGTTTATTGATAGGGAGAGATAGTCACATTGATATGTTTGATGACTATTGATGTAGAGCATGCATTGTCTACATGTTGACATCAATGTTGGTATTTCCATCAACGCCAATGGGGGAGATTGTTGGATCATGTTGTCATTGATGCCAATGGTTTCATTAATAGATGTCAACAGATTGATGTAGAGTAATTTATAGATGTCATTGATTAATGCCAAATGATTGATTGATTGATGATTGATTTAGTATGTATTTTCCTTAATCATAGTCACATGATTTCATACATAGATGAAGATGGATTAATGAGTTGACATTGATATGATGCATGGTTGGATCATTATTGTCTTATCATGGTTGATAAGGTGTAAAAATGGATGAACTCCAAAGTGGTCCCCTTATAGTGAAATCCATCATGGGAAGACGCTTTTCGACTAAGCTATCCTTGAGGTATGATTAGAGAACCCATGATTATATGTGGAATAATGAGATAAATATCAGTGAAGATGTTGGTGAAACTATCCTAGATGGATAGTGCTTGTCATGCCATTTCCAGTGGTATGTGGAATGTCACATAACTCCTCACAGTTTGAGAGTTATGGCCTTACGAAGTTGGAGGACCCTTATATGTTGGCTTGAAGCCCTAAAAGGTCAAAGAAGTCAAAGAGCTTGCAAAGAAGAAATTATTATTTAAATGATAAAGTAAAGTGACCAAGTCAAGAAGGATTATTTAAATAATAAAGTGAAGTGACATAATCAAACAATACTATTTAAATGATAAAGTGAGGTGACAGAGTCAAGGAGGAATATTTAAATGATAAAGTAATGGAGAACTTTCTATTTATGGAAAGTAGTTAACCCGAAAATGAGAAAAACATGTTAAGTGACCTATAATATGAAGAGTATAAATAAAAGGAAAGGTTCTCTTGTGTGAAGTACACATTTTGGGAGAATCTCTTGTGTATATCTTGAGCATGAATTGACGATTTATTATGAGAGAGAGAGAGAGAAGGATCTCATGGATGCATCAAAGTTTCGGCAATGTCTGAGATCATAACGGAAAAATTCTTGGAGGTTCAGAAACACTAGTTTTTGAGGTGTATGCGGGCTACAGTGAGCCAGGGCACATACATATGTGGGATGTATGAAGACAGGGCACGTACAGTGGATGAAGTCATTGAGATTGGTGGTTGAGCCAAGGACAGGCTCTTGAATATTGAAGCAGGTTCCATATATGCATTCTATGGGATCAGATTTGCGATAGAAATTATGGTATGCTCATATTATTGTTCTGATGGATACTATTGCTTGTTGTGTGGTGAATGTTTAAGGCATTCTTGGTATGGATGTTATGATGTGATTTTTGTTGGTTGATGGAGTGAGAAACACTCTTATGATTCAGTCTTGAAATGATTTAGTATATTGGTTTCTTATACATGATTGAGTAGCATTCATATTGTATGGTTGAGAAACATGAATAATTTATTGGAGAGCTTGGATGTGTTGTGACTAACTATGGGTCACTTGGGATAGTGAAAGACAAAAGAGTATATGATTGCAGGTTGTAGAGGATCTGGGTTGATTTTGAAGAGAAAACCCTGAGTAAATCAGAAGGCATACGCAGGCTATATTATAGACTGACTGCATACATACATGGTTTGTAGTGAGCCAGGGCACATACACACGCAGGCTGCACTACTGACATGTCACATACTTCTGACAGGTTGATATCTATGGTGGATTGTTGCCTCATCTTAGTTGGTGTTGAGGATGTAAGTCGAGTCTTTCATATAGAGTTGGTTCTCTTGTAGAGTTGTACTCTATTCAGTTGTTGCTGATAAACCCCAAGTATTGAAGTTCCTAACAAAAAAAAAATTGTACATACATCTTGTGTTCTTTGTGTTCCTTGTGGTGATGGTTTTTTGATTGTGGTGATGATTTTTTGATGATATATTGCTTATATATTTTGTTGATATGTGTTCACATCTAACTGGTTATAAATGACAACAATAAGTAATGAGTAAATAGTAATTGGTAACTAATCAGTTTTGTGTAAAAGTAAGTTTTGATAAAGAGCTCCACACTCATTCACCCCCTGCTTTAAGTGTGGTCGGTGTGTCCAACAAGAGGAACATGGATCTAGGAGACAAACTTTTACTTAGGCAGAGTGAGTGGAGTTTTGGGCATTATTAAAATTTGTCGAGGCCAAAGGTATTATAGATCTACAACTAGAAAGAATCTGGATCTACAACTAGCAGGAATCTAGATTTACAACTAGCAGGAGATTCGAAAGTAGTGATTGATTGGTTTAAGGTATTTTGGAATTTTAATAGTCTTGTACTCTTTCATTGGAATGCAAGAACTAGTGAAATCCATCAAGATTTTCACCTTGTTTTTATGAAGATTTCCTTTCAAAGGAAGCCTTGGAGGCCTTGGTACTTCGAGAAGGGTTTTTCATTGGCGAGGAATTTAGAGGGGGAATTAGGTTTCTTCATTCTATTGATTGACTAAAACATTCCTGGACGGATCACAAGTCCCAATTAGACATGTTCTCGCTCGTTTGGAATGGTAACTTCCAACTGAAATGTGATCTAGGTTTTCCAATAAGGAAAGTTGATTCTTGATAAGAGACTTAATCATTTAATATATGGAAAGTAATCATTGATAAGACACTTAATCATTTAAAATCTATAAATTGATAAGAGACTTAATCACTTAAGATTTGTAAAGTAATGTGTCTTAATCTTATTTACAAAAATGACAACTAACTAACATATCCATCCAATCTACACCAATACTTAACTTTAAAGATGTTGATCTAAAAATTAATTTCCAAGAACAGAAAAAGTTAATTATCCTTAGAAATTGTTAATCACATATAAATTATATGACTAAAATAAGATCATAATAATCATATCGACATCCAAACTTAGTAAAAGAAAAGTTTATATATTTGAAATTAGAGAAATAAAAAACAATAGAGTCATAAATGATTTTCAAAATAATATTAATCAATTCTTTGTACAACAAAATAATACATAATTCATCACAGAAGAATTTATTTTATTTTGACTACCAATTAAACCTAAACATTGGTATCATATATATTAAAAAAATGATGAGCAATAAACTATTTCGAAAATAATCATAAAGTTTATTCAAGTGTAACTTCGAATACGTCAATTCTCAGCAATCATAAAATTAATCTTCATATTAGTAATGCATCTCTTATCTCATATGAAATCAATTAAGAAATAAATAGAATTATGGAAAATGTTCAGAAAATACTTGAGTAGAAGAATTTTCAATATTTATCAAAAGTTCAATCACACAATCTTCACTTGTGAGCCAGACTCACATATATGTGAGCAGGCTCACATATATGTGAGCAGACTCACATATGAGCAGGCTCACATATATGTTATATGGATTATGATGCAGGAGTATTCCCACCTCGACAAGCGATTCAGCGCGTGGAGAAAGAAAAGACAGTTGGATGACGCCAGCACCAAAATTTTGAATCACCTTGATATCTGTTGCGCCGCCATTTGAATAAAAGCATTCATCATAAAGCGTACTTGCACATTGTAAATGGACCTTGAGCAGATAAGATCTCGACCTTAGATAGCAAAGGTACTTCTTAGATTTAGTGTAGGTAGATAAGATTTAGTGCAGGTAGATAAGATAATTAAGTCTAGATTAGACGGGTTATGATTTCGAGAGGGGAAACGGAGTATAGACACCCTCCTTTGTATTATTATTGAAAAAGGGGAGAGAGGCATTCAGGTGAAGGGCATTAGCATTGAGGAGCAAGAAGAGGAGCACAGAGAGGTTGTGAAGAATCCCCATGTACAGATATTGAATTAATAGAAAGTTATGATTCAATCTCATGGCAGTGATTATTCTCTGTGTGTTGTTGATACTATGTTGTTGCATGTTTGGTTCTTGTTTTTCCTATTGTCTATATGATGCATATGTGATTGCATGGCAGGTTTGAAATCTGAGGGATTGAGAGATTGAGTTTCAATCATTTCTCTGTCTAAGTTGTGAGTTTACTGCAGAGGGTGCAGTGGAATACCTTCGCATAGAGTGTGTTGAGGAGGATGGACAGTCAAACCCTCATTCTTGTTTACCCAGAGGATGTACTGAGTTAAGAGGACTATGCAGGTGAGTTGCCGGTTTAGTGAAGT
Source organism: Picea glauca (assembly GCA_000966675.3). NCBI lineage: Eukaryota > Viridiplantae > Streptophyta > Pinopsida > Pinales > Pinaceae > Picea > Picea glauca. Next base: position 408,272 of record JZKD02S2063766.1, read on the forward strand.
CTCAGAGTTAGGCTTGCAAAGAGAAGAACAATAAAACCGTGGTTAAAGTCCATGGATATATCTATTTTCTGGGTGTTGTTGGCCTTGTGCCTTTGCCTATTCACTTCCTATTATTTACTTCTTTCATATGCTATGTATGTGATCTGATGGAAGAATTGAGTTTAGAAGGGTCCCGAGTGAACATCTGGTGAAAGCTCAGGAGGGAAAGTTCTTAGCTAGTATTATGGAACAGACCCAGGTGAAGCCCGAACGGGAGAAGTTTCGAAGTGAAGGACTCTTCAAGAAGAAGAGAATCGACGACTTGAACTCTTGAGAAAGAGTTAACCTTCAAGCACAAGTAGAACCTGGCTGCAATCACATATCGGCATATCGGGGTTGGCGAGTGCAAGAGCTGCATGCACGTCAATATCGCTGGTAGCGATTTCCAGTTTCCGTGGAAGCGCTGACTTTCGGAGGGACACGTGGTACGTACTCTCGGGACGTCGGGTATCGGGAGTTGAAAGGAAAGCGACTGGTCTTGTAAGTTGTGAACTCGCGAGGGGGCGCAATAGCGATACTCGGGTATCGACGACTCGGGCCTCGGAAGTCGACGTGGGTTTATCTGGGATTCACGGGAAGCGAAGCCACGAGATTTCAGGATTGCGAAGTCTCGGCACCTTTGTACATCGGGTATCGGGAGCTGGGGTCCCGAGTGGTTGGGAGTGAGCGAGGCGAGGTACCGACCCCCGAAGTAAAGAAGAAGAGAACTGAGAGGAGTGAACTGTGGGGTTAGAGAATCCGATAGGGAGAAGGAGAACCGTTGAGTTCTTCGGGCCCGTGGAAAGCGAAGGTCTTGGTAGCGTGACTGCTCGTCGAGGGGAGGTTGCGTCAGGGTGGTATCAGAGCCTGAAGATCTTGTCTATATATTGTAGGTGGGAGAAGAGAAAGAGGAAAGCACTCTGATACTCATGACTTGCGTCAGGGTGGTATCAAAGCTGGTTAAGGGGTTCTCTTTGTTCAGGTAGCAGAGGGAAAGAAGCGGATACACTATGCCGCCAAGACGAGAGAGGCAGTCACCTGATCATGAAGATAGGGACGCCCAGAGAAGAGGAAGGCCAGCAGGTAATGCTGAAATGGAACACCAGGTAAGAGACCTCAGAGCGAGGCTTGAGGAGATGGAGGCCACCCAAAGGCATGGTGTTGGTGCAGCAAAGTTCAGTGATCCCGAGATTGAAGAGGAAGCTAGACACGATGCCGAAGAAGAAGTTGCAGCAGAAGATGCGTCAATCGAAAGGTTGATCAAATCCATCTCGAGAATGAGCTCGAAGATGAAGATGGACATCCCTGTCTATGAAGGGAGCTTGAACGCAGAAGAGTTGCTGGATTGGATCTGAGCAATCGACACTTACTTCGATTACGAAGACATCGAGGAGGACAAGAAGGTGAGGCATGTTGTCACCAAGCTGAAGGGACATGCAGCCTTATGGTGGGACGAGCTGCAGGCAGAGAGACATTCCCGAGGCAAACATAAAATCAGAAGCTGGGACAGGATGATCGCTAAGATGAAGGCGAAATTCATCCCGAGGGATTACCAGATCACTCTGTTCAGGCACATGCAGAACCTGAGACAGAAGATGATGACGGTGAAAGAATACACTGAGGAATTCTATAGGCTCAACATTCGAGCTGGTCATCGGGAGAGTGATGACGAAAAGGTGGCGAGATACCTGAATGGGTTGAGGTATGACATTCAGGACGAACTAAGTATGGTTACCATCCGAACAGTTGAGGATGCATACCAGATGACTTTAAAGGCCGAAGAGAAGCTGAGCCGTAAGCAGGGACAACGAGGGCGGGGAAAAAGCTAGCCCAGAGGCAAGACAATTGCCCAAGAGAAAACACAGAAGCCCAGGGAGGATTGGAGGAGACCTCAGGGAAAAGATGAAAGAGGTGATACCTCACAGCAGAGGCAGAAGAGTTCTGAGCTGAGAAGGCAGTCAGAAGATCAACAAGGAGGATATGCTGACGCCAACACGTTCCATCGTACCTGAGGTAGAGGACGAGGTCGAGGAGGAATTATCACATGTTTCACGTGTGGCAAAGATGGACACAAAGTCGTTGACTATCCGGACAGGAAAATGGAGAGGGGAAAAACTCACATCGTTGAGGCGCAGAAGTGTGATGTTGAGAGTGAAGATGCAGACAGCGGAAGATTGCTTTGGATGCATAAAATCCTTTTGAAGCCTGAGAAGGAGGTGGAAAGCGTAGTGCAGAGGAGAAAACTGTTCAGAACGGCTTGTACAACCAAGGACAGGAAATGCAAAGTCATAATCGACAGTGGGAGCACTGACAATCTCGTTTCGACCAATATGGTGGAGAAATTGGAGCTAGAGACAACTAAACACCCGAGTCCATATAAAGTCTCGTGGTTACAGAAAGGACACCGGGTAAGTGTCACTAAACAATGCTTAGTTAAGTTTAAAATTGGAAATTATCAGGATAAGATTATGTGCGATGTTATTCCCATGGACGTATGTCACATATTGTTGGGAAGACCATGGAAATATGATCAAAATGTTGTTCATAATGGAAGGATGAACACATACACCTTGGAGAAGGATGGAAGAAGTCATAAACTGCTGCCGATAAAAGATAATAAAGTAAAGCCAGAAGTTAGCAGCACGATACTTCTCATGAGTGGGAAGGAACTTTTCACAGAGCTGGAGAAGAATGAAGATCCACAGTTCTTTGTTGTCAGGAAGCCGAGAATTGTCCTGAAAAACACAAGAGTGGACGACTTGCCAGAGGAGATTCAACAACTGCTGGGAGAGTTTGCTGACATCATCGTGGACGAACTACCTCATTCGTTGCCACCGGTGCAGAGTGTGAGTCATCACATTGACCTCATACCCGGAGCAAGTTTTCCGAATAAGGAAGCATACAGGTTGATGCCTCAAGAGAATGAGGAAGTCAAAAGGAAGGTACAGGATCTGCAAGATAAAGGACTGGTCAGAGAGAGTCTTAGTCTGTGTGTTGTTCCGACGGTGCTTAGTCCGAAGAAATATGGAGGCTGGAGGATGTGCACAGACTCCAGGGCGATAAATAAAATTACCATCAGATACAGATTTCCACTGTCGAGAATGGATGACCTGATGGATTGCCTGAGTGGGGTGAATTATTTTTCGAAGATTGATCTCAAGAGAGGATATCATCAGATCCGGATGAGAGAGGGAGATGAGTGGAAGATGGCATTCAAGACAAACGAAGGTTTGTACGAATGGTTGGTCATGCCGTTTGGGTTGAAAAACACGCCCAACACATTTATGAGGCTGATAAACGAAGTCTTGCGGGAATTCATTGGCAAATTTTTGGTCGTGTATTTGGATGACATACTGATTTTCAGCAAGACCAAGGCTGATCATTTGAGGCATTTAGCTATCGTGATGAGGAGGCTACAGCAGGAGAAACTGATGATAAACTTGAGAAAATGTTCCTTCATGCAGACATAACTCATATATCTGAGTTTTGTAATATCGGCGAATGAATTGAAGATGGATCCTGAGAAGGTTGAAGTAATCAGGAATTGGCCATCACCGAGGAATGTTTTTGAGGTCAAGAGCTTTCATGGCTTAGCTAGTTTCTACAAGAAGTTCATTAGGAATTTTAGTGGAATTAGCACCGCGATGATGGATACGGTGAAAAAGCGACATAAAGTTTTTCAATGGATAGCGGGGGCTGAAAAAAACTTCAATCTGTTGAAGCGAAAGATAACAGAGCAGCCAGTGTTAGTGCTGCCTGATTTTTAGAAAACCTTCCAGGTGAAGTGTGACACCAGTGGGTATGTTGTTGGAGGGGTTTTAAGTCAGGATGACAGACCTGTGGCATGTTACAGCGAGAAGCTAGATGATGCGAAGCTGAAATACTCCACATACGATAAAGAATTCTATGCCATCATACATGCATTGAAAAAGTGGAGGCATTACTTAATACCCAAGCAGTTCATATTGTATAGTGACAATCACGCATTGTAGTTCGTGAGTCAGCAGGAGAAGTTGAATAAGAATCATGTGAAGTGGGTAGAGTACATGCAGAATTTCACGTTTGTGATAAAAAACATTTCGGGGACTGCTAACAAGGTAGCTGACGCCTTGAGCAGAAAATGTTTATTACTGCAGGAATTCAGGGTCAAGACTTTGGGTTTTGAGAATCTGAAAGATATGTATGCAGGTGACGCAGACTTTGGCAAGGCATACGAGGCAGCCGAGAACCTAGTTCTCAGAGATAGGAGTCCATGGATTGACTACCTGATCCAGGATGGATTGTTGTTCAAAGGCAATCAATTGTGTATTCCAGATTGCTCTATGAGAGAGAATTTGGTAAAGGAGAGGCACAGCAGGGGCTTAGCAGGTCATTTTGGACATGACAAAACATTCGCCAAGCTGAGCGAATCATATTTTTGGCCAGGCATGTGTGCAGATGTGAAGAGGTTTGTTGACCGATGCAGAATTTGTCAACACATGAAGGGTCAAAAAAAGAACACAGGGTTATATCAGTCGTTGCATGTACCCGAAAGGCCATGGGAAGCCATTAGCATGGACTTTGTGTTGGGTTTGTCGAGGACACAGCGAGGAGTTGATTCCATTTTTGTAGTGGTGGACAGGTTCTCAAAGATGGCACATTTCATTCCGTGTCATAATACCAGCGATGCGACCCACATCGCAAACTTATTTTTCAAAGAGATTGTGCGATTGCATGGATTGCCGAGAAGCATAGTCTCGGATCGGGATACCAAGTTCATAGGTCACTTTTGGAGGACGCTATGGAAGAAGCTGGGGACTGACTTGGCATTCAGTTCTTCTTACCATCCGCAGACAGATGGACAGACAGAGGTGGTCAACAGAAGCTTGGGAGATCTGTTGAGAAGCCTGGTGACAGAGCATCACACCAGTTGGGATCAGATCTTACCACAGGCAGAGTTCGCGTACAACGATTCAGTGAATCGGAGTACAGGTAAGAGCCCATTCCAAATTTTGTATGGGACACAGCCAAGAGGAGTGTATGAGCTTAGAAAGTCAGAGCGGATTGAAACCAGCAGCGGGAAGGATGAAGAGTTCGTTGAAGCCATGAAAGAACTTCACACGGAGGTGAAGCAACGACTACAGAAATCGAACCAGGAGTATAAGCGAAGAGTTGATCAGAGGAAAATACAAATTCAGTTCGAAGTCGGCGATATGGTTCTCGCACACTTGAGAAAAGAAAGGTTTCCGAGGGGAACATACAATAAGCTCAAGATGAAGAAAATCGGGCTGTGCAAAATCCTGAAGAAATTTGGAGAGAATGCTTATGATCTTGAGTTGCCAGAAGGCACCGGGATATCTTCGATTTTCAATATTTCGGACTTATACCATTACAGGAATGCAGAGGTAGACATTGGAACCAAGGAACCAGTGGTCCAGTGGAAAAAGCAATTTCCGGTTGCAGAAAAACCTTAGATGGAATGCATACTGGATAAGAGAATAGGCAGGAAGACCAGGAGGAAGAAATACTTTGAATATCTAGTCAAATGGAAAGATCACCCAGTGGAGGATTCCAGCTAGGAGGATGAGGCAGTCATACAGAAACATGGCCACAGTGTACAGGAGCTCATGGACAGGAGCCCATGAAATTTTCTGAGCTGAGGAGTATGATGCAGGAGCATTTCCACCTCGACAAGTGAGTCAACGCGTGGAGAAAGAAAAGACAGCTGGATGACGCCAACACCAAAATTTTGAATCACCTTGATATATGTTGCGCCACCATTTGAATAAAAGCATTCATCATAGAGATTACTTGCACATTGTAAATGGACCTTGAGCAGATAAGCTCTCGACCTTAGATAGCAGAGGTACTTCTTAGATTTAGTGCAGGTAGATAAGATTTAGTGCAGGTAGATAAGATAATTAAGTCTAGATTAGACGGGTTATGATTTCGAGAGGGAAAATGGAGTATAGACACCCTCCTTTGTATTATTATTGAAAAAGGGGAGAGAGACATTCAGGTGAAGGGCATTAGCATTGAGGAGCAAGAAGAGGAGCACAGAGAGGTTGTGAAGAATCCCCATGTACAAATACTGAATTAATAGAAAGTTCTGATTCAATCTCATGGCGGTGATTATTCTCTGTGTGTTGTTGATACTATGTTGTTGCATGTTTGCTTCTAGTTTTGCCTATTGTCTATATGCTGCATATGTGATTGCATGGCAAGTTCGAAATCTAAGGGATTGAGAGATTGAGTTTCAATCATTTCTCTGTCTAAGCTGTGAGTTTCCTGCAGAGGGTGCAGTGGAATACCTCCGCATAGAGTGTGTTGAGGAGGCTGGACAGTCAAACCCTCATTCTTTTTTACCCAGAGGCTGTACTGAGTTAAGAGGACTGTGCAGGTGAGTTGTCGGTTTAGTGAAGTCGCAGAGTTAGGCTTGCAAAGAGAAGAACAATAAAACCGTGGTTAAAGTCCATGGATATGTCTATTTTCTGGGTGTTGTTGGTCGTGTGCCTTTGCCTATTCGCTTCCTGTTATTTACTTCTTTCATATGCTATGTATGTGATCTTATGGAAGAATTGAGTTCAGAAGGGTCCCGAGTGAACAGCTGGTGAAAGCTCAAGAGGGAAAGTTCTTAGCTAGTATTATGGAACAAACCCAGGTGAAGCCCGAACGGGAGAAGTTTCGGAGTGAAGGACTCTTCAAGAGGAAGAGAATCAATGACTTGAACTCTTGAGAAAGAGTTAACCTTCAAGCGCAAGTAGAACCTGGTTGCAATCGCATATCGGCATATCGGGGTTGGCGAGTGCAAGAGCTGCATGCACGTCGATAACGCTGGTAGCGATTTCCAGTTTCCGTGGAAGCGCCGACTTTCGGAGGGACACATGGCACGTACTCTCGGGACGTCGGGTCTCGGGAGTTGAAAGGCAAGCGACTGGTCTCGTAAGTTGTGAACTCGCGAGGGGGCGCAATAGCGATACTCGGGTATCGGCGACTCGGGCCTCGGAAGTCGAAGTGGGTTTATCTGGGATTCGCGGGAAGCGAAGCTGCGAGATTTCGGGATTGTGAAGTCTCGGCACCTCGGTACATCGGGTATCGGGAGCTGGGGTCCCGAGTGGTTGGGAGCGAGCGAGGCGAGGTCCTGACCCCCGAAGTAAAGAAGAAGAGAACTGAGAGGAGTGAAATGTGGGGTTAGAGAATCTGATAGGGAGAAGAAGAACCGTTGAGTTCTTTGGGCCCGAGGAAAGTGAAGGTCCTGGTAGTGTGACCGCCCGCCGAGGGGAGGTTGCGTCAGCTCACATAAAAATTTGTCGAAAGACAGGTTCTTAAAATTTAAATTCAAATGGATAGAAGTAACAAGTTTGATTCTTCAACTTCCAACCCTCGAGTATTCATATCAAATTACATTAAATAACATTTTGATCCTAAAATTAAGGGCAATTTCCACTTTACTTTCATCTCATTCTTCTAAGTGGAATTTTTGTTCAACAATTTGTATTTCAAGAAGAAATATCTCTTTTGTTGTAGATTCTTTGTTGATTTTACTCTCTCACCTTTTGATGAAGGATTTACATAGATTAAATATTTCCAACATTGATCAAATAAAAATTGGATGATCTATATCGTCATTTAACATGCATCAATGGAAAGTTATTTACTCTATGTCTTAAATTTTGAGAGAAAATAGTTGATAGATCTTGAGCATTTTGTTAGTTTGGTGATGAGCTCTATGGCTGCTTCCATATTGTAGAATTTAAGCTATGTGATACCATCTATACATGAATTATTTTGTTGGCTAGCAAGACAATTGGACTATGGCACTACTTGACCAAGAAATTGAACATGGGGCATTTTATGGTCTTCAATTATATCAAGAGTGGAATCCATTTGAGCGGTTTTTGCTAGTTTCTTTAAATAGGTCCCATGAGAAATAAAAATTTCTATACTTGTAATCTAGCGAAGCTTGCATTTAGATTTTCTCTTCATCAATAATTTTGGAAAAACCTTTAGGCAAGTTGTCATCCTTTTCTTCTAATGTTTTCACTTTCTCTAAAGACCTTTAAGAAACAAATTCTTCTCAAATTGAACCTTACATTCTCTAGTAAACTTCAAAACTGATCATGTTTTAGCTTGATTTCATTTAGTCTAACATAAATAATTCTTTAAGAGTAACTAATTTCTCACTTGTACGAATGGTTTTTCTAAGGCCACAACAAACACCCTTTACTTTTTCTTGTAAAAGCAAAAGGAAATAGGCCTCTTACTAAAATTTGAGTTCTAATGCCTGATCCTATACTACTTGAGTGTAATGTTAATTCTTTTTCTACCTTGAGGGAGTTGGGGGTTTGATCTTGGTTGATGATCTCCTTGAATAAGTTATTTGCGAGGATTTTGAATGAGTTATCTTTGAACAACCCCAACACTCTTGAAGACAAGGAATATGATGCTTATGGTATATTTTCAAGTGTCTTCTTAATCAAACAAATGATATCATATTTTCTATTGTTGCATGTGCAGATTCGCAAGGCCACTTGATCATTTACATGACTTCTCTAGCCTTCAAATGCATGTGTGGAATCCCTTGATTTTATTCCTCTTTCCTAGACCTCTCTCTATGTGGATATTGTCTCTTGTTTGAGGCGAACACCCAACATTATGAACTAAGCCTTATATTATAGAAACCTCAACTAGATTTGTTTCTGTAATATCCCCCAAAAAAATATTAATTATTAAAATTTGTATGCACTTAGGAATTTATTTCCATTTTTGGAAAATTTGTATTTGGAAACTTATTTCCATTTATGGAAATTATGAATTTGGTATTTGATTAATTGTAATTAATTATTGTGGCTGTTGGGCAAAGATTTGATTTTCTCAATGAACTCTTTGACTATGAAACATGTAAAAGACAAATATTTTTATATTAATTGTTGAAGGACAAATGGAACAGCCAAGTTGAAATCAGTTGACCATGACTCTATGAGTGGGGAAAAAACTTGAAATACCTCAGGGATGGATTTTACAAGTGGAAAATGAGTAATTTGGCCACTAGCAGTCCCTGAAAATCATGGATTTGTAAATCTGCGAAAATTCTCAAAGACAGAAAAAGACCTAGGCATAAGGGGCTTTTTGATATACAACATATGGGAGGAGGCAGGACATTACTTAGTATGTTGGAGAAAGGATATAAATTGTTTTTATGAACATTGTTTTGGGTGTGAGGAAAGGGGATTTATGATCTTAAAGATGACTATAGAGAAAGAGGATCATTGGAAATCCCCCTTATGGACTCATGGTCAGGCTAGGGGGTGAACAAAGCAAGTAGTTTGGATGTTATATTCTATGGTTGGGTGGAACTTGGTTGTTCCATTTGTGTTCCAACTTTGATTTCAAATATGTTATTATACATGTACTCTTGATGAATATTTTACTGTGTATTAACCTGATAGGAATGAGATGAATCTGTGATAATTACTTATTCATGTAAACACATTATCTGAATAGAAATAGTAAAGAAAATGTAAGTTTAATTTGTTGTTTGATATTAGGAATATATTGGTATAAATATGAATGTGGATTTAGGTATAAGCGGGCATAAGGATTTATTAAATATTGCTATAGGTCGGATAACCTTGAGTATAGACCTACAGGAAGAGCAATGCATGTTTTTTTACAGGTATCTGAATAAATATATATATATACAAAGGAATGCATTCATTTTAAATAAAACAAAAGTATTGTTATGTTAATCATAACCTGTACCATGTATATATATATATATTTATAGGTATTCAACTTAAGGAATATTGGATTGTTGTAAATTCCAAATGAAATTTTGGAAATGAACCCAAGATTATATATATATATTGTTGCATGTTTAGATACATAGAGCTCAATAAAAATATAATGTACTCTTACAAAAAAATATTTTATCGACTTCTTGAATCACATGATATTTCAAGTAATTTCCATTGATCAGTCTATATCAAAGGAATATAAAATTACAGTCCTTGTTACATTACAGAAAACCCATAAGAAAAATTCCAGTGGTATCTAATACTTGATACATGTTACAGAGGTTGTTCAACACTTAACAAAGTTTTAACATTCTACATAACATAAAGTATCATAACTGTAAATCGGGGAATTCATTTACAATATAGGGTTCCCCTTTTCAATATGTTTATTCCATTAAGGGATTAAAATACAATTAACCAGTTTATCTTTGGAAGCCTAGCTAAAAAAATATCATAATAGAGTGCCCTAGGGTGGAACCCTGTACCAACAATAAATGAAACCTCAGAAGTAAAAATCAAATGCCAATATTTGGAACTCGAATACCTTTCGAGTGGAGCGATCTCGTGGAACCATTTCCTTGGAAGGATTAAATCCTGCAAAAGGGAAATCATGAATTAATAAAGAGTATTAAGAAAACCAATCAAGTTAAATATTGAAGTTTCAACATACAAATAATACTTAGCTTGAGGTTGGAATGGGTGTTTATCCCATCGGTGTCACTGAAGCGATCTGTCCATAGTCCGAACGGGAGGAGTGGACCCAAAAATGTCTGATGGGTACCCTTGCAAGCAAACAGGGGTCCCATCATTAGTTTTGTAACTGAGAAGATTTAACCAAATGCTCCAGAATGTAAACAAGAAAATATAACAGTGCTAAGAATTTAATACATTTCATAACTAGAACGAGAAATTTTACACAATATAGTGCATGACCCACAAAGGTGTTTAATGCCCAGTGGGATACTTAAATTACTATTTTTCTTTACGCGGATGAAGTGCAATAGACAAGTTCAAACATAGAATTCTAGGACATATAACCTAGAGTAAATCTTTTAAATAAGTTTAAATTCTAGAACCTATACACACAATGGAATTCTTATGACTATACAATTATGAGCAATATATAGAGATTTGGAGTAACAAACCAGTTACTAAACTCTACACAGTAGAAAGTAAACTTTACTACACCCACAGGAAATGGTTTATGACCTTACAACATTTAATTCGAGGGAGAAATAATTCACTGTAAGTCTCATATGCATAACTTCTTTCAAGAGCTGATAGTTAGAGGAATCATTCTAGTTTGTCTCTTTACGAATCCAGAAGACTCCTCACATAATAAATGAAGAAGACTAAATATACAACTTATGCCTATAGTAAATACCATAAGCAGACCTAGAAGCAACTGTAGGAACCAGATAAATATTTAACCAATGGATTCTTGGGCGAGAGGCATGACGAGAAAATTTTAAATAAAAATGAAATTATAAGTGATAAAGAAAATATCGAGGCCATGACTTTGCTGACAAAAACCTCAATACCTTTAAAAATGGAGATATTCAAAACCTAGTAAACTCTATGTTTTAATCGAAGGGTAAACACAGACTTCTCGGACAGAGGGTCCTGAATGCATGGATACATGCACAGTACAAATATAACATCTTACGCGACAAGTAACCAAGGAGTTTTACCTTTACAACCTTTTATCAAGAGTATTTTGTTACGAACAACAAAGGCTTACCCAATGACCAGTTTGGGGAAAATAACAGGTAGCACGCGAAGCCTGGGGTTCTATCCTTCAACTTGTCCGTAGGAAACCAATAGAATAATAACCAAGTCACAGTATGCGAAAGGAATTACACATACAATGGTATACCTGCAGGTGCCTTAGTCATCTCGTTAGTACTACCAAACTTTACAAAACAAAGTTATAGGTTATGGAGGCATGATATCTCTCATAGAGCGAGGCTAAAGGTTTAAGATTAATTACATAGAGATAAAAAAAAACCATTAAATACTGATAAATGAATTAGTATTACATTTTATTATAGGAGAAGGGAATTAATACAGTGAGATAACGAGGGAGCTTCTAACTCTTAGAGAAACCCTGTAAAACCCTATTTCAAGAACTAAAAACCAGAGGAAAATACCAAGATATAAATCTATGTAGAAACAATAACCGATTACATTGCTAATGTGATGTATGGGATGCGTGAACTTACCTTTTCGAGTGAAGTAGGAACACCATACCGCCCGAACCCTCTCCCAACGTTATTCAGGACGGGACTACCATTGTTGCTAACCAAGAACAAAGGAATGAATAATGCGCAGAGAAAATCACTCAACACGTTTGGAGGGAAGTGTTACAATGATCTACCTCGGTTTAGCCAGAGAAGTTTTAGTGAGGGATACGAAATAGTACAATGCCATGTGACACGATGGAGGTGGCACGATTTATTTTAGACACAGTGGCTGAGAGATATCTCCCGGGAGGTACTCTTTGTTAAATTTGGTAGCATCGATAGTTATTCTCCAATGAGAGGCCATATGGGCCACCTTGAGGCTAGCCAGGGAGATTTGGAGAATCAACCAGTCTTGTGAGGTATTGACAAAAGCCAGGGGGAACGGACAACCTCTGTGAGTCAAACCAAAAGTCAGGATGAATGAGATGCTATGTGAGTCTAATGTAAAAGTTAGGGGGAACGTACAACCTCTGTGAGCATAGACAGTGTAGTGCAAAAGTCAGGGGGAACGTACAACCTCTGTGAGCATAGATAGACTAGTGAGAAAGTCAGGGGGAACATAGAACCTCTATGAGCATAGACATGCTAGTGAAAAATTCAAGGGGAACATATAACCTCTGTGAGCCTAGTCAAACTTTGTGAGCCATGAGAAAAAGTCAAGGTATCTAGAAAAATTTAGGTTGAATGTAAAATTTCTATGAGCTAGAAACAAATGATATTCCTAATATTGCAAATGATGTAATTGTATTGATCTAGTGAGTTGGCACATGTAAACATTATCCACCATAAAGATAATTTTGAATTTCCTTGTCAAGAGTTGTAACTAAAGTCTTGAGCCTAGTTCTATATTTAGTAATGTTGAGTAGCAACTAAAGTCTTGAGTCTAGTTCTATTTTTAGTAATGTTGCGTTGCAACTAAACTCTTGAGTCTAGAACTAAAGTGTAATGTTGAATTGCAATTAAAGTCTTGAGTCTAGTTCTATCTTAGAACTAAAGTGTAATTTTGAGATGCAACTAAAGTCTTAATTCTTGTTCTAAGTTCGAACTAAATCATGTCAGTCTCAAGTCTAGTTCTAAGTTTGAACTAAAGTGTAATGATGAGTTGTAACCAATCTCAACTCTAGTTCTAAAGTTCGAACTAAAGTGTAATGCTGAGTTGTAACCAATCTCAATTCTAGTTATAAGTTTGAAATAAACTATGAAGCTGAGTTATGACTAATGCATGCAATCAGGTTACTATTTCGAGCCTCTCCTCTTCCCCTCTTCAGCCTATATAAGAAGAGGTCGAACCCTCTCCTCAACACAGTTTTGTAACATAGTTCTGCAACATAGTTTTGCAACACAATTTTGAAACAGAGTTTTCATATGCAAGTTGAGGGTGAAGTAATAGAGGAGCATGTCAATGATAAACAGGTAGCATATCAAAGGTGTATTTCAGCAAGGTATTGTAAGTCTTTGTCAGGTCAGAGTCATCTTGGCAAGATGATGTAGGAGCATAATGCAAAGACTAAAGCACATGACTAAGCCAAGGAGCAACTGGATGCGTGGAGGAAGAAAAAGAGCACGTTTTCATAAAGAACCATTTTGAATTTTGAAACACAAAACATTAATGTAATGGTTAAAGGGAAGCGTACTTGCATATTGTAAACGGATCATGAGAAATTCGTTCTCATCTGTAAAACATTAAGGCATTTATGCATAGTTAATGAAAGTAGGTAGATTTGAATGTAAGATTAGATAGTTTGAAGAGCAGGAGGGAAAATGGATATAGACACCCTCATATTTGTATTGTAACATTATGATTGTATCATTAGCATAGAGAAGAAGAGGAGAGCTACAGAAAGAGTTGTACAGAAAAACCCATGTACAGAAGCTTTGAATTAATATATGAAGCTTTGAATCAAACTCATGGTGTTATGATGTTTTTTGTCTGTACATGTTGTTTGATATGCTGATGTTTGTTTTATTCTCTCTATTATGCATTTGATTTAATACTGGGTGAATGGGTGATTTCATGTTGAATGTTTGAAGTCTGAGAAAGAGAGAGAGAATGAGTTTCAATTGTTTCTCTTCCTGAGTGAGAGTTCCTGCAAGGAGTGCAATGAAACGTCCGCAAGGAGTGCATTGACGAAGGTTCACAGTTTATCTCTGAAAGCTCAGGAGGGTTACCATTGTTCTCATTCTAGTAGTAGTGCAAGTGAAGCACAGAAGCCGTGCAAGGTGTGCGCAGGCTGGTTGAAATCTTAGAACTTATCAACCAAGGGGAGAGCTGAAAGACTGTTGTTGCAGAGAGTGCACAAAGTCGAGAGGTCGAATACCCAGGAGTATTTGATAGATTGCTGCAAGGAGTGCAGGTAGGAGTTATTTCAAGGCTAGAGTTGCAAGCGAAAGATCAGGAAGGTTAACATCATTGAAGTGTTCAAAGGAGGGCCAGGTCAGCTACTTCAAAGGGAGACAAGGTTTGAAGTCATCCAACATAAGTAATGTTTAGAAGTGAAACAACATTTGGTCGTTTCTCAGAAGCTGTCAAGGAGCAAAGAGCGGTCAAAATTCTCTGTGGAGAACTCATGAAGTCGCGAGGGCTGTAGGATTCAGAAGATTTGTAGG
>JZKD02S2063766.1:422965-457933 GCA_000966675.3 Picea glauca
CCGAACTTGAAAGCCAGGGAGCTAAACTCGAACAGGGTGCCATCACTGCAGAACAACGCCTGGAAGGACCACTCAATGACATAGTAATCTAGGAATTTACTAAACAAGAGGTTGTATCTCAGAAGCGGTCAAGGAGCAAAGAGCGGTCAAAATTCTCTGTGGAGAACTCATGAAGTCGCGAGGGCTGTAGGATTCAGAAGATTTGTAGGTTGGATAAGGGTTGGACGAAACCATCCCGTGGGACCCAGGATTCAACGTTGAACATTGATCGTACTTTGCACAAGCCATCATATCATTTCACCATTTTGGGGGTCCTGACAAAAAAGAGTTGAGTGTAGTGGAATTAAAGTCCTAAAGTCGCGAGTTGCGACAAGAATTGGATTGGAGTTTCAGGATTTTGGCACTTCGGGTGTCGGGAAATGGAGGAGGCAGTGCTTTGGGAGTGAGAGTCCCGAAAGCTGGGAAGAGTGATAGGTGGCAGGAGTCCACGTCAGAGACATAGGACAACGGAGAAAACAGGTGGGGTACTTGTCATCAGGCAGAGTCAAGACGTCGTAGACTATTTCGGGGTTTCGTAGGTTGGAAAACATGAAGTCTCACATTTGGGTTTGCGAAGTCGTGAAGTCTGAAATTTTGACTCAGCAGAAGGTTCTGTGAGAAGCCAACCTTTGCTAAATACATTTCGGAGAATCAATATTTCGGGTTTCGGTGGGTTCAGGAGCTGGAAACTCAACAAAGGAAGGCGTGATATTGAGAAACCCAAAAGCCCGAATTAAGAAGGGCGTGACTGTGTTGTGGTCAAGGAGATTTGGGTTGATGCCTGGTATTTTTTCACACAGGCTCAATTCATAAGGACCCGTGGATTGATTAGTTGGAGGTTCTAATAGGGATCTTAAAGAGTGACTTCGGCTCAAGGAGATTTGAATGATCTTGTGAGTGGACCTCGACTTGAGGGCTTGGGGGTCTACACCACAAGCTCTTTGAGAGAATTACATTCATGGTGGATATTTGTAATAGATCCTACATTATTAATGCAATAAAGGAATATTGTTTGGTGGGGTTTTCTCCCTCTACAAGGTTTCCCCAGGGTATATGTGTTGTTGATATGCATGTTTACTTATCTACATAATTATTGATATTCAATTATGATTTGAAATTGTTGAAGTGTATTAAGCCGGAATCAAATTATTGAAGAAAATAAAAGAATTAATCCGCATAAGAAATCAAGCTCATAATTTAACATGGTATCAGAGCTTAGGGTGTGTTAAACGTGTTGAAGTGCAGTAATAGGTAGAAACAGATCCAAGCGAGCTTGATTAAGTTTCCAGTGTGAGGACCATGGAATCCTCCATTTCAGTCAGGGCCGAAGATAGGCTTGAAAGAGCTACCAACTTTAATGTGTGGAAGCTCCGTATAACAAATATCTTGCAAGAGCATAATATTGAGAAGTATGTGACCACAGTGGTGGAGGAACCAACGAATAATGCAGGAAGAATGACTTTCACGAAGAGTCAAGCAAATGCCAAGCGAATCATATTTGACTAAGTCAAAGATAATATAATGCCTACAATGACTTCATTGATGACTGCCAAGGACTATATGGATACCTTGGTGAATCCGTATGAGAAACAGGCTCCAACTCAGAAGAGGGCGCTTAAGAAAAAGATTAACTATTTGAAGATGGAGAAAGGTCAATCAGTGGCATCTTTCTGTTCCAGGATAGCTTAGATCAGAGATCAAATTTTGGTTACAAGGGTGACAATGGATGATGATGATTTAGTGCAGGCCATTTTTGACGACCTTCCTTCTTCATGGGAGACCTTTTTATCCAGTGTAAGTAGGAGAGAGATTCAGCCCATGTTTGAGACGTTATGGCATGATTGCCTCTAGGAGGAGAGTCACATAGCTACCAGAAGTGATCCAATGAAAGAAGAGCACTTAACCTTAGCATCAAGATTCAAGGGAAAGAAGAAAGGAACTTTCCAGAAAGGCTCTCAATGGAAGCCAAACATCAAAGGTACATTCAAAGGCAATAATATTGATACATCTAAGATTTAATTCATTAGTTGTAACAAGTTGGGTCATTTTTCTAAAGATTTTTGGTTTAGAAATAAATATCGTAGGAAAGGGAAACATCATGCCTCAACTGCTGAGGATGATGAATTCAATAGAAATAAGAAAAATCCTTCTAATGAGAAATAAAATAGGAAAGAATATTATTTGGTTTCTGCTTTATCCAGTTCAGTTTCCACAGGGCCAAAAACTTAGTTAGTAAACAATGGTGCATCAAAGCACATGACAGGGTACAAGGAGATCCTGTCAGGTTTCAAGACAAAATCTTTTGTAGAGTAGGTCGAGACTGGGGATGAAAAATGTTACATGATAGAGGGAGTAGGCTCTATCCCTCTCAGATTGGAATCAGGGGCTAGACTTCATGTTGATGAAGTATTATATGTTCCAGGGCTCAAGAAGAATATACTATCAGTTGCAACCCTTGAGGACAAGGGATATTGGGTGATCTTCAAGGACATGAAGGCACTACTATGGGCTAAAGGTAGCCACTTATGTACAACATAACCCATTCGAACTTGCAGTGGAGGACTACACATCATGTCATGACAGTCAGTTCAGGAATTGGCTCATAATGCGACTAGCTCTAGCAAGTTGTGGCACAGAAGACTTGGGCATCTTCATTACAAATCTCTTCCAGATCTGCATAACATGGTATGTGGCATGCCCTCTATTTCTTTTAGTAAAAATGAAATTTGTAAGGGATGCATTCTAGGTAAAAACATAAAGAAAGCATTTCCTAGCAGTGACAATAGAGCTCAGGGCATCTTAGATCTGGTTCTTTATGATGCATGTGGTCCCATGTCATCTCCCTCACTCAGTGGTTGTTTGTATTATGTCATTTTTATTGATGATTAGTCAAGAAAATGTTGGATATATTTTCTTAAAGATAAAAGTGACACATTTGATCAATTCAAAGAGTAAAAAACCTTTACTAAAAAGAAGACATGGTAACACATCAGAATCCTTAGAACAGAAAATGGAGGAGAGTTTGAATCTCTTCAATTTAAGGATTTGTGCAAGTCAACGGGAATCAAGAGACAATTGACCATGCCATATAACCCTCAGAAAAATGGTGTTGCTGAGAGGAAAAACATGACTATTTGTGAGGCAACAATAGCAATGATGTTTGACCAGGATATGCCAAATTATTTATGGGCTGAAGCTACCTCCATTGTCTTGTATATTCAGAATAGGTGTCCACATGATATTTTGAAGGAAAAGACTCCTGAAGAAGTCTTCTCAGGGATCAAAACTGAAGTAGGGCATCTAAGGATATTTGGATATCCTGTGTATATTCATGTCCCTAAGGAAAAAAGGACAAAGATGGAATCCTTGGTAAAGAAAGGGGTTTTTGTGGAGTACAGTGAGAACTCCAAAGCTTACAGGATTTATGTACCATGTTATAGGAAAATAGAGGTAAGAAGAGATGTGAATTTCGATGAGGAAGTTGCATATAAGAAATCCAGAGAGCTTCAACAAGATTGAGAAGAAGTTCAACCAACTTCACCCTCTTCTGAAAATGAAGAGTCAGATGATCAGAGGGAGGAACCTCATGAAGGTCCAAGTAATGATCCCCTAGTACCCTTTGAAGTGTTATAAAGAACTCTTGAAGAACCTCCAGCCAAAAGGAAGCCAGGGTGGCTTAAAGAAAAAGTGCAGGAAGCAGAAAGGATAGCTTCTCCCAAAGGAACTTTCGTGGAAAGGAAGATACCTCATAGGTTTGGAGGCTATGTTGCACTGATGAGAAGCATTAGTGATTCCAAGCCTTCTTCATTTGAATAAGCAGATAAATTACAAGTATGGAAGGATGCCATGCTTGAGGAATACATGTCTATTATAAAGAACAATGTTTGGGACATTGTGCCAAGGCCAAAAGACAAATCAGTGGTTTCTTCCAAATGAATCTATAAGATCAAACATGCAGCTGATGGAAGTGTGGAAAAGTTCAAAGAAATATTTGTAGCCAGAGGCTTCATTCAGAAAGAAGGAATCGACTACGAAGAGACCTTCTCTCATGTAGCCAGGTATACCTCCATTCGAGCTATTATTTCTTTAGCTTCCGTACTTGGCTGTAAACTACATTATATGGATGTAAAAACAACGTTATTGAATGGAAAGATTGAACATGAGGTCTTTATCGAACAACTAGATGGTTTTATACTGCATAACAAAGGTACTCACGTATGCAACCTAAGGAAGGCCTTGTATGGTCTTAAGCAGGCTCCCAGAGTTTGGTATGAAAGGATTGATGGCTTTCTTAAAAGACCGGGCTTTCATAAAAGTGATGTTGATGCAAATCTATACTTCAAAGTAAGAGGTAACCAACTTATTATACTAATCTTGTATGTTGATGATCTCTTTATAACAGGAAATGAAAGGCTAAGAGCCTGGTGTAAGAGAGAGCTAACCTCATAATTCAAGATGAAATACTTAGGCTTGATGCATTACTTCCTAGGATTGGAAGTGTGGCAAAGACAAGGCGAGATATCTTTGGCACAAGGAAAATACATAGTGGATGTACTAAAGAGGTTTCGTATGATGGATTGAAAATCCATGTCTACTTTGATGGTTACCAACCTGAACAAGTTGCATGATTCTGATACAGGTATAGATTTGGTGGATCCCACCATGTATAGGCAACTAATTGGATCATTGATGTACATGATCCACACTAGGCTAGATATATGTTATGCAGTGATTGCAATGATTTAGTTCATGACTGAACCAATAAAGAGACACTCGGTGGAAACAAAGCACATCTTGAAATATCCCAGAGGGACCATTACTTATGGTCTGATATATACATCCAGTGGTGGTTTATTTTTGCATGGGTATGCAGATGCTGACTCATCAGGAAGCCCAGTGAATCAGAAGAGTACCTTCATATACTACTTCAACTTAGGATTCTCTATGATCTCTTGGTCAAGACAAAATAAGCGATCCATTGTACAGAGTACATCAAAGGCTGAGTACATTGCAACAAGTGATGCTATCAAGGAAGCAATATGGCTCAGAAAATTGGTTTCTGGGTTGTTTGGTGACAAGATCGAGATGATGGTGGTTCACCATGATAATTAAAGTTGCATAAAATTGACAGAGAACCTGGTATTTCACGACAGGTCAAAAAATATTGACATGAGGTACCACTACATCTGAGACTTGGTCGGGAGAAAAACTGCAAAGTTACAGTACATATCCACGAGAGCGTAGGTAGCTGATATCCTAACCAAGCCTCTAACCTTCAGACATTTTGTGCATCTATGAGGAAATCTTGGTGTTGTTGAGAGTGAATCCCTCGCTGAGAGGGAGTGTTAAATTTTTCATCATCGACAATCATTCTCCAATGAGAGGCCATATGGGCCACCCTGAGGCTAGCCAAGGAGATTTGGAGAATCAACCAGTCTTGTGAGATATTGACAAAAGCCAGGGGGAATGGAAAACCTCTGTGAGTCAAACCAAAATTCAAGATGAATGAGATGCTATGTGAGTCTAATGCAAAATTCAGGAGGAATGCACAACCTATGTGAGCATAGACAGTCTAGTGCAAAAGTCAGGGGGAACGTACAACCTCTGTGAGCATAGACAGACTAGTGCAAAAGTCAGGGGGAACATACAACCTCTGTGAGCATAGACAAACTAGTGAAAAAGTCAGGGAGAACATACAACCTCTGTGAGCCTAGTCAAACCTTTTGAGCCATGAGAAAAAGTCAAGGTATAAAGTAAAATTTATGTTGAATGTAAAATTCCTATGAGCTAGAAAAAAATGATATTCCTAATATTGCAAATGATGTAATTGTATTGATCTAGTCTGTTGGCACGTGTAAACATTATACACCATGAAGAGAATTTTGAATTTCCTTGTCAAGAGTTGTAACTAAAGTCTTGAGTCTAGTTCTATTTTTGGTAATGTTGAGTTACAACTAAAGTCTTGAGTCTAGTTCTATTTTTAGTAATGTTGAGTTTCAACTAAAGTTTTGAGTCTAGAACTAAAGTGTAATGTTGAGTTACAACTAAAGTCTTGAGTCTAGTTCTATCTTAGAACTAAAGTGTAATGTTGAGTTGAAACTAAATTCTTAAGTCTAGTTCTAAGTTCGAACTAAAGCATGTCAGTCTCAAGTCTAGTTCTAAGTTCAAACTAAAGTGTAATGCTGAGTTGTAACCAATATCAAGTCTAGTTCTAAAGTTCGAACTAAAGTGTAATGCTGAGTTGTAACCAATATCAAGTCTAGTTCTAAGTTCAAACTAAAGTATGAAGCTTATTTATGACTAATGCATGCAATCATGTTACTATTTTGAGCCTCTCCTCTTCCCCTCTTCGGCCTATATAAGAAGTGGTCGAACCCTCTCCTCAACACAGTTTGTGCAACATAGTTTTGTAACATAGTTCTGCAACACAGTTTTGAAACACAATTTTGAAACAAAGTTTTCATATGCAAGTTGGGGGTGAAGTAATAGAGGATCACATCGGTGATAAATAAGCAACATATCAAAGGTGTATTTCAGAAAGGTCTTATAAGTGTTTGTTAGGTCAGAGTCATCTTGGCAAGCTCTTTGAGAGAAGTACATTCATGGTGGATATTTGCAAGATATCCTACATTATTAATGCAATAAAGGAATATTGTTTGTTGGGTTTTTTCTCCCTGTACAGGGTTTCCCCAGGGTATATGTGTTGTTGATATACATGTTTACGTATCTACATAATTATTTCTATTCGATTATGATTTGAAATTGTTGAAGTGTATTAAGTTGGAATCAAAGTATTGAAGAAAATAAAAGAATTAATCTACATAAGAAATCAAGCTCATAATTTAACATGGTATCAGATCTTAGGGTATGTTAAACATGTTGAAGTGAAACAACAGGTACATACATATCCAAGTGAGCTTGATTAAGTTTCCAATGTGAGGACCATGTCATCCTCCATTTTAGTCAGGGCCAAAGATAAGCTCGAAGGAGATACCAACTTTAATGTGTGGAAGCTCCATATAACAAATATCTTGCAAGAGCATGATCTTGAGCAGTATGTGACTGCACTGGTGGAGGAACCAACGAATAATGTAGGAAAAACAACTTTCAGGAAGATTCAATCAAAGGCCAAGTGAATCGTCTTTGACTCAGTCAAAGACAGTAAAACGCCTGCAATGACTTCGTTTATGACTACCAAGGACTGTATGGATACCTTGGTGAACATGTATGAGAAAAAGGCTCCAAGTCAGAAGAGGACACTTAAGCACAAGCTTAAGTACTTGAATATGGAGAAAGTTGAATAAGTGGCATCTTTCTGTTCCAGGATAGCTCAAATCAAATATCATCTTTTGGCCACAGGGGTGATAGTCGACAATGATGATTTAGTGCAGGCCATCTTTTATGGTCTTCCTTCTTCATGTGAGACCTTCTTATCTGGTGTAAGTGGGAGAGAGATTCAACCCATGTTTGAGAGGTTCTGGCATGATTTCCTCCAGGAGGAGAGTCGCACAACTACCAGGAGAGAGCCAATGAAAGAAGAGAACTTAACTTTAGCATCAAGATTCAAGGGAAAGAAGAAAGACACTTTCCAGAAAAGCTCTCAATGGAAGCCAAACATCAAAGGTACATTCAAAGGAAAGAATATTGATACATCTCATATCAAATGATTTAGTTGTAATAAGTTGGGTCATTTTGCTAAACATTGTTGGTTTAGAAAGAAATATCCTAGGAATGGGAAACATCATGCCTCAACTACTGAGGATGATGAATCCAAAAGAAATTAGAAAAGTCCTTACAATGAGAAAGAAAATAGGAAAGAATATTATTTGGTTTCTGCTTTATCAAGTTCAGTTTCCACGGGGCCAAAAACTTGGTTAGTAGACAGTGGTGCATCAAATCACATGATAGGGTACAAGGAGATCCTCTCATATTTTGAGACAAAATATTTTGCAGAGCAAGTCAAGCTTGGGGATGAAAAATGTTACAATATAGAGGGAGTAGGCTCTATCTCCTTCAGATTGGAATCTGGGGCTAGAATTCATGTTGATGAAGTATTATATGTTCATGGGATCAATAAAAATCTACTATTAGTTGCAACCCTTGAGGACAAGGGATATTGGGTGATCTTCAAGGACATGAAGGAACTACTATGGGCTAAAGGTAGCCACTTAAGTACAACATAACCCATTGGAACTCGTAGTGGAGGATTGTACGTCATGTCAAGACAGTCAGTTCAAGCATTGGCTCATGATGCGACTAGCTCTAGTGAGTTGTGGCACAAAAGACTTGGACATATTCATTACAAAGATCTTCCAGATCTACATATCATGATATGTGGCATGCCCTCTATTTCTCTTAGTAAAAATGAAATTTGTAAGGGATGCATGCTAGGTAAAAATATAAAGAAAGAATTTCCTAGTAGTGACAACAGAGCTTAGGGCATCTTAGATTTGGTTCATTCTG
Organism: Picea glauca; assembly: GCA_000966675.3. Classification (NCBI taxonomy): domain Eukaryota; kingdom Viridiplantae; phylum Streptophyta; class Pinopsida; order Pinales; family Pinaceae; genus Picea; species Picea glauca. The sequence continues at coordinate 431,468 of JZKD02S2063766.1, forward strand.
ATGCATGTGGTCCCATGTCATCTCCCTCACTCAATGGTTGTTTGTATTATGTCATTTTTATTGATGATTACTCAAGAAAATGTTGGATATATTTTCTTAAAGATGAAAGTGACACATTTGATAAATTCAAAGAGTACAAAGCCTTTATTGAAAAGAATATAGGGAAACACATCAGAATCCTTAGAACAAAAAATGGAGTAGAGTTTGAATCTCTTTAGTTTGAGGATTTCTGCAAGTCATAAGGAATCAAGAGACAGTTGGACGTGCCATATGACCCTGAACAAAATGGTGTTGCTGAGAGGAAAAACATGACTATTTGTGAGGCAGTGAAAGCAATGATGTTTGACCAGGGTCTGCCAAATTCTTTATGGGAAAAAGCTACCTCTGCTGCCATGTATATTCAGAATAGGTGTCCACATGCTATTTTGAAGGACAAGACTCCTGAAGAAGTCCTCTCAGGGATCAAACCTGAAGTAGGGCATGTAAGCATATTTGGATGTACTTTGTATATTCATGTCCCTAAGGAAAAGAGGACAAAGATGGAACCCTTAGGCAAGAAAGGGGTTTTTGTGGGGTACAGTGAGAACTTCAAAGCTTACAGGATTTATGTACTAGGTCAGAGGAAAATAGAGGTAAGTAGAGATGTGACTTTCCGTGAGGAAGCCACATTTAATAAATCCAGAGAGCTTCAATATGATTCATAAGCAATTTAGCCAACTTCACTGTCTTCTGAAAATTAAGAGTCAGATGATCAAAGGGAGGAACCTTGTGAAGGGCCAAGTAATGATCCCTTAGAACCCGCTAAAGTGTTGGAAATAAATCTTGAAGAACCTCTATCCAAAAGGAAGCCAGGGTGGCTTAAACAAATACTGCCGGAAGTAGAAAGGATAGCTGCTCGCAAAGGAACTTTCAGGGAAAGGAAGAGACCTCATAGGTTTGGAGGCTATGTTGCATTGATGAGAACCATTAGTGATGTTGAACCTTATTCATTTGAAGAAGAAGATAAATTACAAGTATGGAAGGATTCCATAATTGAGGAATATAGGTCTATTATAAAGAACAATGTTTGGGACATTGTGCCAAGGCCAAACGACAAATCAGTGGTTTCTTCCAAATGGATCAATAAGATCAAACATGCAGTTGATGGAAGTTTGGAAAAGTTCAAAGAAAGATTTGTAGCCAGAGGCTTCACTCAGAATGAAGGAATCGACTACGAAGGGGCTTTTGGTCCTGTATCCAGGTATAACTCCATTCGATCTATTATTTATTTATCTTCCATACTTGGTTGGAAACTACATCAGATGGATGTAAAAACATCATTCTTTAATGGAAAGATTGAACAGGAGGTCTTTGTGGAACAACCGGATGGTTTTATACTACATACCAAACGCACTCATGTATGGAAGCTAAGGAAGACCTTGTATGGTCTTAAGCAGGCTCTGAGAGTTTGGTATGACAAGATTTATGGCTTTCTTAAAATCCTGGGATTTCAAAAAAGTGATGCTGAAGCAAATCTATACTTGAAGGTAAGAGGTAACCAACCTATTATACTAATATTGTATGTTGATGATCTCTTTCTAATAGGAAATGAAGGTCTAATATACTTGGGTAAGAGGGATATAACCTCATAATTTGAGATGAAAGACTTAGTCTCGATGCATTACTTCCTAGGTTTGGAAGTGTGGCAAAGACAGGGTGAGATATTTATGGCACAAGGAAAATACACAGTGGATGTACTAAAGAGGTTTGGTATGATGGATTGCAAATCCGTGTCTACTTTGATGGTTACAAACCTGAAGAAGCTACCTAATTCTGATACAGGTTTAGATTTGGTGGATCCCACCATGTATAGGAAGTTGATTGGATCATTGATGTACATGATCCACACTAGCCCAGATATAGGCTATGTAGTGATTTCAATGAGTCAGTTCATGAATGAACCAAGACAAAGAAACTAGGTGGAAGCAAAGCACATCTTGAGATATCTCAGAGGGACCATTACTTATGGTCTGAGATATACATCCATTGGTGGTTTATTTATGCATGGGTATGTAGATGTTGATTGGGCACGAAGCCCAGTGGATCGGAAGAGTACTTCTGGATACTTCTTCAGTTTAGGATCCTCTATGATCTCTTGGTCAAGAAGAAAGAAGGGATCCATTGCATAGAGTACAACAAAGGCTGAGTATATTTCAGCAAGTGATGCTAGCAAGGAAGCAATATGGCTCAGAAAATTGGTTTCTGGGTTGTTTGGTGAGAAGCTCAAGATGATGGTGGTTCACTGTGATAATCAAAATTGCATAAAATTTATAGAGAACTCGATATATCATGATAGGTCAAAACATATTTACATGAGGTACCACTGCATCAAATACTTGGTCCAGAGAAAAACTGTAAAGTTACAGTACATAGCCACAAGCAAGTAGGTAGTTGATATCCTGACCAAGCCTCTGACCTCGAGACAATTTGTGCAGCTGAGAGGCAAGCTTGGTGTGGATGAGAATGAGTCCCTTGTTGAGAGGGAGTGTTAAATTTGGCAGCATCGACAATTATTCTCCAAAGAGAGGCCATATGGGCCACCCTAAGGCTAGCCAGGGAGATTTTCAGAATCAACCACTCTTGTGAGGTATTGAAAAAAGCCAGGGGGAACGAACAACCTCTGTGAGTCAAACCAAAATTCAGGATGAACAAGATGCTATGTGGGTCTAATGCAAAAGTTAGGGGGAACTTACAACCTATGTGAGCATAGACAGTGTAGTGAAAAAATCAGGGGAAACGTACAACCTCTGTGAGCATAGACAGACTAGTGCAAAATTCAAGGGGAACATACAACCTATATGAGCATAGATAGACTAGTGCAAAAGTCGGGAGGAACATACAACCTCATTGAGCCTAGTCAAACCTTGTGAGACATGAGAAAAAGTCAAGGTATCTAGCAAAAGTTAGGTTGAATCTAAAACTCATATGAGCTAGAAACAAATGATATTCCTAATATTGAAAATGATGTAATTGTATTGATCTAGTGTGTTGGCACGTGTAAACATTATCCACCATGAAGAGAATTTTGAATTGCCTTGTCAAGAGTTGTAACTAAATTCTTGAGTCTAGTTCTATTTTTCGTAATGTTGAGTTGCAACTAAAGCCTTGAGTCTAGTTCTATTTTTAGTAATGTTGAGTTGCAACTAAAGTCTTGAGTCTAGAACTAAAGTGTAATATTGAGTTGCAACTAAATTCTTGAGTCTAGTTCTATCTTAGAACTAAAGTGTAATGTTGATTTGCAACTAAAGTATTAAGTCTAGTTCTAAGTTTGAACTAAAGCATGTCAGTCTCAAGTCTAGTTCTAAGTTCAAACTAAAGTTTAATGTTGAGTTGTAACCAATCTCAAGTCTAGTTCTAAACTTCAAACTAAAGTGTAATGTTGATTTGTAACCAATCTCAAGTCTAGTTCTAAGTTTGAACTAAAGTATGAAGTTGAGTTATGACTAATGCATACAATCAGGTTACTATTTCGAGCCTCCCCTCTTCCCCTCTTTAGCCTATATAAGAAGAGGTCAAACCCTCTCCTCAACACAACTTGTGGAACATAGTTTTGTAACACAGTTCTGCAACATAGTTTTGAAACACAATTTTGAAACAGAGTTTTCATATTCAGGTTGAGGGTGAAGTAATAATGGTGCACATCAGTGATAAAGAGGCATCATATCAAAGGTGTATTTCAGCAATCTCTTGTAATTATTTGTCAAGTCAGAGTCATCTTGGCAAGATCTTTGAGAGAAGTACATTCATGGTGGATATTTGTAAGAGATCCTACATTATTAATGCAATAAAGGAATATTGTTTGTAGGGGATTTTCTCCCTATATAGGGTTTCCCCAGGGTATATGAGTTGTTGATATGCATGTTTACTTATCTACATAATTATTGCTATTCGATTATGATTTGAAATTGTTGAAGTGTATTAAGATGGAATCAAAGTATTGAAGAAAATAAAAGAAATAATCCCCATAAGAAATCAAGCTCATAATTTAACACTCTTACAGGTAGCCATTAATAAGTTAGACAAAACATTTAATCAGCATCTGAAAAATCCTTTATTTGACTTCATACCAAGTTATTGCAGAATGTGAGGACAACTAATTTAGGGTTATGACTACACCCATTAGTCACGCCCATCTCTCGTTCAGTTAAAGGTATGACTATCTGGTCCAATCATGTTATCGATATCGGGATGGATAAGTATTATCGTTGGACTTTTTAACAATGCAAACCATTAACCATATTTCAGTACTATGGAAATAGTGGTCAGAGGTTTAACCATAGACATTTTTACACGAAGTCTATTACTTAGACAGTTAAACATGTAAAGCCACCATTATATTAAAGTTTGTTATATATTCAATAAAGGCGCATGCATATGCCTTGAATCTGATTTTGTATAGTACCTCTATGTTGACATGTTTATCAAGTAAGTGTGCTTGTCATTGATGGCAACATTAGAGTATGCAACAATGGCAACATAAGCTCAGAAGAGAAAGTGCAATGGTGCATGCAGATTGCAAGAGTGTGCTCGTTCATTTGATGGCAAACAGGTAGGCAAGGAAGATCAACAGTGCAGGGATAATTCCATGGAAATATCAGAAGCGTAAAATCCATTTCAAAGTTTTGGATACCAAGAGATTGAGAAGTCAAGAGTTGAGACTCTTCAACACAAGAGTCCCGTAGTTGCAAAATCCGAAATCCCTAAATCCCAGAATAGGCACATAAACGAAGAGTTTCGTAGACCGGAAAATAACTCCATTTCAGAGTTTCATATACCGAGAGTTGGGGATGTCAAGATCTCTTACTACAGGAGTCCTGAAGTTGCGAAACATGAAGTCGTGAAATGTGAAATCACAAAATGTCAAAGAGTCCATACCGGAGATTCAAATACCGGGAGTTGGACATGTCAAGGACTCTCACGACAGGAATCCCAAAGTTGCGAAGTGCAAAAAGCCAAAAAGTTGAGCTGACTCCATTTCATAGTTTCGCAGACTGAGAGGTGGAGTTGTCAAGAACTCTCACATCAAGAATGTCGAAATAGCGATGTGCGAAATGACGAAGAGATCTGGACATTCAAATCATCTAGGATGTAGACCATTGATCTGACACCATTTCGTAGCTTCAGATACCGGGAGTTGGAAGAGTCAAGTGACGAGACTCTTCATTGCAAGAATCGCAAAAGGCCAAAAAGTGAAATGTTGAAATGATCGGAGCTAGTGCAACCAAGCTCCATTTCGGAGCTTCAGATACCGGGACATGGAGCATCAAGAAATCATCACCACAGGAACATCGAAGAGACAAAAAGAGAAATCATGAAAGCACTATATGGATAAGTGCTCAGTCACCTCTCGTAGTCACATGGTCAAAGAGCTATAGAGAAAATATTGAAGCGGCAAGATCCTTTTTTCAGAGTTTTGGAGATCACAACTTGGAGAGTCGAGAAGCCTCATAATAGGATTGTCGAATTGCCGAAATGCCGAAATGAGAAACACGTTTTGGCTCAGCCTGTGGTCACAACCATTGGTCACATCAACGAAATATGGAGGGAGGAGCTAGTGCAAACAAGCTTCATTTCAGAGTTTCAGGGATTGAGACATGGAGAGTAACGAAATCTTCACCACGGGGATCCCGAAATGCCGAAGTGAGAAATGGAAAAATGAACATAAGATTCAGTGAAGTCAATTCAACGGTGAAAATGAATTTGAATAAGATCAGAGGGCTAATTTTGCACTTCACAATGTAACTGCTAGAAACAAATGATGGTTTCTACTAGATGACGAGCTCGTCTATGACAGAGAAGACAAAGAGTCTCAACTTCCATAGAATCTGAGGAATATCTATATAACACCCAATGATGATGGATGCGTTGTATAAACATCACTAGAGAAGCTGAAGAGTTACCATGATGATCAGGAAGAGCACTCACAATGAGAAGGAGATGTAGAACAGAGGGAGAGGATGTGGCACACACGAGATGGGATAGTAGTGGAAGAGTGAAGTGGAGAAAAGACCCCGATGTGGTAGAGAATGGGAGAGAAAGAAGGAGATTTCATGCAGAAGGTGTACAGAGAGTATAAGAATGCTGAAAAAAGAATAAATGGAGGTGTTGTTAAGTGTGATTGATTTGTGAAGAAGGAGGCAGAGCATAGCAAAAGAAATCTACAGAAGGGGAATGGTGCATTAAAGGGACATGGCGCAGAAAGCATAAAAGTCAAAAGAACAGAAAGTGCAAGGGGTGTGCAGAAGACAATTATGCAGACAGAGAAACATAGTGTAGCATAAAAGTGATGAGACTGGTAAGCCATTGAAGAACTTTATATCGCTATATCAAGTCTTAATAGCAAATATTTATATTTCAGGGTGGTAGGGAGGTGCTAGGGAGGTGCTAGGGAGGACTGTTGTTCTCTATTATACAGGTTGGTGCCTGTGTGACTGGAAGTTGGTGCTTCCATCCAGTTGGTGCTGGAACACTTAGGGAGTTGGTGCTTCCTTCTAGTGGGTGCTAGAGAAGCCGAGGAGTTGATGTTTCCTTCTAGTTGGTGCTAGAGAAGCTAGAGAGTTGGTGCTCTTAGCAAGTAGCAACTTTCAAAATGGAGGTTGTAGCTTCATTATGAGTTCGTGTTCATATGTATGATAATGTAAAGAATGTAAAGATTACTTATCATATAAAGAAGAAGAGGTTTTTACCCTGTATGGGTTTCCTCAGGAAATATATGTCTTTGTGTATCTCATATGTGTGGTTGATGCATAATGCTCTATTGCTTACTTCCTTGCATTATTGTGGCTATCATTAAATGTTGTGTAAAGAACTTAAAATAAGCATAATTGTTTAAGATCAGTAACAACTGATTCACCCCCCCCCTCTCAATTGTCCAACAATTGGTATCAAAGTCGTCCCCTTCTATCTAAGGGTAGATCCTACAGCTTAAACATGTCAAGCCATGAAGGAAATTCAACCGATAAGGCCCCTCTGTTCAATGGAACAAACGTTCCCTTCTGGAAAGTGAGAATGAGAACCTACATAATGGCTTTCGGAGTAGAAGTCTAGGATGTGGTAGATACTAGCTATGTAAAGCCAGTTGTACTAGATAATAAGGATGACAAGCTAGAATTTAGCTTCAACTCTAAGGCTATGAATGATATCTTGAGTGGGCTTGCAGAAGCACAATTCGTAAAAGTTATGAACCTAGGAACTACCAAAGAAATGTGGGGAAAACTCATTAGCAATTATGAAGGTAATGAGAAGGTAAAGGATGCCAAGCTTCAAACCTATAGAATACAGTTTGAACAGATGAAGATGAAGGAAGATGAAACTATTGGAAAATACTTTCTGAGAGTAGAAGAAATGGTAAATGCAATGAAAGCACTTGGTGAAAAAATTGAGGAAGCTTCTTTAGTTCAAAAAATCTTGAGATCTCTCCCAGATAGGTTCAACCCAAAGGTCTCTGCTATAGAAAAACATAATGATCTAAAAACCTTGGAGTTTGATCAACTTTTAGGAACATTGACTTCTTATGAAATGAGAATAGTTAAAGATAAAACAACCTCCATAGAAGCATCATTTAAAGAAGACAAGAATGAGGATTTTGAGCCCGATGAAATTGAAGAAAAATTTGTGAAGAGACTGAAGAAGGGATTAGGCAAATACAAAGGTAAACTGCCTTTCAAATGTTTCAACTATGGTAGGATATATCATTTTTCAAATAAATGTCCCCACAAAGGAAAGGATCATACATGTGATGATAAGGAGAAGTACAAACACATAAATTCCTTTAAGGAGAATAACTTTAAGAAGAAAAAACTTTATGTAAACAATGATGATGATCCTTCAGATGATGAAGACAATGACTCCTCTATTGAAGATAAACTAAATGACTTCATACTTATGGCCAAATAGGATTATGATAATAATGACACAAGAAGTGATGCTAATGAAGAAGAAGCTATGGTTGACATGGAAGGAGAACTGATCAATGCACTAGAAGAGATTGACAGACTAAGAATTAAGAACAGAAAGCAAAGACAATTGTTGATACAGTTCGAGAAAGACAGTAAAGAACCTGATGAATACATTGTCCTACTAAAAGTGGAATTAGAAGAGGCAAAGAAAATCGAAGACATTTTGAAACGAAAGTTATCAGAAAAGAAGGAAAGATGTGAAGCCTTAGAACAAGAAGTAGTAAAAACTAGGAAAGAGATGGAGAAGTTTCAAGCCTTGTATAATCAGAATCTGTCAAGTATCAAAGCCTCAGAAGGATTAGCCACCATTCTGAATAAGCAAAGGAATCCAAAGATGAAAACTAGATTGGGTTATGAAGAGGGATCAAATAGTGGTAATCCAAGAAACGAAGAACCCATCAAGTTTGTCAAATATACAACCAATGAAAACAATAAACCTGTAGAGACAAAGGAAGACAATCAGCCACCCAGGACGAGTAAAGAAAAAGGTGCCAATTCTGAATCTGTAGAACAAATAAATAATGCGCTCCCTACTGAAAGACGTCATCATCATCGAAGAAATCGATTTGCTCAAAGAAGACAACCATCTTTCAGGTACAAAGAAATTTTCTATGGTTATTGTTTCTACTGTTCTAACTTTGGTCACAAAGCTGTAAATTTTTCCTTAAGAATTAGACATGAGAAATTAAGATTTCAAAGGAATAAATACTTTCCACAACAAAGAATGATACAACCAAGTAACAAACCTTCACAAATTGCAAATTTCCAAATTAAGTCTGGGGACATGCAACTAAGGAGGTCAAGAAATAATCAACAGTCAATGAATAGACAATCTTGCAACAATAAGTTTAACCTATTGAACAATGAGATTGAATGCTACATATGTCATAACTATGGACATAAATCTTTTGAATGTTGATTAAGGAACTATGAACCAGATTTGAATTCCCCTACTGAAAATGTCAAGTTTTGGAAGAAGAAAGAAAGTGACAAGTGTGTATTAGTGTTGTCAGCTCAAAGAAAAATGAACCCTTGGTATATAGATAGTGGATGATCCAAGCATATGATGGGAGACAAAGGTAAGTTTCTATCTCTAAGTGAAAGAAAATTAGGAAACATAACCTTTGGAAATGATGCTCCAGGTAAAATATAGGGTAAAGTGATGGTGAGTTTAAGTAATGCAAAAGGAAAATCCCAAGATGTTCTACTTGTAGATGGGCTGAAACATAATCTTCTCAGTGTAAGTAAAATGTTTGATAGAGGATTTGAAGTGGTGTTCACGTCCAAGGACTGCAAAATAAAGTTTGTAAACTCAGGACAAGTGGTGGCCAAAGGCATAAGGACCGAAAATAACGTATATGTGCTGAAATAAAATAGAGAAGAGTGACATCTAAGAAAACCTGATGAAAGTTGGTTATGGCATAGAAGACTTGGAAATATAAACTTTGACCACTTAATCAAACTCAAAAATATCGAGGCAGTAAAAGATCTTCCTAGAATATAAAAGCTCCAAGATTCAATGTGTAAACCCTGCCAAGTAGGAAAACTAACTAGGACACAGTTTAAGTCCAAGAGATTTACTTCAACAGAGAAACCACTCCAACTAGTTCATATGGATTTATGTGGATCATCAAGACAAGAAGGCACAGGGAGAGAAACCTACTTCATGCTGATTATTGATGATTACTCCAGACTTACTTGGGTTTCCTTTCTCAAAGAAAAAGTTGAAGCATTTGAGAAGTTTAAAATATTTAAGGCTTTAACTGAGACTCAAACAAGAAAGAGGTTAAAGGCAGTCAGATCAGATAGAGGAGGAGATTTTATGTCAAGTGATTTCAAGCAATTCTGTGATAAGCATGGGATCAAGAGAGAATACACAATCCCAAGAACTCCACAAAAAAATGGAGTAGTTGAGAGGCAAAAAATAATAGTCCAAGAAATGGCTAGGTCAATGATGAATGAGAAGAACATTGGTCAAACCTACTTGGTAGAAGAAATAAACAAAGCAGTCCACGTTCTTAACAAATCCCACCTCAAACCACAAAGTGACAAGACACCTTATGAACTGTGGTATGGGAGACCTACCTCAATCAAACACTTCAAAGTCTTTGGGAGTAAATGTTACATAAAGAATAATGATGAGAACCTTGGAAAATATGATGACACGTCTGATGAAGGTATCTTCTTAGGGTATGCTACAAACAATAAAGGTTACAAATGCTATAATAAGAGGCTGCATAAAATGGTTGATTGTATTGACGTAAAAATTGATGAAGGAAACCGAGCAAGAGAGGTGTACAGTAATGAGTCTTCTATAGAGGACACAACTAAAGCTGAAGATGAATAGGTCCAAGAATCAGAAAACGAAGACTTTGAATTAGATGAATTCATAGATACTTAGACAAACTCAAATCAGTAGACAACTTCAAATTCCTCCTCCAGAATTACTCAAAAGAATCATCCTTCAAGTCCGATAATTGGTGAAAAAGACAAAGGTGTACAAACCAGGAGAAAGATAATCAAAAATACTGAGCAATCACATATAGCTTTCATATCCATGATTGAACCCGATAACTTTAATGAAGTTAGCAAAGATGACCTTTGGGTTAAAGAAATGAATGATGAACTTGATCAGATTGAGAAAAACAATATGTGGGAGATGGTTTATAGACCTGAAGGTAAAAATATCATTGGCTCTAAATGGATCTTTAAGAATAAGTTGAATGAGCAAGGACAAGTTGTCAAGAACAAAGCAATATTGGTCTGTAAAGGCTATGCTCAAATAGAATGACTGGATTTTGATGAAACATTTGGGCCCGTAGAAAGGTTCGAAGCTATCAGAATATTTCTTGCCTATGCTTGTCACAAAAGGTTTAAAGTTTATCAAATGGATGTCAAGTCATCTTTTTAAATGGATATTTAAATGAAGAAGTCTATATGGAACAACCAGAGGGTTTCAAACTATCTGATAAACCTGACTTAGTATGCAAGCTGAAGAAAGATTTATATGGGTTAAGACAAGCTCCTCGTGCCTGGTATCACAGACTGGATACATATCTCAAAGACAAAGGGTTGAAGAGAGGAACAATTGACAACAATCTATATATCAAAACAGAGGGTGATGATTTTCTCATTGTGTTGGTCTATGTAAATGACATCATCTTCGGATGTAATAAGGATTCATTGGTAAAATGGTTTGCTTCTACCATGGAGTCTGAGTTTGAAATGTCTATGATAGGTGAACTGTCATTTTTTCTTGGTCTGCAAATTACTGAGAGGTCTGAAGGGATGTTCATTTCTCAAGAAAAATATCTAAGAGAAATGTTGAAAAGGTTTCAAATGGAAGACTCTAAACCTGTGGCCACACCTATGGTTACAGGATGAAAATCAAGAAAGGATGATGACTCACCTGATGTTGATGAAATTTCATATAGGTCAATGATAGGCAGCCTGATGTACATCACAACATCTCACCCCGACATAACGCATGTTATTGGAATGGTAGGAAGATATCAGTCTCCACCTAAACATAGTAATTTGCTAGCTGTCAAAAGGATATTCAGGTATTTGAAAGAAACAATGACTTATGGTCTGTGGTATCCCAAAAATCATAATTTTCAGTTAACTTCTTATTCAGATGCAGATTGGGCAAACTGTGTAGATGAGAGAAAAAGCACCAGTGGAGGAGCATTCTTCCTAGGTGACTCATTAGTAGCATGGATTAGTAAAAATCAAAGTTCCATTTATTTATCGACTACAGAGGCAGAGTACATTGCTGCTACTACCTGTTGTACTCAGGTATTATGGATGATTCATACACTTGCATACTTGGAGGTAAAATACACATCACCGATCCCAATTCATTGTGATAACACTAGTGCCATCAGTGTGTCTAAGAATCATGTACTTCACTCCAAGACCATGTATATTCCCATAAAATACCATTTTCTTAGAGAGAAGGTCACCAATCAGGTTGTTAAGGTCCATTACATTTCAACCATGGAACAAATTGCAAACATCTTTACTAAACCCCTAGCCAGGACACCAGTTGAATATCTCCGACAGAAGATGGGTGTCATCCCATCTCACACCTAAGCAAGTCCATCCTGTTAGGGGGTGTTTGTATTGGTTGAACATCTGATACCTTCTAAACAGACTGCAAAATCTTAGGGGGAGCGTGTTTTCTTTGACATTGATGTCAAAGGGGAAGAAAATGAGTGGTCCGAACTGGATGCTACAGTTGGAGGTCCAAATAGATTAGCGCAGTCATTCAGGGTTTCCATGAATGCCAAATGGGGAGATTGTTGGCATGTTTATTAGGCAGGTGTGTTTTTCATTGATGGAAAGATCAGAGTATGTAGCGATGGCAACGTAATCTCAGAAGAGAAAGTGCAATGGTGCACGCAGAGTGAAAGAGTGTGCCCGTTCATTTGATGGAAAACATCCAGACAAGGAAGATCAACAGTGCAGGGATAATGGCATGGAAAGATTAGAGGCATAAAATCCATTTTGGAGTTTCGTATATCGGGAGATTGAGAAGTCAAGAGTTGAGACTCTTCAACACAGGAGCCCCAAAGTTGCGAAATCTGGAATCCTGAAATCCTGAAATAGTCACATAAACGAAGAGTTTCACATACCAGAAAATAACTCCATTTCGGAGTTTTTGATACCAAGAGTTGGGGATGTCAATAACTCTTACTACAGGAGTCCTGAAGTCACGAAACCTGAAGTTGTGAAATGAGAAATCGTGAAATGTCAAAGACTGCATACCGAAGGTTCGGATACTGGGACTTGGAGATGTCAAGGACTCTCAGGACAAATAATGAGAGAGATTTAATGTTCCTAATATTTTTTTATTTTTTTTGGTAAATTTGGGGAACATTACATATGGTATTAGAGGAAAGGTTACATCACTTGGGCCTCAAAGTAGGGACAATTGTTTTTGTTTCATACATGCTATTATGTTTAATGAAAACTAACAAGAATGCTTACTGTTACAAAAAAATAAAATTGTTTGTGTTGTGATAATGGCAGCACAGAATGAAGAGGAGATCAGACTTGAGGAGAATCCCGATCAAGGACCTCCTAAAGAGCCTAGGAAGAACAGTGAAATAATTTCAGCTACCTAGGTTCTGAAAACAATCAGGAACCTTATCGTGGAACTGCAATTTTTCAAGGCAGATAATGAGAAACTGAAAAAGAAACACGAAGACCAACAGTAAATAAATATCCCAAAAGACAATGACAAGCAAGAAGAGGTCAGCAAAAGAGCCTCCAAAAATTCAATTCCTAAAGCATAAAATGAGAACAGTTCTTCCAAAGGCACACCAACAACAAAAAATTAAATAGCCACAGGAAGAAAGAGGAAACAGGTGGACCACCTGGAGGGCAAATTTAAGAAAATCAATCTGTCCACCTTTGACGGAGAATCCAGGACAGCGGAGGAGGCTAAAGCATGGCTACTGGACATAAAATGTTATTTCTATATTTATAACTATTCCAGCAACATGAAGGTCAGAATGAACATTTATAACCTGAAAGGAAAGACAGGTATATGGTGGCAGGAACTGAAGTTGTCCAAGGGATTAAAGGAAAAATAGATGGAATGGTTGGATTTCAAGAAATACTTTAAGAAATAGTACTTATCAAAAAATTATTACGAGAGAAAGACCAAAGAATTCTATGAGCTAAGTCTTGGCCAAATGACCATGGATGACCTGATAAACAAATTTATTGAGTTATTAATAATTGTGCCTTATATCAGTGAAGAAAAAGTAAAAATCCAGTGGTTCCTAAGCTGATTACCACAGTCCTATAAGGACAAAATTGAATTCGACAACCCCAAAACCATGAGAGAAGTTTTTAGAAAGGCTCATATGTGCTATAACCAGTACAAATACGATCAATGAAGTTGTGGATGGCTAACAAGATGATCGCCAATACACTATAGTGGAACTTGAAGGTAAAATTAATAATAATCGTATTTCCATTTTAATTGATCCAGGAGATACTCTAAGTTATGTTACTCCTGGTGTATTTGATTCAAACAAGATTAAGAAAGTAAATCATACCAATTCATGGTTAGTATAGCTAGCAATAGGTACAAAAAGGAAAGTAACATATTTCATTTCCGATTGTGAACTCAGTTTAGATGGTCAAAATATAAAGTTAAATATGAATATTCTACCGTTAGGGTCATACGATATAATTATTGGAATGGACTGGTTAGAGAAGAATAAAGTAATTTTGGATTGTTATGACAAATCACTTACTTACAGAGACGAAAACAACATAGTTAGGACAATACGAGGCATCAAAAAGCCAGTCTCTGTTAGGCATATTTAAGCAATGCAGTTTAAGAAGTGCATGGATACAAGTTGTCAAATTTATGTTGTTCAAGTGAAAAATCTGTTGGAAAAAGAAAATAAACCCAACCTAGAATATTTAGTGTCTTACACGAATTTAGAGACTTATTTGTGGACAAAATACTATAAATTCCCCCAAGAAGAGAGATAGATTTCTCTATTGATATGCTACCTAAATCAACCCTTATATCCAAGGCACCCTACAGGATGAGTTTTCCTGAATTAAAAGAACTGAAAATTCAACTACAAGAACTGTTGGACAAGGAAAACGTCAGACGAAGTGTCTCACCTTGGGGAGAACCAGTCCCTTTTTCTAAAAAGAAAGACAAAACTTTAAGATTATATATTGATTATCGAGAGTTAAACAAAATGACTGTCAAGAACAAATATCCCCTTTCCAGAATCAACAATATATTCAACCAAGTGGGAGGGGAAACTATTTTTTCTAAGTTAGATTTAAGATCTGGTTATCACCAGGTCATAATTAAGGATGAAGACATAAGTAAAAAAACATTTAGAACGAGATATGGACATTATGAGTTTGTTGTTATTTCATTTGGTCTCACTAATGCACCAACAACATTTATGCGTTTAATGAATAGAATTTTCAGTCGATATTTAGATAAGTCTTTGTTGGTATTTATTGAAAACATTCTAGTGTATTCGAAAATAGAAGAATAACACAAAAAATATCTAAATATAGTATTGTAGACCCTAAGAAAACACAAGTTGTATGCAAATTTTGGCAAATGTGACTTCTACCAAGAGAGAATATAGTACCTAGGATATGTAATATCTGAAGAAGGTATTGTAGTTGAACCCGATAAGATAAGAGCCATCATGGAATGGCCTATCCCTAAGGATGTGGCGGACATCTGGTCATTCATGGGAATTACCGGTTACTACCACAGATTTATTGAGGGATTTTGCAAGATTGCATACCCAATCAAATCCCTACAGAAAAAGGGGACCAAGTTTACTTGGTCACATAAATGTTAGGACAATTTTAATAAGTTAAAAGAATTGTTAACAAACTCACCTACTCTAAGGGTAGAAGACTCTAATAAATACTTTATAGTCTGTGTGGATGCGAGCAAAGAAGGTTTGGGAGTTGTACTAACTCAAGAAGGGCACATTATTTGTCATGATTCCAAAAAACTAAAAGAGCATGAACGAAAATACATCACACATGACATGGAATTAACAACAATAATTCAAAATGTGGCGACACTATATAATGGGTAGAAAAGTTATGTTGCTAACTAATAACAGTGGTGTGAAATTCTTATTCAACCAACCAAATCTTAATGCAAGGCAAGCAATATGGTTGTCCTTCTTGAGAAAATTTGATTTCGAAGTAAGACACATCAAGGGTATGTAAAAAAAAGTGGAAGATGCCTTAAGTAGAAGAATTCATGGGCTTTTTGAGATAAATATTAGCAAGGAAGAAAGTGACATTAAAGAAAGGATAAAAATTGCAAGTGTTAATGATGAAAAATACATCAAAACAATGGCATATTTACAAAATAATCCAGAAAATTTAGACAGAACAGATCTGAGTTTGGATAGAAATGGATTACTAAGATTAAAAAATAGGTTGTGCATACCAAATTCTGTTGAATTAAAGATAATAATTTTAGATGAAGTACACAAGAATCCATATTCTAGTCATCCAGGATACCAAAAAATGGTAACATCATTGAGGAAGTTGTTTTATTGTTCTAACATGAATTGAACTACCTCAGGGATGAATTTTACAAGTGGAAAATGAGGAATTTGGCCACTAGAAGCCCCTGAAAATCAGGGATTTGTAAAGCTACGAAAATTCCCAAAGAGGGAAAAAGACCTAGGCACAAGGAGCTTTTTGATATACAACATATGGGAGGAGGTAGGACATTGCTTAGGATGTTGGAGAAGGGATATCACTTGCTATTATGAACATTGTTTTGGGTGTGAGGAAAGGGGATTTATGATTTGAAAGAGGACTATAGCAAAATAGGATCATTGGAATTCTCCCTTATGGAATCATGGTCAGACAGTGGGTGATCTAAGAAAGTAGTTTGGCTATTTTGTTCAACGGTTGGGTGGAAATTGGGTGTTCCATTTGTGTTCCATATTCGATTTCAGATATTTTATTCTACCTGTACTCTTGATGAATATTTTACTATGTATTAACCTGAGAGGAATGAGATGAATATGTGATAATTACTTATTCATGTGAACACATTCTCTGAAGAGAAATAGTAAATAAAATGTAAGCTTGATTTGTTGTTTGATTTTTAGAATATATTGGTATACATATGAATGTGGATTTAGGTATAATCACACAATCTCCTTGAGTCTAGTTCTATTTTTAGTAATGTTGAGTTGCAACTAAAGTCTTGAGTCTAGAACTAAAGTGTAATGTTGAGTTGCAACTAAAGTCTTGAGTCTAGTTCTATCTTAGAACTAAAGTGTAATGTTGATTTGTAACTAAAGTATTAAGTCTAGTTCTAAGTTCGAACTAAAGCATGCCAGTCTCAAGTCTAGCTCTAAGTTCGAATTAAAGTTTAATGTTGAGCTGTAACCAATCTCAAGTCTAGTTCTAAAGTTCGAACTAAAGTGTAATGTTGATTTGTAACCAATATCAAGTCTAGTTCTAAGTTCGAACTAAAGTATGAAGCTGAGTTATGACTAATGCATGTAGTCAGGTTACTATTTCGAGCCTCTTCTCTTCCCCTCTTTAGCCTATATAAGAAGAGGTCAAGCCCTCTCCTCAACACAGTTTGTGCAACATAGTTTTGTAACATAGTTCTGCAACATAGTTTTGCAACACAATTTTGAAATAGAGTTTTCATATGCATGTTGAGGGTGAAGTAATAAAGGTGCACATTAGTGATAAAGAGGCATCATATCAAGGGTGTATTTCAGCAATCTCTTGTAAGTCATTGTTAGGTTAGAGTCATCTTGGCAAGCTCTTTGAGAGAAGTACATTCATGGTGGATATTTGTAAGAGATCCTACATTATTAATGCAATAAAGGAATATTGTTTGTTGGGGGTTTTCTCCCTATATAGGGTTTCCCTAGGGTATATGAGTTGTTGATATGCATGTTTACTTATCTACATAATTATTTCTATTTGATAATGATTTGAAATTGTTGAAGTGTATTAAGCTGGAATCAAAGTATTGAAGAAAATAAAAGAAATAATTCGCATAAGAAATCAAGATCATAATTTAACACTCTTACAGGTAGCCATTAATAAGTTAGACATAAGATTTAATCAACGTGTGAAAAGTCCTTTATTCAAATTCATACCAAGTTATTTTAGAATGTGAGGACAACTAATTTAGGGTTGTAACTACACCCATTAGTCACACCCATCTCTCATTCAGTTAAAGGTATGACAATCTTGTTCAATCATGTTATCGATCTCGGGATGGATAACTATTATCATTGGACTTCTTAATGATGCCAACCGTTAATCATATTTTAGTACTGTGGTAATAGTGGTCGGAGGTTTAACCATAGAAATTTTTACACAAAGTCTATTACTTAGACAGTTAAACATGTAAAGCCACCATTATATTAAAGTTTGCGATATATTCAATAAAGGCGCATGCATATGCCTTGAATCCGATTTCGTATAGTACCCCTATGTTGGCATGTTTATTAGGAAGGTGTGCTTGTCATTGATGGAAAGATCGGAGTATGTAGCAATGGCAACGTAAGCTCAGAAGAGAAACTGCAATGGTGCATGCAGAGTGCAAGAGTGTGCTCGTTCATTTGATGGCAAATAGGCAGGCAAGGAAGATCAACAGTGCAAGGATAATGGCGTGGAAAGATCAGAAGCGTAAACTCCATTTCGTAGTTTCAGATACCATGAGATTGAGAAGTCAAGAGTTGAGACTCTTCAACATAGGAATCCCGGAGTTGCGAAATAAGGAATCCGGAAATCCCGAAATAGGCACATAAACGAAGAGTTTCGCAAACTGTGAAATAAATCCATTTCAGAGTTTAGAATATCGGGAGTTTGGGATGTCAAGAACTCTTACTACAGGAGTCCCGAAGTTGCGAAACCTGAAGTCGCGAAATGTGAAATCGTGAAATGTCAAAGTCTCCATACCAAAGGTTTGGATATTGGGAGTTGGAGATGTCAAGGACTCTCACGACAGGGATCCCGAAGTTGCGAAGTGAAAAAAGCCAAAAATTTGAGCTGACTCCATTTCAGAGTTTCGCAGACCGGGAGGTGGAGTTGTCAAGAACTCTCACGTCAAGAATTTCGAAATCATGATGTGCAAAATCGTGAAGAGATCTGGACTGTCGAATCATCTACGGTGTGGACCGTTGATCCGACTCCATTTCGGAGCTTCGGATACCGGGAGTTGGAAGAGTCAAGTGACAAGACTCTTCATCACAAGAATCATGAAAGGCCAAAATGTGAAATGCCAAAATGATCGGAGCTAGCGCAACCAAGCTCCATTTCGAAGCTTCGGATACCGGGACATGGAGAATCAAGAACTCATCACCATAGGAATGCCGAAGAGTTGAAAAGTGAAATCACAAAAGCACAATATGGATAAGTGACCAGTCACCTCTCGTAGTCACATGGTCGAAGAGTTGTAGAGAAAATCTTGAAGTGGCAAGCTCCTTTTTTTGGATTTTCAGAGATCGTGACTTGGAGAGTCGAGAAGCCTCACAATAGGATTGCCGAAATGCCGAAATGCTGAAATGTGAAACACGTTTTAGCTCAGCCTATGGTCACAACCATTGGTCACATCAGTGGAAGATGGAGGGAGTAGCTAGTGTAGACAAGTTCCATTTCAGAGTTTCGGGGATAGGTACATGGAGAGTAATGAAATCTTCACCACGGGGATCCCAAAATGCTGAAGTGCGAAATGGTGAAATGAACACAATATTCAGTGAAGTCAATTCAACGGTGCAGATGAATGTGAATAAGATCGGAGGGCTACTGTTGCACTTCACAATGTAACTTCTAGAAACAAATGATGGTTTCTTCCATAGGATGAGCTCGTTTATGACAGAGAAGACGAAGAGTCTCAACTGCTAGAAAAGATGAGGAATCTCTATATAACACCTAGTGATGATGGATGCATTGTATAAACACCGCCAGAGAAGCTAAAGAGTTACCATGATGATAACGCAGAGCACTCACAATGAGAAGGAGATGTAGAACAAAGGGAGAGGATGTGGCACACATGATATGGGATAGTGGTGGAAGAGCGAAGTGGAGAAAAGACCCCGATGTGGTAGAGAATGGGAGAGAAAGAAGGAGATTGCATGTAGAAGGTGTACAGAGAGTATAATAATGATGAAAAAGGAAGAAATGGAGGTGTTGTCGAGTGTGATTGAATTGTGAAGGAGGCAAAGCACAGCAACAGAAATGTACAGAAGGGGAATGATGCATTGAAGGGACATGGCGCAGGGAGCATAAAAGGTAAAAGAACAGAAAGCGCAAGGGGTGTGCAGAAGACACTGACGCAGAAAAAGCACCATAGTGTAGCATAAAAATGATGAGAATGGTAAGCCATTGAAGAACTTTATATCACTGTAATAAGTCTTAATAGCAAAGATTTATATTTCAGGGTGGTAAGGAGGTGCTAGGGAGGACTGTTGTTCTCTTTTATACAGGTTGGTGCTTGTGTGACTGGAAGTTGGTTCTTCCATCCAGTTGGTGCTGGAACACTTAGAGAGTTGGTGCTTCCTTCTAGTGGGTGCTAGAGAAACCAAGGAATTGATGCTTCCTTCTAGTTGGTGCTCTCAACAAGTAGCAGCTTGCAAAACAGAGGTTGCAGCCTCATTATGAGTTGGTGCTCATATGCATGATAATGTAAAGAATGTAAAGATTACTTATCATATAAAGAAGAAGAGGTTTTTACCCTCTATGGGTTTCCTCAGGAAATATCTGTCTCTGTGTATCTCATATGTGTGGCTGATGCAAGATGCTTTATTGCTTACCTCCCTGCATTATTGTGGCTATCATTAAATTTTGTGTAAAGAACTTAAAATCAACATAATTGTTTAAGCTCAGTAATAACTGATTCACCCCCCCTTCTCATTTGTCCAACGCCCTATATGGTATAAGTAATCTTTATGCATAGAGATGGTGGAAATTCTAGTTGGGATTTTAATAATTTAAATGTAAACCCTTTATACTTTCACTAGTGAATAGGAATGTTTTTAGCTAGGAGACTAGGGTATAATGAAGCTATCCCTTAACTATTATATATGTGGATACTGTGTAGAATGGAATAATTCAGAGATAAAGTCTCTTATATATGATATGATGGTTGTATCCATGAAATGGTAAACGTAAACCTTACGAAAGTCAATAGTGATGACAAAGCTACCTACATATATTAAGTTTATGACTTTCAAAATAAGTTATTCAGAAAGGAGAGAGATTTAATGTCCCTAATATTTTTTATTTTATTTTGGTAAATTTGGGGAACATTACATATGGTATCAGAGGAAAGGTTACATCACTTGGGCCTCAAAGCAGGGACGATTGTTTTTGTTTCATACATGCTATTCTGTTTAATGAAAACTAACAAGAATGCTTATTGTTACAAAAAAAAAATGTTTGTGTTGTGATAATGGTAGCACAGAATGAAGAGGAGATCAGACTTGAAGAGAATCCTGAGAAAGGACCTCCTAAAGATCCTAGGAAGAACAATGAAAGAATTTCAGCTACCCAGGTTCTGGAAACAATGAGGAACCTTATCATGAAACTGCAAGTTTTCAAGGCAGATAATGAGAAACTAAAAAAGGCACACGAAGACCAGCAAGAAATAAATGAAGTATTGTTACACAACATAGTAACAAAGAATATCCCAAAATACAATGACAAGGAAGAAGAGGTCAGTGAAAGAGCCTCCAAAAATTTAGTTCCTAAAGCATAAAATGAGAACAATTCTTTCGAAGGCACACCAACAATAGAAAATAAAATATCCATAGGAAGAAAGAGGAAACAGGTGGACCACCTAGAGGGTGAATTTAAGAAAATCAATCTATCCACCTTTGACATAGAATCCAGGACAGGGGAGGAGGCTAAATCATGGTTACTGGACATAAAAAGTTATTTCTATATTTATAACTATTCCAACAACATGAAGGTCATAATGAACATTTATAACCAGAAAGGAAAGGCAAGTATATGGTGGAAGGAACTGAAGTTTGCCAAGGGATTAAAGGAAAAATAGATGGAATGGTCGGATTTCAAGAAATACTTTAAGAATCAATACTTATTAGAAATTTATTATGAGAGAAAGACCAAAGAATTCTATGAGCTAAGACTCAGCCAAATGACCATGGATGACCTCAAAAAAAAATTTCTTGAGCTATTAAGATTTGTGCCTTATATCAGTGAAGAAAAAGTAAAAATCCAATGGTTCCTAAGCTGCCTACCACAGTCCTATAAGGAAAAAATTGAATTCGACAACCCCAAAACCTTGAGAGAAGTTTTTAGAAAGGCTTGGATGTGCTATGACCAGTACAAATAGCGGTCTAAACTTTCCAAATCTTGGAAAGATAAGAAAAATGATAGAATGAATCAACAAAAGAAGGGTTTTGAACCATCTCCTTTCTGGAATGAGGCAAGGAATTTCCCAAGGAAAGAATTTCAATCCAATAATCAGAATACCCAAGGGAAGGGAAACCAGTTAATATGGGAATAAAGAAGTTTGGGGACAGCCCCAGGGAACCATTAAAATGATGGGAATGTGGAGAACCTCATTTAAGAAGGAACTATCCACGTTTAACTTCACCAGTAAGGACAACAATTCATAATCTGCAAGAGGCCTCTAAAGTAGGAGATGTGGGAAGAAGCATACACAAGATCAATGTAGTTGTGGATGGCTGACAAGATGATCACCAATCCACTATAGTGGAACTTGAAGGTAAAATTAATAATAATCGCATTTCTACCTTAATTGATCCGAGAGATACTCTAAGTTATGTTACTCCTGGTGTAGTTGATTCAAACAAGATTAAGAAAGTAAATCATACCAATTCATGGTTAGTATAGCTAGCAACAGGTACAAAAAGGAAAGTAACATATTTCATTTCCGATTGTGAACTCAGTTTAGATGGTCAAAATATAAAGTTAAATATGAATATTCTACCGTTAGGGTCATACGATATAATTATTGGAATGGACTGGTTAGGGAAGAATAAAGTAATTTTCGATTGTTATGACAAATCACTTACTTACAAAGATGAAAACAAAATAGTTAGGACAATACGAGGCATAAAAAAACCACTCTCTGTTAGGCATATTTGAGCAATGCAGTTTAAGAAGTGCATGAATAAAGGTTGTCAAATTTATGTTGCTCTAGTGAAAAATCTGTTGGAAAAAGAAAATAAACCCAACCTATAATATTTTACCGTCTTACATGAATTTAGAGACTTATTTGTAGACGAAATACTATAACTTGACCCAAGAAGAGAGATATATTTCTCTATCGATCTGCTACCTGGATCAACCCCTATATTGAAGGCACCCTACAGGATGAGTTTTCCTGAATTGACAGAACTAAAAATTCAACTACAAGAACTATTGGACAAGGAAAATGTCAGACAAAGTGTCTCACCTTGGGGAGCACTAGTCCTTTTTTTTTAAAAGAACGATGAAACTTTAAGATTATGTATTGATTATCGCGAGTTAAGCAAAATGACTCTCAAGAACAAATATTCCCTACCCAGAATTAACGATCTATTCAACAAAGTGGGAGGGGCAACTATTTTTTCTAAATTAGATCTAAGATATGGTTATCACCAAGTCATGATTAAGGATGGTGACATAAGTAAAATAACATTTAGAATGTGATATGGACATTATGGGTTTGTTGTTATTTTGTTTGGTCTCACTAACGCACCAACAACATTTATGTGTTTAATGAATAGCATTTTCGGTCAATATTTGGATAAGTTTTGTTGGTATTTATTGATGACATTCTAGTGTATTCGAAAATGGAATAAGAACACAAAAAACATCTAAATATAGTATTGTAGACCCTAAGAAAACACAAGTTGTATGCAAATTTTGGCAAATGTGACTTCTACCAAGAGAAAATATAGTACCTATGATATGTAATATCTAAAGAAGGTATTGCAGTCGAACCTAAGAAGATAAGAGCCATCATGGAATGGCCTATCCCTAAGGATGTGGTATACATCCGTTCATTCATGGGAATTACCGGTTACTACCCCAGATTTATTGAGGGATTCTGCAAGATTGCCCAATCACATCCCTACAGAAAAAGGGGACTAATTTTATTTGGTCACAGAAATGTTAGGACAATTTTAATAAGTTAAAAGAACTATTAAGAAACTCACCTATTCTAAGGGTAGAAGACCCTAATAAATACTTTATAGTCTATGTGGATGCGAGCAAAGAAGGTTTTGGAGTTGTCCTAACTCAAGAAGGGCACGTTATTTGTTATGAGTCCAGAAAACTAAAAGAGCATGAACGAAAATACGTCACACACGACTTGGAATTAAGATCGATAATTCAAAATGTGGTGACACTATATAATGGGCAGAAAATTTATGTTGCTAACTGATAACAGTGGTGTGAAATTCTTATTCAGTCAACCAGATCTTAACGCAAGGCAAGCAAGATGGTTGGCCTTCTTGAGCAAATTTGATTTCGAAGTAATACACATCAAGGGTATGGAAAACAAAGTGGAAGATTCCTTAAGTAAAAGAATTCATGGGCTTTTTGAGATAAATATTAGCAAGTAAGAAAGCGACATTAAAGAAAGGATAAAAACTACAAGTGTTAATGACGAAAAATACATCAAAACAATGACATATTTACAAAATAATGCAAAAAATTTAGACAGAACAGATCTGAGTTTGGACATAAATGGATTACTAAGATTCAAAAATATGTTGTACATACCAGATTCTGTTGAATTAAAGCTAAGAATTTTGGATGAAGTACACAAGAAGCCATATTTTGGTCATCCGGGATACCAGAATATGGTAACATCATTCAAGAAGTTGTTTTATTGGCCTAACATGAAAGGTGAGATAGTAGAATACTTATCTAAGTGCCTAGATTGTAAATAGGTGAAGGTTGAACACCAACACCCAGTCGGCCTGTTATATCCTCTACCTATACCTGAATGGAAGTGGGAGACTATGTCACTAGATTTTATCACAGGTTTGCCTAAAAATAAAAAACATAATGATTCAATTATGATAGTAATTGATAAAATTGGCAAGTTTGCACATTTTATTCCTGTGAAATATACTTATAAATTTATTAACATCGCTAAAATATTTATGAAGGAAATTTTTAGACTCCATGGTATTCCTAAAATGGTGATTTTGGATAGAGATGTCAAATTTACATCAACGTTTTGGAAAGAATTGTTTGGAGGGTTGAATACTAACTTGAATTTTAGCACAAGCTACCATCCACAAATGGATGGGAAAACTTAACAAATGAACCAGATTTTGGAATATATGTTACGAATGTACGTAAGGACGAAACCAACTAAGTGGGAGAAATACGTGCACTTAGTGGAATTTGCGTACAATAATGGTTATCAAAAATCGGCTAAGATGAGCCCCTTCGAAGTATTGTACGAAAAAAAGTGTACAACTTTGATTAGCTGGGATAAACCACTTGACAAACTCATGATGGGTCCATAAATGCTCCAGGAAATGGAGAAAATGGTAAGAAAAGTACAACAAAATTTAGAGGAGGCACAAGACAAAAAGAAAAGCTACACAAATTTGAAAACAAGACACCAAGAATTTCAAGTTGGAGACCACGTGTATTTAAAAGTCAAAGAGAGAAGAAGTTCACTAACGCTAGGAAATTGCTCAAAGTTAGCGCCCAAGTTTTGTGGCCCCTTCGATATATTAGCTCGAATTGGACCCATGGCATATCAACTTGCACTTCTGCAAATTTAAAAGTTCATAATGTATTTCATGTTTCTTTGTTAAAAAAATATGTTCATGATCCTACTCACATTATTGATTGGAACATGGTGCAGGTGGAACCAAAAGGAGAGTTCCAAGAAGAACCTCTATGCATTCTAGACAAGAAAGAAACAGTACTACGGAACAAAGCCATCACTCAGGTAAAAGTGCAATGTAAGCACTTTAGTCCTGAGGAGGCCACTTGGGAATTGGAGGAAGATTTGAAAAAATCTTATCCAAACTTGTTCCAAGAAAGGAACGAACACTGAGGATAGTCTTGTATTGAAGGGGGAGAGAATGCATTATCACCAAAAAAAAATTAATTATTAAAGTTTGTATGAACTTAGGAATTTATTTCCATTTTTGGAAAATTTGTATTTGGAAAATTATTTCCATTTATGGCAATTCTGAATTTGGAATTTGATTATTTGCTATTAATTATTTTGACTATTGGGAAAAGATTGTATTTACCCAACCAACTGTTTGACTATGACACATGTAAAAGACAAATCTTTTTATATTAATTGTCGAAGGAAGAAAGGAACAACCAGTTTGAAATCAACTGACCATGACCCCATGAGTGGGGAACAGACTTGAACTACCTCAGGGTTGAATTTTAAAAGTGGAAAATGAGGAATTTGGCCACTAGTAGCCCCTGAAAATCAGGGATTTGTAAAGCTCTGAAAATTCCCAAAGAGGGAAAAAGACCTAGGCAGAAGGGCCTTTTTGATATACAACATATGGGAGGAGGCAGGACACTGTTTAGGGTGTTGGAGAAGGGATATCACTTGCTATTATGAACATTGTTTTGGGTGTGGGGCAAGGGGATTTCTGATTTGAAGGAGGACTATAGCGAAATAGGATCATTGGAATTCTCCCTTATGGACTCATGGTCAGACTAGTGGCTGATCTGAGCAAGTAGTTTGGTTGTTTTGTTTAACGGTTGGGTGGAACTTGGTTGTTCCATTTGTTTTCCATCTTCGATTTCAGATATGTTATTATACCTATACTCTTGATGAATATTTTACTGTGTATTAACCTGAGAGGAATGAGATGAATCTGTGATAAGTACTTATTCATGTGAACACATTCTTTGAAGAGAAATAGCAAAGAAAATGTAAGCTCGATCTGTTGATTTTCAGAATATTTTGGTATAAATACGAATGTGG